>VCRD01000681.1:114520-227390 GCA_006783055.1 Trinorchestia longiramus | reverse complement strand
GGGTACTACACAGAATAATGTTGAGAGGGACTTAGCACTCAGACATAATAAGAATAGCAAGCTAGTTGCCTTTACAGCAAACAGACCAGAATGTGTAATAACGAGCAGTCAGTCTGAACAGAATACTAAAAACAGCGTAGGAAAATTCCACAGTATTATCAGCCCAATATAGAAAAAGACAAGATATTTAGCAATGAAGCTAACTTAGCCGAAAATGCTTATATTTCAGTGAACAAAAATCATATATATGCATGAACTTAAACTTGATCTTCTGGAACCATAAACTCGGTTTACTTTGGAATATCAGAAGCGCTATGCGCTTGTTGATAAATAGTATTAGTTATTCCATAACCACAAATGCGGAATATATAATAATAAAATGTAATTTGAAGCCGCAAATCGCCGTGATTTTCATTCGGCCGTGAAAAATATTGCTGAGAATTTGCAGTTAAATTCTGCGCTCTAGACTAAAGGGTAGGCATTTCCAGTAATATTGCAATGTAGAGCACTTGAGTGTAGTTCCATCACGTCTACTCTCCAGAGCTCTGAGCCCCTAATCATGAATTCGAATGTTATTTCATGAATTAGATACATGATATATATATATATATATATATATATATATATATATATATATATATACTCGTAAGGATTCCTTCGTGACGTTTTGAGTTACGCGGTATTTAAGATTTTTAACTTTGGGAGGACAATAAGTTGAAGAGTAATATGCGAATTTGGCATTTCATTATTAACTCATATTTAGGATGGGGCTGAAATCAGTTTTTTCTTTTAGTTGCATAATTAAAAGAAAATTTTCAATCACGACTTATGATACCATAGGCAAAATTATGAAAAAATGGTAAAAATATCGCCAAACTGACACGTTTAATCGCGTAAATCCAAAGGGCAAATTAGAATTGTTTTTTCTGACGCTCTGCAAGAACACGTCCCAAGAAAATGCTCATCCAGTGTTGGACAAGGACGCCTGTCTCTGGCATTCAAGCACCATGCACCAGTACACAAGAATATTTAATCACCGTCGTATTCCGCTGGCTAGCAACCGAGTTCTTTGATGGGAGGTCGTTCTTCTCCGTGTGTCTTATATAGGAAGAAAATACAAATAAAAGCGACTTCGTATATTCTTCGTTGATGTTAACTTTCATACCGGCTGTGGCTCAGGAAGCCGTGTCCGTTACGCCTGCTGCGACCGTCTCTTCAACACGGTGACAACAACACAACACACACATCATAACACAACACACACACCATAACACAACACACACACCATAACTCACACATCATAACACAACATACACACCATAACACACACATCAAAACACAACATACACATCATAACACAACACATACAACACAACATACACAACATAACACAACTTTAGGAGGACCCCGTGACGGTGTCGTGCTTCTTGCGCGGTGCTGGCTGCATGAGCTGACAGGCGCTGGGAAACAGCAACAACAACAACATGGTGACAACGAAGTCCTTGTGGGACCACTTACCTTGTGTGTGAGTGTAGAGAGAATGTCCTTTCCTACGTATTATATCAATATATTACTGAAACGTACCCACATTTGAGCAACTTTAGTGGAAATATACGTTTTTGTTTGTTTGTTTGTTTGTTTGTAACTTCAAACAAGCATTTAAACTTTTTTGATGAGAAGTGAGCTCATCTACGTAAAATAAATTTGATGTATAACATTTGTCCGTTCACTCCATGGATTAAAAGAGGAATAAAATAAAAAGATTAAAATTGAAAGTTGTATAATAATACAAAAATTAGAAAAAATAACACACTTGCAATAACCAAGCACTAATGTTCACTATCCAATTTATTTATTAGTTTCGCATTAAAAAGTACTACAGATTTTAAGAGGATAGGAAATTTGAAACAAAAATAGAAGGACATCTCAACATTTCTTCTCAGGTTTCTTACATCTCATTGTAAGTGTTGACTAGAAATGATTGCTGCAACAGGTACTTTCAACAAACTGACCCTTAGAGACCCGATTTCAATGATATTGGACCTTCCATTTTGATGGATAAAAACCATCATTATTTGGTGGATCGTTAATGTGCAAAAGCATCAACGTAAGTTTGTGTAGAGAATCGTAGAACTTATTTGTTGGCATTGCTATTTGAGACACCTCGTATAGAGGACTATGTTCGTTCATAAAGATCTAGAATGAATTGCATTTAGCCAGATATTATTAGCAAGCAGGAATAAGTTTACATTGAGATTAGGTCAGAAAATTTCGCAAGAAGTGTTCAATGAAATATTGTTTTATTGAATTTTGCAAAGGCTCATTGAATGAGCAATTATGTATAACAGTAGTTCACTTTAGAAGATACCAGCAATGGAAGCACCAGCTCTGACAGCGCAGTACATCATGAACAGCAGCGCAACTAAGCTGATCATAAAGCCGGGCAATCTCTTCGACGGGTCTGCAAAACAGAGAACAGAAGGCATCACTTGTTGGTATCGCTGCTACCGCTCTCTATGGCACTGGAAATAAAACTTACTTACTTACTCAGTAAATATAACGCTAAATTAACAGGTACTGGAAATTAAACTTACTTACTTACTTACTTAGTAAATAAAACGCTAAATAAACTGGCACTGGGAGTAAAACAGTGCCAAATTATCGGTCTCACACTTTGGTTCCACTCCTAGGCGTGGAAGTCTGTTCACTGAATCGCGTGCTGATAACAGCTCTCCTATCGTTGCTAGGTGCTCTTAGCAGCACCGGAATAATCGAAGGCACATAAAATTTTTAATAGAGAAATCCTTTTCTCCATAAACGCTAAACACATCAACATCGAGGGATATATGTATGCCGTATGAGTGAGCAGCTAATGGACTTAGAAGAGATGTACTTTAGGAGAACAAAATTTTTCCATTTTTTCTCGCTTCGTTAAGTGCAACATAAAATGAAAGAAGAAAGAATGACGTGATTCTGTTACTGATGACGTGACGGACTATCAAGTCATTCATTCCTACCTCTGCTGAGCGGCCGCTCATTTACGTTACATTTACTGCATGGGTGCCTATACGTTAAGATTCATTACTGTGTTTGTTAATCTTCTTTCATCCATTTTTCCTTGCACCTCCTCAGGTGTCTATGCATGATTGACGTCTGATGACGTTTCCTGCTCGTTTCTACAGCTACATTTTATTCTACTCGTATTTTAAATTGACTTACAACCCACGACACCTCCTACATTTATTCCCTGTTTACGTTGTCAACGTATGTCAAAACCTAGGGAGATCACTCAGTCACATCAATTCAAGTAGATATTGAAAACACTAAACTAATAGCTTTGTGTTTACCTCCGGAGTAGTACCCTAGGGCATACATGATTCTGCTTGCGATCCAGACGCCTCCAGCGAGGGAGCTCATGCAGCCATCGTAGAGGCCTCCGAGCACCAATAGGCACAGAAAAGTCGGGTAAAATTCCAGCCTGGAACAGCAGAACAATGAGAATTCATGGTGACATTCTATTCCTTTAAAACAAGATTTGTTTTTGGCAATGAGTTACAGTAAGTCTTTGGTATGGTTACGAAAAGAGGGTTTAAATCATAGTAATTTCTCAGTGAATGGAGAAGCAAAGATGTTGTTACTGTCTGAAACGCAGGGAAAAGTCATGTTACATTTTTTTCCAGCATGTTAAAAAACTATTCTCCGGTTGCTGCCAACAGACCTGCTCTAAGGTGATATTCTAGGCACGAACAGCAAACAACCATGTTGCATTGCACAGCTGATGTTTTTGTTTAGTAAACAATTTCAAACTCCCAACAAAAATGTGCAGTGTGCATCAAAACTCAATTCAAGCATAAGGGGTTGCAAAACTCCACTACTTGACAGGAATGTTTCTAAAAATTATTATGACTAGAAATAATTAGAGCTATGTTGGTGCAGATGATATCGTAGGGTACAACCCATGTGTTAAATTAGATTCTCTAAACTTATCGAACAATGATATGTTTCATATGTGACCCAATATTTGATCCAACATACAACATCATATATGATCCAATATTTAACCCACTGCACAACATCATATGTGATCCAATTTTTGACCAAAAAACACTTTAAATCACTAAATAAGGTTGCTAATTCCACTCCTTCAAACGCATGGACATTCTTTTAACAGTATTTGGTTTTCAGAAAGCGTTATAAAGAATTTAATAAATGCTGTCGAAACTTTGTTCCAACTGGTCATGTTCAGCACAGTCGCAGACACAAGCTGCATACTCAAGTGTCTGTGAAAATAGTCCGTGTCTATGATCTCTATGCGGTACCTAGAGCCATCGCTTCAACTGAACCAAAGTTAAAAGAATTTTACTCGACATACGCACGTGAAAATTTCAAAATGATTGAGCTAAAATTTATAAAAAAAATTATGGTGTGATATATGCTTACATGATTTCGCTAAATGTTTTGTACATTACAGCAATTCCTTACTCCCTCTCTTTATTCCTAACCAGCGATATTTACTTCTAGCTCGCATTCGTGAACTGCAACTCGTTCACTGTTTATTTCGTTTTTTTTCTACTGGAGCTCATACTGATAGGAAAACAGAACCTTTTTTATTTGTACTTTTATATAGTTGTCAGCGAATAGTTATTACTCGAGTGTCCCCCAGTATTTATACCTTAAATTATGATAGATTCTGTCGATAATTTTTTCTGATCTATCAGTCAGTTTTTCACGAAGTTGACGAAGATTATTTGGGTTGCTGAATCTCCTTATTTTTCAACACACCAACATTCTGAGGTCAAGCGTGACTCGTAATACCTCAGACCACTTCAAATTAATTGATTCTCTGCCATATAAATAATAATATCTTACTCTTAAGAAATACGCTAGTATATTTATACGTACCGTATAAAAACAATGTACACACTATGCCACATTATGCAATATATTTACTATTTATTTTATTATACATACATAGTTAAATAAATATAACAATCCATGTCCTATAAACTAGTTATTAGTATTCATAAATTATATGTGTTCGCAGAAGTATTTTTTTCGTACGTATTTTCTCTACCAGACTGACATCGTCTGGGAATCTAATTTAATAAGTAAGAACGCTAAGTGTCATCTTAGAAGATAGTAGAGCTTAGTAGGTACACTTCCTGTAAAGGCTGTGTATGACAATTATATCATGAATTATCCATAGAAGAGACCGGTCATAAGAAGACCCTTTATCAGAATTACACACGTGGCTTCTGCGTCTCTTTTGAGTGTAGCAATAAGCTCTCTGTCTCTGCCTGTGTATCTCATATCTGAAGTATGAATAAATAATCAGTGTCTTATCGTTTGAAGGCTGACTGGAGGCCACAAGATGCTAGTTGCACTTCTCTTTATGAAAAATTCCATCGTGATAACTTCAGAACGTAAGTGAGTGTTTAGACTATAATATGTATCATAAAATCTACTATGCAATATCACAAAGATTTATTCACTTTAAGAGTTAACAACTTATACCAATCATTACTAAGTAGATGTAGATGAGGTCATACAGCGGCAATTTAAAGGTTAGTATGGTAAGGTATGAATCATATATTAGGAGTTGACTAGCTGATTCAACTTTCGAATGAGGTCATGATTCAAAAGAGTGAGTCATAAATAATATAACAAGTGGTTCTATGTTGTAAAAGGAAGAATACTGGTCCAAGTTCCAGCATAAAAAGAGCACTGGGGCTATTCTACGTGAAAATTTTGTACTATGAGTCTCACTTAAAGTGGGCAAAGACAACTACTAAACGAACACACTAACGTAAGTTCGAATAACGGATCCAAATTTCATGAATACTTGGTTGGATGTTATAAATTAGTTGTACAATCATTCTTTCAAAACTCGAACAAGACACGCAAAGAATTTACATGACTGGGACCATAATTAAATTGTATAGGAATATGTATACTCGCTAAACTTGACACTCCTCAGATCCTCATACTTTTAATTTCTGCGCAATAAGTTTAGTGCTATTGGTCCATACCAGAGGATACGAATGAACGGAAAGTGAACTTTTACCAACAAATTTGATTAAGATTATTCATCGAAATAAAGTACAGGGCATTTAGAAACAAAGCACCAACTGAGAGAAGAACCATTAATTGTTCTGCATTGAAGCATTTTTTTACAAGGTGGAACACATTGCAATTCTCAGATCAAATATCTTCCAAAATTTGCAAGTGAAATTTTGGATTCTTATTCAAGTTGAATAGCCTAACAACCTGTCGCTCTGAAAAGTTTCATAATACGACCCTGAAGATCACGCTGGAGCATAGTTGTGACGTACGTGTTCTGGTGCGCGCGCTGGTAGCAGTTGAAGAGGTTGTTTTTGTCGCTGTACATTGCGGGATACTTGATGCCTGTCTTCTTGCGCAGGTTGCCCACCTGAACACGAAAAAATAATGCAAAGCTTTTAAATAATTGTCTGCTTCATCAGATTTAATGTGTTCTGACGAAGCTATGAACGAAACATATATTCGTTAATGAATTGCTGGTGGCCAGGACCAAATTTATCAAAGTGAATGAAGGAACATGACTGATACTAGAGGCTTGCTTATCAAGTCGACCATTTGTCCCTGATAGTCATCTCCCAACTATCCATTCAGAATGCCAATCAGCTGCCTTTGGTAACTATCTCTTACTGCCCAGAATTATCAGATCTAATTCTAATCAAGGAAATGAAAACCAAGTCTCGTCTTATCTAGGAGAAGACAACGCATGGAACTATTGTGATTATCGGTAGGCATTGATCTACATTGTCTTAATTGTTCTGCCAGAAAGTTTTATTTCATGAACTGACAGTCCCGTTGAAAAACATATTCGAGATTGTATCTAAGCTTGTTTTATGTAACTCGTTCGATAATTACCTTTTTCTCAACGAAAACGGGTTTTCTACTGAAGTACGAGTTTTCACGACTCTAAATTATAGTTGCTCACATAGCAGTACAGTAAATATTGTCCCCAGCATCGTGTAGGTCAAAGTTGATTCTCTTATAATCGCCCAAGCATCCGCACCTTTACACAACAAAATGAACTGGAACTTTGATTATCACAGACGCACTACTCGTTATAGGATGTTACTGAACTTTCATCTGCTTAAAACTGGTTACTTCTTCATAATTGTTCTTCGTCTTCCAGGTACTCTTGCAGGACCAAACATTTTTCTCCTACAGGTTCTGATGCACGTTATAACGTGCGCTTGTAGTGTGTACCGCATGAGTTGGTAAAAATCCAAAAACTACAAATAAAAAACTTCATGACATCCCGAGCTATAAACTTCTTTCCCGTTAAAATTACCGCAATTTGGAACCACCTGTCCGAAAACATCGTTTCTGGTAACACTGTGAACACATTCAAAAATCGTCCCGAGAAATAGTGGATCAGGAACACCCCAGTATTATAACGTTCTGATTCTATGTCCCTAACTCTCGGGGCCAGTGTTTGATTGTGATACATGGGCGTGACTGAAATGCCTGTACGTGAGTGAAGTGCGTGGCCGTGACTGAATTGGCTTACCTGATTCGGGCGTACGAACATGATGACGCCTTTACTTTAGACGACATGGGACTTGGGTAGCAACCTAAGAATGGGCTAAACAGCTTCTTTCTATTGCCTTATAATATTCTAACTGCGTGCATACCTGCTTGCCCATCCACATGAGCAGGAAAACGGACATAGCCGCCATGATGACGCAGTAGCCAAACGACTCCGGTACCCTCAGAGTCACCATGTCACCCATTGTAGAGGAGCCTGAGAATTGTGAAACAATGTTCGTGAAGAAATTGGAAAATCTAAATCAGATGCTTATTTTCAAATAATAACCATGGAGCAATTAATAATGTTGTTACGAAAGTAGGTCCCTTCTTTGAAATAAGCAATAATTATTCATTTTCAAGAATGGAGTGAGGTATAAGCTAATTTAATCATTTTTTAAGAGCTATGCCAGACACTGAAGTAACATTCTAAAAACGATGTACTGTAGCATCACGAAACAACGCCCTTCCCATACGAACCAATAACACCATTCAAGTAGAACGTGCACGCAGACCAGAAGATTAAACCTATTTAATTCGTTAATATTGACTTCATGGTCACAGCATGCCCAGTAGGCGGAAAATGATCACATTATTCAATGTCCTGCAGAACGCAAGCCGAGACGAAAGCTCCTACTGAGTGATCGTGTTCACGGCTGCATTTAGGTCCTTATTTCCGGCTTCACTATCTTCATTCTATATGATCTGATGACTTAGTTTGAGTGAATTTAGTAATTTAAACTTAATTTGCTTGACAAAAAGTACAAATAGATTGCAACTTGAAGTTAATAATTCATATCAGACTTGAATTATACTGACATAATATCTATTAAACGATTGAATAAAAATTGAGAAAAAATGTGCAGTACAACTTCAAGGCTACAAGCGAAATTTCAACTGTAAAGTTAACTACTAATTTTCGCAAATAAACGCTAAAATGTAACTTATATTTGCCTCATCAACTACTTAGTTCGTTTGTTACTTCAGATAAGTACTGTCTCACTCTGACTATAACACAAGAAAGTTTCATACCCGATTGAGGAAGTGGGAAGTCGTTAATAGAGAAACGTTGCGAAGTGAACTGCTCCCGACGACTGAAGCCGGCAAACAGATCACGACACACCTTGCTACATTATGCACTGATAACACACCTCTATTATCGCAATCCTCTAGAGTCCATTTGCGATGCAAGTCCATCGTCATCGTACTCATTGTCCCTCAGTGGATGAACTTATAACATCAACATTAAGAATTTGAGTGTGTGTGGACTTATATGGGTGGCCAGTGGAAAGTGGTCCTTCAGCTTGAGCTAAAATCTTGGTAGTAAGTGCATGTTCTAGTCGGGTATATTGATGTCCAGAACAATTACATCTATTTCAAGTTTAACAGCCTGTTTTCAAAATATAGCAGTCTTATCCTTCAGCATTATCCTAACATCAACCAACCGCCAGTTAATAGTGGAACGATCAAAGGTACGGTGAAAATGACCCATTGTATGTTGGTGAGGAATAATGATAGCCAATTGCTTTTGAAAAGTATTGAAGCTCTAAATTCATTGTGAAATCTCCGATACATTATATCTAATAGTCATGCCAAATATATGTCAAATGTGCCGTTTTTAAACTAAAAATTTCTATGTCACGCAGTGTTGATATAGAATATAATTTTTCGAAAAGGTAAGACCTGTATTACCTGTCAACAATTAAAGTGCCAAACTGTCATATATTCAAAAAATTACGAAAAACTTTGTACGTGATTGGCTGACTCGTGGTGACTCAACATACCTCGAAAATAACATTGATAGCAACTGCAAGTGAGAAAACTTGTTGATCGTGTTTTTTTTTCGATTATTCTATAAAATACTATCAGTGTTAAGGTATGGCTGTGGTGGATTATTTTATACTATGGTTATGGTGTAAATATGATACATTGAAAGTAGTCCTTGCTTAAGTATTTCGATGTATTATAGTTTTCAAAGTTCATGGTTCTACAACGCTGAAAACATATCAAGATGCACAAATCAAAAGTTTAGAGAAATGAAGGTGTCTGTTTACTTCTTGCTGTCTGTGTATGAATTGGAAGCAAATTCACATTTTCTAATGAATGTCAGAGACAGGCTTGACCAATGTGTTGGTTTAGAATGCCCCAGTAATCATTTTCTCTCTCGAACTAACGAAGTTTTAATTCAGCATCGTAGGTAACTCATGTAGTTTATTAATCTCGTTCTCAAAGTGGCTAATTGAACACAATATTATACATGATTAGGTGATTTCGATGGATTCATTTCCTTTAAATATATTCACGTATTTTTTGCTGGGATGAAATAGGTAAACGTGAACTACATTTTTACACACAAATACACAACCCTTTTTCCGACAATGATGCAAGTTAGTTTATAAATAAATTATTATTGAGTAATTTTCGTGAAATATATTCGTGAACTAGGCTTTAGGCCCACGTTATTACTGCGGGCTCATTGGCACACTGAAATACAATCGCTTTATTTCGTTTTCTCTAAGTTCAAACTATTTTCTTTGATGGTTTGTGCAAAGTGAAGTTATGTAACAATTAATGCATTTCGTAGTTGTCAATTCTGATGGCACTCTACTCCTGATAAAGATTATTATGAGTTAAAAAAAGGCTCGCGCCAACACGTTTACCAATGCTAGCGACTTATTTATTGTATATGTGCTATGGATACCCCCACTTCATACGACCACTTTCCACTATCATTAATGGTATATTACTTTATTTTGGCTTATTCTATGCTCTCTTTTTATATCATCCCAAGTTACTTGACTGAAAAAATAGCACGAATACTAAAATGAAATTCAATTGCCTTCGAACTGATAGCAACAGTTTGCATAAATGTCATGGATTAGTAGTAACTGTTCATGAAAGTATTTTTGAACTTCGCCATGATAAAAGAGATCTTCCCTTTCATCAAGTAAACAATGACGATAAAATTCTTCAACTGCTAAGGCAGATGGATTGTGCAGCCATAGAGGTTGGTCGTTTGTATTTCATAAGGCTACAAATGTTGCTGTCATTCTATCATCACGGACCTGCCTTTATCTCCACTTACAGGGTTGAATTGAAGGGTGGAAAGCACTAGTGGACTACTTGCATTTTTTCCCATGGTAAATATAATATATTTTCCACGGGAAAAAATGCAAGTAGTCCACTCCCGTGCTGTCGCTAACACTGCGCAGACAGAGGCGATTACGATCCAGTAGTTTACTATATGAAGGGTGGACAGCACTAGTGGGCTACTTGCATTTTCTCCTGTGGGAAAAAATGCAAGTAGTCCACTAGTGCTTTCCACCCTTCAATTAACAATGAAATCTATAATCAAACAAACAGAATATCGACATTTTATTGAGTAGAAGCAGTTCAAATCGTCCACGCTTATTAATGGATGTTTTTCAGCACACACACAGTTCCAGACCCGACTTTTTGTGTTAGGTGGTAGCCTTTGTACTGAACATATTATAACTCAGAGCGTTTATCCAGTTCATTAGTACAGCGAAACCGAACGAAACATGGGAAGTATAGATGAGTAGTTACTATTTTTCACTACCCTGAAAAATCACTTTTGAAATCAAATGCCACTGTGTCTTTACTCAACCACCCTAAGCAGACTTTTTCCCATAATCAAAATAACCGTTCTATAAATGAATAAATAAAAAAGGTAATGAATAAATAAAGAAATACTAACTAGACAATGAGTACAAACAATTCCTCTCTATCGAGCTTACGTAACTAGTTTTGAAGCTTTAATAACAATTTTAGAGGAAATTAAGAACTCTTAGAATATAAGGCAAATAAAGGAACCCTTAAATAAGAGTGAGAAATTAACAAATCTTTACTGAGAAAACAATGTTGACAACGAAGGATGTTCTTAACAATCAACGAAATTACAAAATCCT
The DNA here is from genome assembly GCA_006783055.1 of Trinorchestia longiramus. NCBI lineage: Eukaryota > Metazoa > Arthropoda > Malacostraca > Amphipoda > Talitridae > Trinorchestia > Trinorchestia longiramus. The sequence goes on along the minus strand of VCRD01000681.1, from coordinate 215,883 downwards.
ATTCATCATAAATGCTTATCACAAATATTAATTGTATGCGTGTCATCTTTTCTACGTGCTCAGTGCCAAAATATTATCATGACGGAAATATGTTTTTATCAAAACCTGCAAGCACATGAAACAATATTTTTGCCGGATGACTTCAAACATAAACGAAAGTTTTAGGAACTAAGAACGAATCAAATATAAAATTCTTTTGAGATCTTGATGAGATGAAACTCAAATTTTTCCGGAAAGAGTAAGCATGTGAATTCTAAGCTTCTATTCAGTATCTTAGTATACTCTTTAAGGCACAATCATTTCCTAGAAATAATAAGAGAGGAAATTAGGAAAAGATTCCGGAAAATGAATGAGAAATAAGCTATACAAAGCGCTCACTTTAGTACCAATTTGGACTTTGAATTAGGTCAAATAGCTCTGTAGACTTCCAACCTTTTTTACGGAGAACAGCATTTTTGTTGAACGAATTTAATTGCAATCCTTCCAATATCTTCATCATGAATAAGAATTACATATTTTGAAACTATCGCATAAAATTGAAAAAAACTAAAATGTTACAGTTCTGAATTCATATAAAGTGAACATGAGGAGAACGTGATACATTTATCCTTTTAATATATTTTACGTGACGTCTTATCCGACCTTGAGAGAAATGGCATATCTGTTTGACGGAAGACTTGCTAAAGCTACCTAGGAAGCTTGCAAGCAGGGCCATGGGTGCGGGGTCGTCATGGAAAGTAACCCTTTAGACAAGGGGTTTCCAACCTGGGGTAGGTGTACCCCTAGATGTACATTTACTTATCTAAAGGGGTACATTTAATGTTAGTCTATAGTTCCTAAAAACTGAAAATTCTATTAAAAAATCAATGGAATTTTATTTTTCTACTCACCTTTGTGTCATAAAAATCCGAAGGTACATACTCATCTGTCGAAATACTGAAGGGGTACAAGGTCAGAGAAATGTTGGGAGCCCCTGACCTAAGCTATGAATAAAGAGGTAGAGGATTATTTAGCACCTTGTTACAGGGTGCGGCAACATAACTTCTTTTCTTTGAAAAAAACTTTCTTTGAAAAAAGGAAATTCTGTTGCCGCACCCTGTGTTAAACCGACTACGCACGGTCACATGGCATCATACTCTGCTTGTGCGATGTTCAAATCTGGCTTAAGAATAGAAATAGCTGCTCAGAGTAAAACTGACTAATCATCATAAGAAAAATCATTCACAAATACAGGGTGTCTCAAAAAAATGTACTCACCCTTTAACCGTTGCTAACATGCTGTCTTCTTTGTGTTGCAGATGTGAGGTTCGAACCTTTGCGAACATGATTAAATGTGATTAAAGAATCATGTTCGCAAAGGTTCGAACCTCACACCTGCAACACAAAGAAGACAGCATGTTAGCAACGGTTAAAGGGTGAGTACATTTTTTTGAGACACCCTGTAGTTCCAACAAACATATGATTTAATGGAAGCTAAGCAAAAGACGTTTTCCCTCCCACAATAAAAAAATAGGAATTTGAGCCTCCGAAGAGGAAGCTTTGCTCTAGAAAACGAGAAGAATTAAAATAATTCATTTTCACAACATGTTAGTAGCTGCCTCCATTGAAACATTCTGGGAGAATTGTTTCACTACAATTACTCGAGTAAAGCAAAAAACATTGAAGGTAAAGCTAAAATCACGAACTTGAGAACATTAATTCAACGGTTGAGATTATGCATTTAAAAATTTCCTTCTTCTAAGCGTGCAAAATGAAATTATTCACCAAGGGGACAAATTTTCCCATTAAAAGAAATTCACATAAAACACAACAGTAAAATGATAAATAACTAATACTTTGACTATGTACATAGCTCGTGTCAAGCACACGTTTCAAAGCGCACAATAATGTGCTCACGTGGGCCCGATCACACACAACCAAGGCAATGACTCCAGCCAAATTTTCCTTGGGGAGGAATTAAAGAATGACAATGCACTAATCATGAAAAATGGTAACAGGGAAAATAAAATAGTTATTCACCAAATCCAAGCATCGATATTTTATGAGAGTTGGTTCAACTAGGCCATGTGTCAACAAGTGGGTATGGTTCGGTTTGACATCTTAAACACAGATTAACAAAAACCAAAAGCTGCCAGTGAGAGACGGGGGTCAGGGGGTGTCAGCAACGATTGTACGTTGGCGATCACAGACATATACGGTGACTAAGGTAACGGAATGGAAGAAAGGTCTTTATTATTGATTAATTAATTACTCAACTTTCATGTGGAATTGACACATGAGTCTATGTTAAGTGTAGCATCCTTAAGTTCTTTTCTACAAGCCAACGCTTCAGAGTTCTGAAACATACTTGCTGATCTTCATTTCTGAAGGAAATGAGACTTCAAATTAAAGTGAAACAATAAACTAGAGAAGCTCTATGTGCTGGTGAGTTGATGCTGTCATCAATGCTAGAGATTTTCCAGAGCTATTTTTCGTTCATGTTGTGCACTATTTTCTGAGTGAAGCATAATAGTAAACATAATCTGAAAGAATTCGAGAACGAAAATAAAATGCTAAAATAATAAAACAGTGGAGCTGATATCTCTACATAAAAGCTATAGAACATTATAGCACGTGTTAGAGTCAAATAATAATTATCTGCACGGAAGAATCTCCCCGAGGATGGAGTATTCTGATTACGAAAAGTAAATAAAATTTTATACTTGTTGACATGAGACGAATGTCTGTCACAAAGAATATTATCGCCAATTCTTAGTATAACTGGAAAAGAAAATCCACCTGACATCACAAAACGGACAACCCCAAATATCATTACACAATTCAGTAATCTTTGATTTTAGTGATTTATAATCATGCTGAGTATATGTTGTTCACAGATGTATTCTGAACACAGCCAAGAAGATGCACCTGGACTTTGTTCCATTGCACGTTTCAGCTGAATACGCTCATAAATTCCCTTCTATAAATATCTTGAGCAGTTGCCAATCCCTAACTACCTTCAGCAAAGAGACATAGCTGAAGATGTTCAAGCATGACGGCATACGAAGTATATAATTTATTATTTCAGCTCATGTAACAATTTCTTATCATTATCGTTGGATATCCACGGTAATATTATCTTTTGATTTAATGTTAGCAGATCGTCAGATTCGATCATTCAATTTTACGGGAATGATGCATTAAATTTCAGCTCTACAGTACCGGTGCATTTAAATTTAAAACATCGTATCATTTATTACTGTAGCGCTATATCACGGCAGTAACCTGCAATTATATCTACAAAGAAGCTCAAGAACAATACATGAACTATCAACCATGAAACTTAATTCATTTCTTTGATATAAGCAGTCCAAGTGTCACAATTTAATTAACATTAGTAGAGCTTAAAAGGGTAACATTTTGTGTAAGAAAGGAAATTTAAATTCAAAATTCAAGTTTCATTCCTTGAAACATATTATTAGTTGCTGGTTAAGGGAGAAATTGAATTCATTAGCATATCGTCTGAGGCAACACTTAAGTGCTTGCAGAATTTACAAGTATTATTTATGGTAAAGCATTATTATCAAAATCCAAGCTTTTTCATATTTGATACTGGAACTTGGAGTTCTACTTTTAAAACAGTATTTACTATAAAGTTTCCGAATTCAGAATCCTAGCACAGATTCAGATTCTTCATGCAGCGAGCCACGTCTTAGATTCAAGCGTAAAAGCACAGTGCAAGAAGTGTACTCTGATAGTTCAGCAAGACTAACTAACCAAGACTTATTAACCAAGTAGAATAATAGAATGAATTCATGTCCAATTTCAAGATTCATTGGGAAAGGATTAATTACGAGAAATATAACACAACTAAAGCGAGGAATCCAAGATACGAGTTGAAATAGATTCTCGATTACAGAGGTGGTGAAATACAGCACTTATACATAGGTGCCGTGATTAACATTTTAGTTGAATTAAACATTTAAATTGAACTTTAAAACGAAAGTTTAAAAAACTAAATTGACACCCTGAGTAAAAGAATTAATATGAATCATATATTGAAATTAAGGCTGCTGTTAAGAGTGGAAAAATTAGAGATATAATGTGAATATTGGAGTAGGAGAGCACTTGCTCTCAAACTTTACGACTATAACAATGAATTAAAGACCACAATCTATGGCTCAATACAGGGTTTTAGCACTGCAAGCTAAGCATTTAATTTAAAGCTTCAATCTTACAGAGCACAAGAGCAACTAAGAAGTGCATAATTATTGTTCAGAGAGCTTTAAGATGTCAGTTTAAAGTGTAGGCAGAAAGATTCTTTAAATTCAAATTTCAGACTTGGTAGTTTCAATAATTTTTCAGTTCTTATTAGAGGCTAAATGAAAAGTTTCAAGATGCCTCATTTAGTCAATTGTATCACTCGCAATTACCAGTTTAGGGTTATATGTACGGAACGTATCAGGCTACGTTACATGTAGTCTTAACCCCCGCTTATAACCAACTTTCTTAGAATTTGCTGTAAATAATAGGTGAACGGTGGTTGATATCTCGACCAATGGGACAGTAAGGATTAAGATAACAATTCAAAGTTACCTGAAGATTTTGAGATTCTAATTTGGAGTTTCATAATGAGTTTCATGATTTTATTCCTGAGAATTTCACGATTTTATTTCGTGCGATGAAACACCTCTATAAAGAACCTTAGGATGCCAATTCAGGGTTGGAGTAGAAGGGATCTTTATCTGCCTCAACGACCATGACTCCCCCGTTGACGCTCTCATCCAACAGCTGGGAGAACGCGTCCACCACCTCGGACACACTGAAGGAGAGGCAAGTGTGTCAAACGAGCAATAATAACGAAGCCTATAGCTCATGAAACTAGCTCATGATGTATAATAGTTTTATGAGTGAGGTTGATGCAATGATCTTGAAAAAATTTTCAAGTGAGGTTGATGTTATGCGCTTAGTGCATCTGAGCTCAAGAAATAATCACACTACTGAGTCATCGGTCAGTAATCATTAGTTGGGGATAGGAAGCACATTAATTCAAAAGTTAATCGTAACTTTACACTTGAGTTCATAAACGTAAAACAGTTTTCCATATTTCTAGAGCGGCGGTGTAAAGCACGACACTTTTACTGTATTCCCAATGATAGAAGCTTCAGTCTTTTGCTACTTTCTTATCAAGAGAAGTTAACTCTCGAGTGAAGTAGCAGTTCCTACAAAAAGTATGAATGATGAGTCCACGGCTCTATTTATTGCACTAAACCTTTTTTAATACGTGCTGTAGTGTAACAAAATCTTAGAAAGATTTAGAACGGATGTTTCAAGGCTCAGCCTAGTGAATTCTAGAAATACGTGAAAAAATCATGACACCAATCAAATAGAGACCATGCATAATTTCAGAAACACAAATAAACGGTGAAAAATGTCATATAGATACGTTTTTTCGTATAATTTCGGAGTGAATAAATGAGCCTAAGCTCCAAAAGTCTGAGTGTACATCAGCCAGGCACACATCCATCAGCAGTGCTTTGTACGGCAGATGTTAGAAAAGTTACAAGCAATGTTGCGTATGTATTGCTATGTGTTTAATGATATTTGTTCAATTTTCTTTCATTTAAATTGTGTACTTCCTATTAAATCCTTGAACATATAATCAATGACTTTGTATTTAGCCTAATTCATAAAACTATGAATCATTGCTTTTTGCCTACAAAACACTTAAATTATCTCCCAGAAGTGGGCACAATGGGGACAATATATGTCGACAAAAATGATGTGTAATAAAGATGATCATCTTCTGTGCACATCAATAAAGACTAGTTCACTGATTTCCTAATTTGTCTAACGACTTTAAAAACTGCACAATAACTGAGGCCCACAATAAATCTTAGCCCATTAAATCCAAGTCAACTTCAAAAGTTAGGCATTACGCTGATGTCGGCAACAAAACCAAAGTTCACTTAGCCTAAGTCTATCACTTAACGAATGTGCAGCCCCACTCACGATAGAGGTTTGATTTTCGCTGATGTCGGCAACAAAACCAAAGTTCACTTAGCCTAAGTCTATCACTTAACGAATGTGCAGCCACACTCACGATAGAGGTTTGATTTTTGCTGATGTCGGCAACAAAACCAAAGTTCACTTAGCCTAAGTCTATCACTTAACGAATGTGCAGCCACACTCACGATAGAGGTTTGATTTTTCCCCCAGCAGCCTCCATTGCTTTGGCCACCCCCGGTGAGAAGGCGTTCTCCATCGCACACTGCAGGAAGGGCGTGTCCGAAATGAGGGAAGGGCACAGGCACAGCACCTTCACCCCCGTCAGGCTGTAGTGCAGCGGGTGCTGCTCATGCAGTTGTGAAGTGTCAAAATATCCCGAATAAAGAATGATAAAATATTATAATTATAAGCTACTCATCTGAATAGTAATGCACTCGCGATGTTATACGGAGAAATAAAGGTGTCATGCAGACTGTTATATAGAGGGGACTCTCCAGGTTTTTAGCAATTGGAGCAATGTTTTCTGTATATTTTCTTCACTGTAGACAAACAAATTAACGAACAAAATTGTTGGTGTACAACGTTTAGTGTACAAGTAATCATTTCATATTTACTGACAAGTAAATTTATAAACTATTTCATTTTAATGTCACAAATGAAATCTAAATCCCTGCCCCTTGATTCCACTCTATCACAGTTGTGTTTAGGTCATGAGATCTTGTTTCTTAGTCATAAAATACTGTTAGATCATAGTGACGCTGTTTAAATCTTGACATCGTTACGCAGCCACAAACACTGTAATGTTTAGGTTTGAGACCCAAAGACAGGAAGTCAGCATCACCTAGTGAAAAATATGCATAAAGGGACACAATATCATGTGATGTTTTTCAAAGGAATTCAAAAGTTATCAAACAGCCACAAAATTTTTGCTCTCAGCAATGAGCAAATAAGCATTCGTTAATACTAAAGAGTCAATATTCCTTTTTTAGTGAATCAAGCTACCTTTAACTTTTTTTTATCAACTTGCATGACGATAATTTGAAGAATGCCTCTGCTTACGAGCGACATGTTGTTGTAACCAAGTATTCAAGGGCCTGAACTTTCAAATATTTACTGCAGTGCTCTACTAGCCAATCACAAAGCCTCTAATGCATTTGCAAGACTAAACTTAAATAATTCATGAAGAAATTTATAAAACTCACAACCAACCACGAGTGACACGTTTTGTTTACTCCTCAGTCGAATATTCAGTCGATAGGCGCACATACAAAACAGAAAAAATCATGAATAAACTTTCAACGTTAACACTGCAATATCTCTTTTAATTTAGTAGGTTTTACAACTCTCTAAGTTCGCAAGCAAACAGGTCAAATGGAACGTAATTATCACACATGAGTTCGACACTGAACTCTCTTGCGCTGTTTGGCGCATGCGTTACACATCCTGCTATTGTGGCCACTGTTTGTGATGTATAATTGGGCACAGTTGACGAGTTATCAGTCTGAGTAACAGTTAACAACAGATACATTTACTAGAAAGTGCTGCAAAGATATGGGACCCAATAGTAAAACAATTTCATTACTATTTTTTATCAGTTCCAGTCCGTGTACCTTCACTGTTCTGTGTACTAAGAGAACTGATGATACGTCCAGTCTGTTGTCAACTTTAAACTGATAAGTGATTGACGGGAACACGAACACGTCGAAACAACTACTGGATTATGAACTATCACGATCACGTAGTTAAAGAATCAAATTACAAGTTGCTTTTCACAAAGAACGAATGTTTTGAGAAACTTTAAAAACCACAAAAGTTGTTCACTCAGACCCATGTTCAAAGCTATTGAACACATAAAACAATAGGCGCAGTGCAATCCACTGTTATACACTGTCTACTAAGTTATACAAGTTCGTGGAAGAATTTTCAACAATTTTTAATCTCTATGTAGAGCACACTCTATATGAAAATGTCATATGCTTCTTCCACCATGTAGACGGGTATCAAAAAAATAATTCTAATGTGCTTCAGAAATATAGTATTGCGTAGAAATTCACGATTTCAGTTACTCATGAGTTATCCTTCAGCTATTTCACTTGATGTGATAATAAATAAGTGACTCAGGGAACGGCATCTTTCCCTTCCAACTCCTGGGTCAAAAAATGTCACGAAATCAAATATTAATTCGGAGTTTGCGTTAATAGTCGAGCAGTCGCCTATGTACAATAATTGTACGACAACTTACTACTCGTAGTAGGCTAGTAGGCATTCACCGCGCTAATCGAAACGTCCCTACGTGCCTCTACGTCAAGTTACAGCACACAGGACGAGGATTTTGTTGGGAGCATCACTACTATTCTTAAGATCTTATCGATAAACATCATCACTACTCTTAAGATGTTAAGATTAAGCATCAGCTAAAACAAGCCGACGAGTAGAACTTCTATACGACAACACCCCGTTTCCAGAGCCCCATTTATTTTTAGGTAAGTTCATGTACTAGGAAATTAATAGCACTTACACCGAGGGACCTTGATAACCCGACTATGGCGCTCTTGGTGGCGGAGTAAATAGGACCGAAGGGGAGCGTCTTCACACCCACGATGCTGGAGATGTTGACGACTGCGCCTCCTGTACCAGGGGCGTCCTCCCCCACCGACCGCATGCGCTCAAATGCCAGTAACGTGCCAGTGATGTAGCCACCCTGAATACAATAGAATAGAATAGAATAGAATGAGGCTATAGGAACGAACCTTCTGGCCCATTCTTGGGTCGAATAATTACTTCGATAATTATTCGGTTGTTTACCCAAGTCCCATGCCGTATTTCTAGCCGCGTCAACCATGTCGGCAGCGGGATTCGAACCCGGGTCTTTCCGCTCGCAAGCAGATTCGCTCACCAGTCGACCAAGCTGGTGATTGGTGAATAGCCAAGTTAAATATAATAGTATGTGAGTGCACATAATTATCATTTGTTATATTGTGAGATTTTTTTGAAATAACATGCGTATGAGATAAGCTAGGTTGCAGTTACATGAATATTAGACGATATATACTCAAGTGGGTTACAGGAATATGTACTTTACTTAAAATGATGGTATAATCAATTATTTCTAAGCACCCATCGAAATTTGCGTTGGAGGCCGTTATGATGAAGAGGTTCTGAGGTAATATTAAGGCTTTCAATAAATCAAACAATAACAATCGAAGGCTAACTGACTAACACGGTATTTGAATATTCTCGATATTTAAATGAAGAGTCAGCAACTTATCTAAAGTTAACTAACGTCTCGTCACTCACGGTATCAACACAGGGAGAACTTTATTCTTACTAACTGCATTATTATTCTTAGCACAGTACTTACTGCAAAATTTCAGGGTAAGTACCTCACAATAATGCTTGTAAAGTTAATTAAGCTACAAATCTAATAAAAAGGGATACATTCTAAACGAAATGTATTCCTTACATTCCTTATGTTTACTAAATAACTTGCGTCCGTGCCTCAGCAGTTTGAACACGTCTGAACGTTTCACTATGGCACACCGCCGCTGGTTGACGTACCACGTTGATATCGACGGTTTTTTTCCAGTTTTGTTCGTCTCCCACGCCAGCGTTGTTGACAAGCAGATCAGGTTTACCTAGCTTTTCTTCGCATCGCGTCCACGTATCTGAAGATAACAGTGTGAAATAGTAATGACAAACGTACTGGATAACAATGTGAAATAGTAATGACAAACGTACTGGATAACAGTGTAAAATAGTAAGGACACGCGTACCGGATAACAATATGAAATAGTAAGGACACACATACCGGATAACAATGTGAAATAGTAAGGACACACGTACCGGATAACAATGTGAAATAGTAATGACAAACGTACTGGATAACAGTGTAAAATAGTACGGACACACGTACCGGATAACAATGTAAAATAGTAAGGACACACGTACCGGATAACAATATGAAATAGTAAGGACACACATACCGGATAACAATGTGAAATAGTAAGGACACACGTACCGGATAACAATGTGAAATAGTAAGGGCACACGTACCGGATAACAATGTAAAATAGTAAGGACACACGTACCGAATAACAATGTAAAATAGTAAAGACACACGTACCGGATAACAATATGAAATAGTAAGGACACACATACCGGATAACAATGTGAAATAGTAAGGGCACACGTGCCGGATAACAATGTAAAATAGTAAAGACACACGTACCGGATAACAATGTAAAATAGTAAAGACACACGTACCGGATAACAATGTGAAATAGTAATGACACACGTCCTGGATAACAATGTAAAATAGTAAGGACACGCCTACGATCGCGTCTTATCCATAGGAAAAAAAGTAAGCACGTTTTTTTTAGTATTGGACTGGATCTGCAGTGCATCTCCTCGTCCGTAACGGGCCCCAAACAAAGGAGGTGGCCGGTCTCCGCCTGGCATGAGCATACGGTCACTGATCTCACAGCCATGCATGTTTTTCTCCTGCAGAACAGTTTATAAGAAAGGATTCAATAATAATTTACTTCTATTTGCTCCCCATCTACACGAATGGAGCGTCAAGTCACGTGAAACTTTACATATTCACTGATCGAGTACAAAAATGTATAATAGACGAGGGGGCAATCCTTGAAAACTGAATTGGACACTAAGAACAAATGTGTCCTATGATGTAAATATTTATTTGACGAGTTAACTGGTACTGGTACGCCTTCAGAGAAAAACATGTACGTTCTAGTTAATAACCTAAAGAAAATAACACAAAGCGAAAACAACCAAAATGAGATATGAGTTTAACTTATCAGATTTGTCCATATTCCTGTAGCAAGAACGCCCTGGCAAAATAGTTGTTAACCAACATTATAGCTCAACACCACCGTTACTCACCACTGAACTGCAGTTGGTCGGAAGTATCACACGTTTCAAAAGAGACTCTGTCGGCACCATATACAGCAGCCAGCTCGGCGGCAGTGTTCTCTCCGATCTCTTTCCTTATGTCCGCCACACACACCTGCGCAACGCAATGTCAGAGTTACGTTGGGCGATGTTAGAGTTACGTTGGGCGATGTCAGAGTTACGTTGGGCGATGTCAGAGTTACGTTGGGCGATGTCAGAGTTACGTTGGGCAATGTCAGAGTAACGTTGGGCGATGTCAGAGTTACGTTGGGCAATGTCGGATCCACACAGTGCAATGCTGGAGTTACGTAGGGCAATGTCATACCTGTGCAGTACAATGTTAGACTTGCGTAGAGTAATGTCAGACCTGCACAGTGCAATGTCAGACTTGCACAGTGCAGTGTCGGACCTTACAGAGTGCAATGCCAGACCTGCACAGTGCAGTGTCGGACCTACACAGTGCAATGCCAGACCTGCACAGTGCAGTGCCGGACCTACACAGTGCAATGCCAGACCTGCACAGTGCAGTGTCGGACCTACACAGTGCAATGCCAGACCTGCACAGTGCAGTGTCGGACCTACACAGTGCAATGTCAGACCTGCACAGTGCAGTGTCGGACCTACACAGTGCAATGCCAAACCTGCACAATGCAGTGTCTGCATACTTGAGTGAAACCACCGCACGAACTGAATGTATCCAATTTTAAAAAGGACAATATACCCGCGTTATGTGCTGTTTTGTACGGAGGTATTTAATACCTCGGGGTTACTTCATTAATTTTTGAAGTAACCCCGAACAGAAGATTCTTCTCAGTTCATTCGCTTTAAAATCCACGTATGACCAAACAAACAACAGTGACCTCGAAATAGAATGGAAAAATAAGCACACTTGTGAAGCTAATTACTGAATGATATTTTTAACATTTTCACCAGGAAACAACAATCATAAATTGTAAGCTCTAAATTGACATTCAAGTCGACACAAGCATTAGAGTTTGAGGTCGTAGATTTAAACTCTTTAGTTTTAGCATTACGAGTGCTATGTTCAGATAGATGTGTATGGACTCAATATACTGTAAAAGTTTTGTTATTTCAATGAGTTAACATAATTTTTCCTTCCTATGTTAGGTTCATAAATTTGGAGATATGCATGCTGCACCACTATTTGCCTTAAAATATTTATAATAATCCTAATTTTTTCAAATGTTATTTGATAAAAAACACATTATGCACTAGCATATGCTAATTCATACAAAGACATTTATTAAAAAAATCTTTGTAAAATATAATCTCGCTAAGACGCTGATGCATGTCAGTTAACATACAAAAAGTAAAAATACAAAGAACATATTGTACATTCTGTAATTAATGTACATGAGGTACATCAAAGTATAAAGCGTACATTCGAATATATGCACAGTACTGGTCAACAGTATTAGTACAATATTTTTTTTACTTCTATCGCATGTACATTGTACATAACCAAAAAATAAGAAATATAAATCATGATAATTGTAAACTATATTCAATACATATTAGTGTTTCTAAAATTTCTAAAATGATTTCTAACTACAATACAATTGAATAATAAAAATATTTAAATGGGCCGCAAAAAAGTCACGCTAAATTTGAAATGCTGTTGCTATTTATTTGTTTTTTCGTTAGAAATCTATGTACTAATATTCATTGAATATTGTTTTTAGATTTCCTAATTGATATTACTCAATTTTTTACTGATGTACAATGTACATGCAACAGAAGTAAAAAAGGTCTTGTCCTAATACTTTTGATCCGTACTGTATATATGAACACTGAGGCTCTTAAAATGGCCTCACCTTCAAGCCCCGGTCCAGCAAGCGCTCAGCGATGCCTCACCTTCAAGCCCCTGTCCAGCAAGCGCTCAGCAATGCCTCACCTTCAAGCCCCGGTCCAACGAACGCTCAGCAATGCCTCACCTTCAAGCCCCTGTCCAGCAAGCGCTTAGCAATGCCTCACCTTCAAGCCCCGGTCCAACAAACGCTCAGCAATGCCTCACCTTCAAGCCCCTGTCCAGCAAGCGCTCAGCGATGGCCCTTCCAAGCCCCCGTGCTCCCCCAGTAACAAGCGCCACGTGATACTCCATCGCTGGCAAATTTTCCTTCCTTGACTTAGTGAACGATTAACTCTGTTCTTTCCTGTCACTGAGACGGTTAGCACGTGGGAGATGTGATCGATACAATAATGCTTGTGAGCAGTGATCAATTCCGAAATTAGTTGTGACACGTGACAGATATGAGAAAAGAGGTCTGCCAAAGAGCACTGTAGGAACAAAGACTGCCAGCTACCAAGACGTCTTTGTATTCTGTACAAAGAGGATGCACAATCGTTGCACTTGTTAGTACTCAAAAATGACAAGTCAGAAGTCACATGACATGAGTAACCAATGGCAAATCTTTTTAGAGGGCAACGAGAGCTAAAGTATACAGTGGATTAAACGACTTCTTCTCTGCGACCACTGGATAAAAACAATAACGTATTTAGATAACGTTTCAAGAGATTATTATCTTTGAGAGAAATATATTTTCTTGAAGTAAACTGCTAACTGTGATAAAAATTAGTTTACCTTAATTAACTACTAGTTTTTTATGGCCTATGTGTCAGAAGACACACTTTTGAAAACATAAGAATTCCTGTGGAAGATAAAGAGGGCAGTTCATTAGTTAATATTCAACAAAGACTGGCTAATATTTCTCTAAAGTACATGTACAGTGCTACTTATGTTTCATAGCATATAGGATATGAAATGAAAATGCTTTAAAAATACATTGACTTTATAATAGAATGAGATTTCGTAGGCTATTACACATTACATTCTTCTGAGAATTGTCAAAACTTTAAGATTTTTGTGAGGAACGAAATCATTGAATGAATTAATGAAATCTTATGTAGCATTGTTTCCTCGTACAGCAGATTATAATTATCAGAAGCTAAAAGATTGGCATTGTAAGATGAGGTTCCGGTTACAATTTGAAAATCCTACATCGATTTCAACGTCAGTGCTTTGAGTTTTGCTCGAATCGGGACGATCTTTTTTAATATCTTCGATTTGTCCTTTATTTTTCATGCACATACGTCGCACCTCCGTCCGAATTTCACTTGCCCTAAGAATATTTGTCTGATATGTAGACGTTCAAATTTTGAGAGCATTACTAAAAATATAAAGTAGAAATGAAAACTAGTGGGAGTAATACATTTTATTTGTAAAATGAAATTGTAGTATAAAAACCTCACACAATTGACGTAAAGTAAACTGACATGACTTCTATAGTTTATTGAAGCTTCTGACCTTTCTAAAAGCGGCTCCTCGTTACGTGATTCATTTCCTGTAGAAAACTTTCCGCCATAATTAGCATCACTACACTGACTTCCATAAATGCATGCTCATATGCCATCTATTCAGCAGATACAAAACAACTACAGTGGAACGTTTTAAAATAGAACTTATACTTCACTTGTGAACCTAGATTTATCATGTCTGAGTTTACATAATGTATATACCCAAATATATATATTTTGGTTTAAACTCGATCGCTTTAGCAATGCAGTTAAAAATCCAAACGCAGTAAAAATTCTAAAATTTTACGAAGAAAATACGTTAATGATCGAAATATCACAAAAATCTCAATAGAAATTATAAAAAAAAGAAACAGGCACTAATAGACGTTAAGATGACCGATCCTTGGATGTAATAAATCATGTCTGAAACTTTCCAGATTCCCTGTACATACTTGAAAACATCTGCTATAGTTGCAAAAATCGATCACTTATACAGGGTGACGCAACATGACTTTCATTTTTTGAGAGGAACTCAATTTGAAAAGTTCCCTGTACTTGACACGCTAACAAACAACACAACCTCTTGCTAAATATAAAGCCGTTAAATGCAAAGACGGAGTCATTTACACAAATACAAGGAGGACATTTAGAAGAAAACATTTATGAAACATGATGACTAACAGAAGGTGCTTCTCATAATAAATGATAGTAGCGAGTCATGGTGTTTAGATTCTTTACTGTCAGAGAACTCAGACATTTCCCACGGTTTCTAAAACCAAGACCTCCTATGAGTATTAAAAGAATTAGTAACACCATTATCATCTATAATCAACTTGGAACGAATGAGAATAAGTTATTTGGCTATGCAACTAGGTTGAAAAATCTCATCAAGATTAAAATAAATACGTCTGAGCCATTTTCACATGGGAACTTAAAAAATTGCTTGAATAAAGCCTCATTAGAAAAAGGCAAACAAATTGACCAGAAGAGATAGTATGAGTAGAGCTGATGAAATTATAACAAAACTACTGAACATCGGACGACGTAAATGAAAATTACTGCGACCTCACTGTCCTCGAAGTCTCAAGTACCATTTACTATGACCTCACTGTCCTCGAAGTCTCAAGTACCATTTACTGTGACCTCACTGTCATCGAAGTCTAGTACCATTTACTGTGACCTCACTGTCCTCGAAGTCTCGAGTACCATTTACTGTGACTTCACTGTCCTCGAAGTCTCGAGTACCATTTACTGTGACTTCACTGTCCTCGAAGTCTCAAGTACCATTTACTGTGACCTCACTGTCCTCGAAGTCTCAAGTGCACGTAACGAAAGGAAAAGCAAGTCATGCCAGCAATGCGCTGAATTGACGTAAAATGTTCAGGACGCGGAGGAGTCCGTGTATGTCGTTGTGCTGAGTGCAGTGGTGCAGCTGTGTGGCCTCACTGTAGTGCTGAGTGCAGTGGTGCAGCTGTGTGGCCTCACTGTAGTGCTGAGTACAGTGGTGCAGCTGTGTGGCCTCACTGTAGTGCTGAGTGCAGTGGTGCAGCACTTGATGCAGGCTCAGCACTCAATTCACACACTCACACCTTGATAAAAAATACAAATCTAAAGGAGATGTGTGATGGACTTTGTTGATTTTGCCAACGAATGCAAGAGATTTGCTTATGTTTTCCGAAGGTCAACTGGCTCCACTCGCAAGACATAGTCACGCTTTAAAGGCATCTATCAAAGAAAATAAAAGACTATGCTTTTAGCTAAAAAAATTGTGTTGCAAGAAATTAAAGATAAACGCGCATCGTGAGACTGCCAAGCAAGCGCGTGGGTGCACTCACGCCCCACACCTCCGGTTCCTAAACTTTGTACGTCACTGGGACTGTGGTGCATGCTGGGAGTTGCAAATTCTTTGGTTTAAAAACATAAAACACATAATTATATGGTTATTTACATGCAGAAGTTATTGGGACGCATAGTTTGTCTAAGGTTAACCTGTTTTGTACGAAGAATTGAGCTGTCTATGATAAAACATTGCAAAGTTCAAAAGTTAAAATAACCTTAACCATCATTTATTACCATTAATACTCTTCATGCATACGTAGCCTTGATATAAATCCTTGGGTGCTAGTACGGGTGGCATTCCTTGAAGACGAGCTGCAGCACACTGTCTCTCGAGTGCCTGTTGCTTTTAGTCAGGACTTAAGTGTCAGTTAGTTGTCAGCTGCCTGACACTTACTCAGTGTCTACACACCACACACACTATGTGTCTACACACGACACACACTCCGTGTCTACACACCACACACACCACATGTCTACACATCATTCACTTGCTTGGCAAAGGCCTGCTACTTCAGCACTCACTAGCTGCCCTGGCATTGCATTTACGCTTCTCTTAAAATGTACGAAAAAAGCATGCAGCATGTTTTTTATAAAGCTAACCAAATGGCATCCGAATACAGAATTTACTCTTCTCTATTTTGAAATGTTGTTTACCTAATTATATAATATTTCATTTGAGAAGAGCAGAACTAAAATTATAAGACTGGTAATAGATTTGTTTTAAAACGAATACAAAATATATTTTATGCTTCTTACAGAGACAAAGAGTGAGAGAAAGAAACTACTGGCAGCTTACTGAAGATATCTCTCCTCATTTTGTATCAAATAAACTACCACAATAATAACAAATAATCCAATGATCAGAATTACAAATTTTCTTCAAACTTCTGATAGATTGAATTATAAACTATATTTGATAGTAGAACATTATGTACAATTCCTATACTGAAAGTCGCGGATAGTGTACAGTATGTGTTCGTCATTCCTAACATTTAATACACTTGAACGAGAGACACAAAAAGTCAAAACTGCCTCGACGAATAAATAATCATCTCACGGAAATTAATTCACTGTATCACGAAGAAAAACATCACATGAGAGACAGTCTACTAACTTTCCTCGGTGTGCCATCATTTCTACAGGCACTGTGAACACATTCAAAAATCGTCTCGAGATATACTAGATTGTATTATAACGTACTGATTCTCTATCCTTAATTCCTGGGGCCAGTGTATGATTGCAGAGCATGAGCGTGACTGAAATAGCTTTGCGTGATTATGGTGTATGTGCATGATTGATGCCTTTACTTTAGACGGCATCTTCACTTTAAATGGCATAGGACTTGGGTAGCAACCCAAGAATGGGCGAAACGGCTCATTATTATTGCCTTATTATATTCTAATCTACTAACTCATACAGTACAATGGAAATTTTAGAGCAGCAGAGAGGAAATTTTGAATAACACACATTTAGTTCCTAGTAACCGAGTGGTTACAGGCGCAGCAGCTGCTGGATTACGAGTAGGAAAAGTGACTGGCCAATGTCGTTCCACGCAGTAGCCACCCGTGTCAGGTTGTGTAAAGTTTAACATTTCAAAAATTCATTTGCATACAACCTCTGCTTAAAAAGCTTTGTGATTGGATGGATGTGATTTCAAATTTTCTCCAAAGTTATTATGCAATTTATTTTTATTTCTTATTTCTGGAACTTCTGACGATATTTTTCCAAAATGGAAATAACAATATTTTTGAAATGACGTGACGTTGTATCAGGACAAGTTGTGCAACGCGGCCTCAATATTTGGCTACATTGAAGATGAGAATGAAATTGTCCCACTAACCGCAAGTGACCATTTGCGATGATTGGAATAAGAGTCACTCGCAACATTCTTAGAACTTCATACGTATCATCTCTTTTGAATGATTTATTCACCGATAGGAAACTTTAAGACTTACTATGTGCCATTGACAGGTTAACTTATTTCCCGCTTTTGCTCCTGTCTAGTTATATTGTCCATGCTAATTGAAATATTGCACACTAAACAAATATGTAGCAAACCTCCAATCATTCAACGCCAGCTTCTACTCCAAAAGCGAGTATAGGAAGGCCTATGAGTAATCAGAAGAACAATTCCCACGGAAATTGGACTCCACTCATCATCATCACAACTGTATTAGGTGCTGGGAAAACTAACCTATGTTACGCTATGCATTGCATCTGCAGACACAAGCTACTGGCTGCTGCTAGGTCATAGTGGGAATACCGAGCTCTTGCTTAGAGGTACGCAGTGTTTCATTCACAGATTTGCATGCAAGCGTGAGTGGCTGAGTCTGCGTTTCCTGTTGGGCTCACAGGATTTCTTGCTCAATTTGTTGGGCTTACCTCAAAAATAATGCAGAACTTTTCATCCCCTGATGTATTGTTATTTTGCTGCTTGCATTTGAAACTGCTGAATAGCAACTTAAATTTGAACTAAATTTGTTACACAAAGCTAAGGTTATGTTCGGTCAACTGTACAAAATGATGCCTTCACGGTCAAACCTAGTCAGACGAACAGTTTTCGAGTTGTGATACATTGGTTCTGTAACACAGAGCATACCAAGAAGCATGAAAGCCACTAAAATATGACTTCCACGTACAGTATTCGGGGGCCACTTCCTGCTAGAAGAAAATAAAACCGCTAATTGATACTGAACTTGGTTTGTTCTACAAGATTAGGCCATAATTCCTTACACAAGTGCCCGTAGATTTTAATGTCTTATATGCATGTTCATACTAAAATCACTTACATGTCTAGAGTTATCACGTACCATATTATACGTTACTGGCGTTATGATTATACTGTAGTATGCATGTCTCGGTAAGAGCTCTAGAATAACCGATCTTGTATTTATGTTACTCGATTTTGACGACATGGTGTTAAGGAAGACTGTTTTGGGGAATTTTAAAATTCACAGTTCATGTTCAATGACTTTGTAAACTAACTTTAACCGCCAATTTTACCATTAATGAATCCTTCTAGAATAGCGTGTTATTTGGACTTTTTTTGAAGACCAATAATTTATGGGAGGATGAAAAGCCATAGAAAGTTCGATGGTTCTTTGGAAATGAAAATATGAGCATATCATAGGATTTTCTGCAGATGGTTGCGATGTTTCTTTTCCCTCGTAAAACTGACTTCAGTTCACACCAACATTTTGTTTAGGAACCAAAAGGATTTCTAAAAGAATGACAGCATATGTGTAGTTGTGTAGAAAAAATATTCCTTATGGAAGCTCCTGTTAGATTCATCCACCATTAACAATCAGATCAAATTCGACGACCTGAACCCAGCGCCCGTGTTTATTTCTTCATATTTTTACTTTCTTTCATTTCTTCAGCACCCAAAGCGTACGCGATGACGAAATTCCAACAAATAGAAACAGACACCGGCTAGAAGGTGGTAAAAAATCCAGAATCCCAAGCTGCAGTAGTCAACGGGCGCAGCACTGACTTGCACAGTCCAGAGGCCGGCGGCCACCTCTGTCTTGAACACAGCATCACTCTAATGCCCGAGGACATCAACAGGGTGTCTCAAAAAAATGTACTCACCCTTTAACTGTTGCTAACATACTGTCTTCTTTGTGTTGCAGGTGTGAGGTTCGAACCTTTGCGAACATGATTAAATGTGATTAAAGAATCATGTTCGCAAAGGTTCGAACCTCACACCTGCAACACAAAGAAGACAGCATGTTAGCAACGGTTAAAGCATGAGTACATTTTTTTGAGACACCCTGTATAACACTAGTCAAGGGGTTCCCAACCTTTCTCTGACCTTGTACCCCTCCAGTATTTAGACAGATGAGCATGTACCCCAGAATTTATGTGACAAAAAAGAGAGTAGAAAAATAAAATTTCACTGATTTTTTAATAGAACTTTTAGGTTATAGGAAAAATAAACTAACATTAAATGCACCCCTAGGGGTCCGTCCCATTTCTACCAATCTATTATTAAAAAAACATATTGAACTGAAATCGCAACGGGCATACATGTATTATAAGCATTGTATTGTGGATGCCAAAGGCGTTGGATTATTATAAAACACGCCCTTTTTCTTTTACTATCCTTCTTCTTTTACACGGCCATGTTACCAGTAGATGAGATACAGAATGGAACTTCTGTATATATTCATGAAAAATAATATTTTGAACACAATAACTCGTGATCAATCTGTAATACATTCATCTTTATACCAATTTCAAATTTGTCAAATCTAAACCGTGAAATTTCTACGGGTACTATCTAGTAAATTAATAAAAAGAAGTAATGAGTACCCAAGGTGATGAGTAGATGTTTTCTTTCCCTCACTGATGCCCTCACACACAACACACGAGGCTGGGCTCTACAGCATAAAGTTGTATTCCTACCAGTAGCAAGGAAAATCCACTTTTAAAGTAGAAAATCGCTTACTTCTACACCCACTAGTATGATTTATATCACAAAGAAAGATTTAGCTTTTGTATTATTAATTTATGTTTCGAGAATCGAATTAAGTACATAGTGTGAACTGTTTTTTCTGCTAAACACTATTATTTTTGTTTCTTTTTGTTAAATTTTGAACAGATATTCTGAAGAAACGTTAACCAATTTTACTTTTCAAGGGCTTCTGTAAACTCGTTACAGGATAAACTATGCATACAAATTTGTGACACATGGATCTCAATGTCAGGAGATGGCGGATGTGTACAAGCGCATAATGAGGAAAAATCTTCGTTTGTTTGAATATTTTTTAATATTGTTCAAGGACATATTTCTGCAATCGCTCCAAACCAGTTTGAGCTGCGAGAAAAGGCAACCACGGCATGGCCTTCAAGAGTTGCACGTAATAGTTAGACGAGACACTGGATCACTTTGGCAATTGTTTCATCAAATAAAAAACTGCTTTACCTTCTACGTTGACTGAACGCTGTGGTATGTGACCGTACTATGATCAGCAGTCAACGACCGTCAGCCACACCTGCTACACAGCCACAGCTTCTGCTACACCGATGCTACACAGCCACACCCTCTGCTACATTGATGCTACATAGCCACACCCTCTGCTACACCGATGCAACACAGCCACACCCTCTGCTACACTGATGCTACACAGCCACACCTTCAGCTACACCGATGCTACACAGCCACACTCTCTGCTACACCGATGCTACACAGCCACACCCTCTGCTACACCGATGCTACACAGCCACACCTTCTGCTACACTGATGCTACACAGCCACACCCTCTGCTACATTGATGCTACATAGCCACATCCACTGTTACACATATTGCCAAATTAAAACTCCATTGCCACATCCACTGCTACACATATGCCAAATCAATGCTCCATAGCCACATCCACTGCTACATCGATGTTACAAAGCTACATCCCGTGCTACATCGGTGTTCCATTGTCACATCTACTGCTACACATCCCACACATCCAGACCCACGCTAGACTCAAACATCAAGCGGACAACCACGACAGCGCAGTCATTCTGAGCAACGCCATTTCTCATACGTAAACCTGAATTTTGTACCATGAGAACTCTTTTAGCCTCAGCAAATAAGGAAGTAGTACATGGGAAATAGTAACATGAAAAATAATGTCCCAGTAACTATTATTACTAGAATTTTCCGTATTCCACTAATATGAAATTCATTTGTGGTAAGAATTGATTCACAATTTAAGTCAGGTACCCCAAAGGCCAGAGTTGTGTTCGACGTGGAGGAAGGTATGACGTATGCCTCTCTAATTATACACTCAGCAGCACGACCGGACAACGGAGCGACCGAACATCTCTAGTCGGGTATAGTTAAATTACAGAAAATAAACAACCCAGGAAAGTTCGTTTCTTAGCAGGAACAAAAGCCTGAAAAAATTTGCGCAGGTTTTGTTTGTGCCGCGCAGACTCTTTCATAGTAAATGAGAGCGTGGAAAAATTGTAAAACTCAATATTTTGAAAATATGATGAAATGAAAAACAGAATATAAATGTTAAGTAATTTTGTGTGTAAAGTTAAGTACATAAAGCCAAACAAAAAGTATTTTACATGCTGTGAGATTTTATATTATTCAACTGGCATTCTCTTTCTAAGCCTAAAATTTATCACCTAAGATCAAATTTAACCAGTCTCCATTTGAATACAAGGACTTCTGAAAACGCTTAACACATCACTCTAAATATAAGACACAACAAACAGTTCCATGTGACTTTTTTCTAGGTACAAATACACTAATGTTTTTGACTCATCCCACCCGCTACCACGCAGTCACACCCTCTGCTACGCTGATGCTTTCTAATCATCAATATTTCTTATCACGTTTCTCGGGTGAGGTAAAAATTGTATTGATGCATGTGTAAAATGATCACTGAGCTTCAAAACAAGGTTATGGTCACCGTAAATATCTAAATGTCTGAATGCGCTCGGAGGTACAACAGAAGTCATTTTTCGGATATGAAAGAAACAATGAAACGACAGCAAACATTCACAGAAGTGGCCGCCCTAGTAAAATAACAGAATTTTTTGCTCCATAACTAGCTCGAACAGTTCAAGAAAGTAATTTACAACAGATGATTAAATTCAAAATAACCTAAAAATTGAGGAATTAAAGTAAGCTCGGAACAAAGTAACAGAAGCAAGCCGTGACCACGCATACGTTGTCATACAAACACTCGAGACAACGGAGAAAATCTCCTCTACTGACTGAAACGTCAAGTGAATGCCGCTTGAAATTTGTTCAGAAATATGGAAACAAGTGATGAATTCTAGAGTAAAGCTTTAAGGTCTGAGGAAGAAAACCGAAATTGAGCTGCTTGGATGCAACAAGGGAACTCATGTTTGAAGGAAAAAAGAAACTGCCTATCAGCCGAAGAAGACCTTCATCCCTGTCAAGGAGCAGGTGAGAGTATAACGGTATTAGGGTGTTTTTTATTCAACGGTGTCGGTGAAATAGAACAAATTTAAGGAAATGCCGACAAATTATCTCGATAGAATGAGGTCATTGAAACTTCAAACAGTTTCATATTTCGACACATTGTCAAGAAGACTCATAAATAGTTTGTTAATAATTTTGAATTGATGTTCTAAAGTAACCTAGTTAGTTTCCAGGTCTAAACTTTGTCGAATTTGTCGAAAAAATTCGTACGAGACTTTCTTGACATTTTCATCTGTTAAGGGATTTCTGTTTGAGGGACTGAGCTAAAATTTCTCACTTACCATAAAAAGTGAACTATTACAAGAGACTTTAGGACGTAGAATAACAAGGTTCAGTCTACACAATATAACTTGAATGAAGTAGTTTTGCCTTTTGGCCTTTGATATTGTAAATATTTTCATGTATTTCAGAACATAAACTATCATATCATACGATATATTACAAAACGTTAGTCTTCTCATGCATGAGAGTAAATGAAATTTTAAGATAATTGTTAAATTTAGGGCGTAAATAACGAATAATTATTGTCAAGAAACATAAAATTTCAGAATAATACAAATAATTTTAAGTCACCAATTTTATTTACGCTGAAGGTTAGTTAACTAAGTAGTGCAGTCTTCGACCCTATATCAAGCAGTTCACAGGACATAAAAATGTATTTAAATACCTACCTACCAACATAATCGTTTGAGTAGGACAATTAAAAGAAGAAAGAGCTTCTTTCTCATAACAGCGAGACAAAAGCCACGATACGCGATACAAATGGTGTCTGTTCATTGATATTGGAATGATTAAACAACAAGGAATTAAAATTTAGAAATAATTTTGAAGCAGTATACTTATTTTACCATGGCTTATTCAAGCAGATGCTCTCGTGTTACTCGAGCGACAATGTCGTCATTGTTGCTGTGAATTATTACTACCAGGTAATAATTCACTTGATGTCATATGTCAGGCACGTGAGTCTAGTAATGAAATTGTGGAAACAAGGCAACACGAGAATTTTAATACTTCATCTAAAGCGATACCTCGAAAAACACCTCGATTAACAAAACTGAAACAAACTGTACCATAAAGGTACAGTCATTTGTTTCATTTTTTGTTAAATGTTGATGATAGTTTCATTACCGTACGTGTTCACTAGATCACCAGAAAATCCGTTCATTCTTTCACAACACATGTAAGGCACAAGACAACAAAGTATCGAGTTGGAAATGTTGCAAGTCAGACCAGGTTTGACCTCTAATTCACCTCAACAACACAAAATCTTTACACCTCAGAAGCGTCTTCATCTGACAGAAACTTTCTACTCGCTAGAGTCTAAAATTTTTCATTTGGGAATGTATGTCGAGTAAAATATAAATATTCCAATCGCATATTACTTACACCGGTAACCAGGATCTATGCACAACTTCAACCGAAGTTTATTTTAAAACAATTTCGAGAATAACTTGTCTTTATAGCTATGTTTGTGGGAGGGAATCTGAAATATAATTACTTAAACTAGAAAAGTAGTGACTTTTATTCATTTATAACTAACTGGATTTATTTTCCACGTGTACCTATGCTCTTATTTGTCAGGCGAGAATAACTCTTTTTCATCTATTGTTCAGCGTATGAATCACACATAGATCGCTCGCAACCAATAGACCCGAAATTTTTTGAAGACGGCTGCACTGTTAGCCTCACAAGTGATTTCAGTGCCAGAGCTACGCTTACTTACTACTTTCACACCTGCGTCAGAGAGGCTACTGAATAACTGAGGTGGTTGACAGCTGGTTCAGGTTGTTGAGGTAGCAGCTGAGCTGCCAGAACGGAGTGCCAAATGCTGGGAGGTCCTGTGGCCAAATTTTAGCTGAAAAAGGCCAAGAACAGGCCATATAGCCCGGCTTGCATATACGTGTACTATAGTAAAAATGTTTGAAATTATTTTATGTTTGTTAACGAAAAAATCCGTCTCACTTCACACAGCCTATCTCATTTTAGCTATTTTGCATTTTTTTTTTAATTTCAATGATTTTTCCCGAAGTGAGAAGATTAAAGATTACTTCGACAGGAAGAACAAATTTTGTCTTTATCATAACAAAACTTCTTTATTGTACAATTTTAGTTTGCTAAACTTGTCATCATTGTTAGGTGCATGCTTTAACCATGTATACGTTTTTCCTCACTCATCTTTATACATTTGACCAGAGTTATAAGTTGGTATCCATTTCGGCATTGTTAAGGGGTCTGAACACATTGTGCAGAAGAACACAAAACTAGAACAACTGAAATCATCAAATATTCACTCTAGTAGTCTAGTTACCACTAACGGTGCAGAAGTCCATCTATCGATAAAATGTGACACCTAACATGAGGTCTACCGTACTGACTGAATGAAACGCGTTATGTTCTTGCTCGGTTGGACTATACCTATTTGGTTCTTAAAAAGTTACCAACGTTCTCATATTTTCTTATAGTGTACTTTATCACGTAGTACGTTCATACGTATATTTAGACATGCATTCTATTTAAGATACCCGGAACATTAATAAGTATTTTAGCCTGAGGGGAAGATGGTGATTAGGTAACAGAATGTCTATAAACTAACTTAATGTAAATATGCCAATTTGGGAAAACATTGAAAATATTAATAAGTTAGGTGTAAGCTTCAAAGGGACAAAAACTGTAAGTCTTAAGGCCAATGATTTGAAAGCTCACAAAATTTAAGATTATTCGTCATAAAAAGACTAATCTGGTAACCCTGCGTGACTTTAATTATTTTGCTAGTGCTAATTCTTCTCCTTGTTGTTGTTTAGCTTGGCCCTGCTGGTTCTGCCATCAGTGATGGATGTAGAGCACGACGCCCTCTCTGGCTATACATTATTTTTCTCTCTCCTTGAAGAAATTTCATACCTGAGAATAGAGAAGAAAAGTAGGTCTGCTGTGACTGTTTAGCAAACTTCAACAGCTTTGCTTTCCGCGGTTGTTTCTGTACAAGAAAGTTACGGTTAAAAGAAGAGGCCGTTTAACACCTGATATGTAAATATCTCAGGTAGAAATAAATAATAAAATTGGCAAAAATAAGCATATTCGAAGCTATAAATTTTAACAGCAAGAGCAAAAAAGTTGGCAAGGCTTTCTTATGCATTTTTTCCTATTAATTTTAACTTTGAGCCGCCGTTGCTGAACTCAGAAAGTCTGAAAAATTTATGCGTTCTGAAATGGGTGCGACAAAAATGCTTGAATACCACAACGCGATTTGTCCTAAATACGACCTTATTTTTTGATTTGCATTTTCCCTTTTTCATCTTCTATTGTGGATTTCCTATTCCCTTTTACGCTTCTTTCTGGTTCGCTCCATGTCAAAATCTTTCAGTTTTACCCACCTCATCATTATCCTCCTCCTGCTTCTCTGGGCCTTACTTCAAAATGAGCTCACAAATACTATTCATTTCATTTGTCTGGTTATTTCGTTTATATAATATAGAAAGAATGTTTAAAAATATCATTAAATAAGCTGATGAAACTTGTAGCTTGGCAACCACAAAATCATATTACTTTAAAGTTTATTTGATTAGGTAATTTTGCACAGAGTTGACCACGAACTTTCTGCATTTTTATTTAACACACCTTAAGGTGGCTGTTTATTTTAACATACTGTAAATTTGGACGCAATTTTATTGCCGATAGAGAGTTTGAACGGCCAGTTTCTTGTTTTGATATGAAGATGTAACAAATTTCGAATTTTATGAAGAATATGAACAGTGTCTCTGGTTTGATGACTTGAATTCAAAATACAAATGCTGAATAAATTTTTTACAAACTAGAATACTCGCCATAGAATAGAATAAAATAGAATATGGCAACAGTGATGAGCCGTTTGCTCCGTTCTTGGGCTGTTACCCAAGTCCCATGCCGTCTAAAGTTAAGGCATCAGTCATGTACAGGCAACTTAATCCCACACAGGCATTTCAGTCACGCATATACACTCAATCATACACAGACTCGTAGAGTAAAGTAGGATGGGAAGATAAGAAGTAACAGTTATAGTCTCTGTCATCAATTTTCCCATAATAATTGTCTAACTTACATTGCAGAAAATTATACGACTTTAGGTACACAACAGTTAAATGACTCTTGGTACACAGCGGTTACGTGACTCGCAGTTCACATGAATATGGCGTGTGATGTGCAATAATTACAAAACTCAGTAAAAACAATTATCACATCACTCGCGATACACAAGCATTGCATGTCTTTTGGTATACAATTGTTGTGACTTACGGTACTCATAAACTTTGCGGTACACATAAATATGACACAAGGTAAGTAATAATCATGCAACTCGCAATACAAAATTATTACATGATTAGCAATACTCAACTATCATATATTTCTTAGCACACGATAGTTATATGATTCGCGGTACACATGAATATGACTCGTGGTACACATGAATATGACTCGTGGTACACATGAATATGACTCGCAGTACACATGAATAAGACTCGTGGTACACATGAATATGACTCGCGGTACACATGAATATGACTCGTGGTACACATGAATAAGACTCGCGGTACTCGTAAATTTGACTGACGGTACGCTCTGGTACAAATTCAATAATTTTACCTCTGCATTAATGTAGTCTGTTAAGGCAGAAACGTGGATGAACAGAAAAGGAGGCTTCCAATCTATCTCACGTATAAAGTTTTCGTGAAGAATTTGTAAATACAATTGAAGATTCACTCACTTTCACTACTTGCAGTTGATTAAGTGTGACAGCCTTCTGTTTAATTCAAACGCAGCCTTCGTGTTAGTAAACGCACAGCCTTAGTCTACTCATGTCATCAGACATCAAACTCATCACTTAGTCTACTCATCTCATCAGACATCAGACTCATCACTTAGTCTACTCATCTCACCAGACACATCAGACATCAGACTCATCACTTAGTCTACTCATCTCATCAGACATCAGACTCATCACTTAGTCTACTCACCTCATCAGACATCAGACTCATCACTTAGTCTACTCATCTCATCAGACATCAGACTCATCACTTAGTCTACTCATCTCATCAGACATCAGACTCATCACTTAGTCTACTCATCTCATCAGACATCACATCAGACTCATCACTTAGTCTACTCATCTCATCAGACATCACATCAGACTCATCACTTAGTCTACTCATCTCATCAGACATCACATCAGACTCATCACTTAGTCTACTCATCTCATCAGACATCACATCAGACTCATCACTTAGTCTACTCATCTCATCAGGACTTTGCATTATAAGCCTCAGAATAAGTTTACATCTCAGTGCAAAGTCTAATCAGGAAATTTTCTCTCTGTAATAAGCAATATTTGTCGCTAGTTGTAATACAATGATGACATTAGTTAAAGAATCAGAGGTTGGTCAAACTAAAAAACTTATTTATCCTTATCCAAATGAATAATCAAATAATGTTTTTTTCTAAGAAAAATATTTGACTTTACGTATAATTTAGTTGTTTATTCACTCTTACTAAATAATATATTATTTGCTTAGATTTTACACTTCAGCTAATATACTCGTATTATATGAAGTGACCTATAAACATGAAAGCAAACACCTACTGTATTTGCTCAAACCTTAAACACCAATAATATTTTCCTTAGTCTTCCTGGCTGTTTTCAACTGTACGCACTATCATAGAGGATTTTATAATGAGTTCAGTAATGAACATCCACGAGTTGGTCAAAGCCTGAAAATTCATGCACAAGTCAATAGGAATTATAATCTCGACATTGTTATCAGAGACTGGCAGACAACAGCTGCCACTTTCTCAATAAACTGAAGCAACGTGAACAGCTCATGTTAACTGGGACATCAATTACTTATAAACATATTTATTCTGCGCATTACGTGAGCCAAACTGTGTTCTATGCGTATTTTGTCGTTCTCGAACTACTAGAACAAGGGAACAATTATTCCCTCCAGGAGGGCGAACAATTATTAGAACAATAGTTCAGAACATTCCTTTTCCCAAGTCCCTCTGCATTCAATGTTAAGGGACAATTTTTTTGGTGTACATACACAAAAATATGTGTGTGCACGCTTCAGCATTTTTTTTCTGCATTTCTAAAGTAAGATCTTCGAACGTTTGGAAGACTGTCAGAAGGTTCGTCCCCACATCCAGCCTGCTTCTATAAGTAGGATGAAAGTTTTTTTTATATACGTAGGGATGATAATTATTATCTATCTCTGATAATTTTGATGCAACTGTAATCTGAAAATTCTAATCACAGTACAAAGGTAGTGAGAGCTTAAAAAAAATCGTTAATAATACATGTACCTTGTGTGTTTCTCCCACGTCGGAGAACAGCAATCCCGCAATGTCCATCTATTTCTGTCTTTACTAAACATTCTTGTAGTTTCAATAGGCATATCTCCTGCACGCATCAAACATCCAACCCATTTCATACCTAAAACTTAAAGAATGATGTATTATTTCACTCCTTCAAGCGACTCTCTACTTCTAACATACCTTTCCTAACTTCTGTTTTCATCACGCTTTAATCCAATGCAACTCATTTATCCTGTAAGCCCATCGCTTTTCCAGCCATTCTCTCACAACATTGTCATGCTGCGCACCTCGTCATGTATCACTCCACAAAACTGTATCACCCTTCCGTACTTCTTAAAATTTATCATATCTAACACATTTGTGTTTCTGTTTTCACTATATTTAGTCTACAAGGTCCTTCTGTGTAGGAACGATCGACACAGTCAAATGTTTTAGTTCGTACACCTTTTTTAGTTTTGTATTCGAGTCTTTAGTGAAAGTAGATTACAGAATATGAATAAACTAATACTTCTTTCAGCAGTAAACTAGGACTTATAACTTAATTACAATCTACGCTCAAAACAGTGATCCAGTTTACATTACGTGCCGTGTCGGCTGGGAATGCTAGGGTTACTGACACGCATATGCCAGTAAACAGTTATGGTCCACCCCCCAGGGATGATTGAAAATACTTAACAATAATCAACCGAAAGGCTAGCAGTAATGAGTCAGTCATGCACGAGCATGACCTACAATTTTCATGACATCCATCTGTAGTCAAATTGTGTACAGCATCTGTGAGGTACGTCTGTCAAGTACACCTGAACTTGTGAGGAGTACATTGGGAAAAACGCATTCCCATGAAGCGGTCGCTGTTGCGTACCTTTCTGTGGGAACCTATCATTTGCAGCATTAATGAGCCTGAGTAATTCTACGTGATACCTCCATACGATGAACAGATGGTGAGTTCTTATCAAGTGGTGGAATACGGGGGAAGGGTGAAGAAAGTTATGTACTAAATTTATGCGCAATCATCAGATCATTTTGACCGTGGCGTTGTGTAGTGCTGAGACAGTCCGTAGGTAGTCGAAAGAACAAGTTCATTCTGTATTTAAGTACCGACAAAAAATCATTAAATAATAGGGAATGTAGGATGACTCAAATAATGGGGCAATTCCATTTTAATAATAGCAATATTAAAACAATAATTCATACAAAATATTTGATTGCTGCATAAAACAACGATAGCAATGTTAAGCCATAACTTGAACATTTGTGTTTGTTGTTTCACATGTTCAAAATTACCTTGAAGGTGATCCCTGCACATTTTTGTTTTTTCTTGGTGTGGTTCCTCATCCTTAAAACATCTTCCTCACTCATGTTGGCTACACAGTCATCCACAATACGTTTTAACTTTACTAGTAGTAGATACCTTGGATGACACCTAATGATGTGCGTCACATGGCCTGAATCCGAAAAAATAAATTAAGAGAGGGCAAGTCTGGTCACTGAAGGACTTAGTGAGAACAACATAATAATTATAACAATAAAACAGATTATTTTAGTGCGCGAGGCTGGAAACTTGATTGCAGTGACATTGATGTTCGAAAGATAACATTGAAAAACAGTATTTGAATTTGTTCGTTTTTTCTGTTACTTCATTGGTTGTTAGTCGACACATAGTACACGTGGTCGTAATTTTATTGCAATAATTAACTCTCCGAACTAGTAAGATACAGCCTTTGATTCTGCTAACTAAAATCGATTTGAAGAGCATTATTCTTCAACAGCTAATTGAAATAAATAAAATATTGCAATAGAAAGTAAAACCGATTCTCATACGTGTCACTTGGACGCGAATGAGTTACTGTTACTTGAATATATTCTAGGAAAATACCTATACGAGCATATCCTAGGTGGCTAGTGTCCTCTGCAAAGGCCCGTTTATTTCACATTTAGTTATCACAAATGCAGCCGGTTCAGTTTTTAAATTTTCTCATGCTTCATGATCTGCATGCACGATTTCCAAGAAGGAAAGGCTTATTTCGTGTGTACAGTATTTTGCGACCAGTTTAGTCAGGATCAACTAAGTAGTAATACTAACTCAATACAGACATCATTTCTTCATGTAAAGTTCCTCACTGTGCAAAGTTCAATAAAATATTTAGGTTTTGACTAGGCACGCTAAGTGATGGCGTAAAATAGTGTTTGCCTCTTTACTGTACTGTATACAGTATAAGTATGTATGTATTATAGTATGCATTCAAGTTTCACTACCATCCTACTACCCATTTTTTATTCACGTAAGACTGTCAGATAGACAGTACACTTATAGTTAATGAAGAACCAACTGTAATCTCAAAGAGTTTGTTGATATTTAATTACGAAGGCTTTTTTTCTCGTTTACAAGATGTCAGGGGCAGAAACTTGTAAAATGATTTTGACTTCTAAAAATTTTTGGCTGCATTTAGCTTTCGCGTTGGTTTTCGTTGGTTCAATCTTCGGAGTTCTCGCAGCAAACATAAAAAAGTGAGTGCATGGATCGATCCCTAAGCATGTACAGGTTGATATTATATTGTAACAATCAATATCTAGTTACATGTAATTGTCCTTAGCACTCGTGCAGTTCTGTCGGAGAATTCTAACGTGCTAATAAAAGCAAATCCAGTTGTACTAATGCATAAGTATAAACATTATTGCGTAAGTTAATTTTGTTAGAATAATTGCTCAGCTCCACTTTCAGCCCCTGACGAATTAGGCTTAACTTCAGCTATTAAACTGTTCATAGTTCAAGAAAATTTTGAAAAAATTGTTCTGAGAAAAGAGATTTTGTTGGAATTAAATTAATATTAGAGTTGGTCTTGCATTTAGAATAATTTATTTAAGTGCAATATTTATTTTGCTCTCAGAATACAAAAGCTGTTAGATAATTTCCATCAAAATATAATAGAATGCTTGTTTCAAGTAAATTATCATAACTAAAATGAAGCATTACGCACATTTAGTTCATATTTTTTACTAGGTTTTGAATGATTTGAAAGCAGTTTCTGAAAGTAAAATTAGAATTTGAGAAATATTAAGTCACTTTTATTGTTGTTACATCAAATATTATTTAAACTTTAAATAGATAAATGTTGCAAGAACACTGATGGGAACTTTCTGCACGCAGTTACAGCCATGCATTTTCATATAAACTAAAGAGTTTTAAAGTTTCTTTGGATTTTTGACCTGAAAAGCTAAACCGCTCGAAGCCTGCGTGAATAAACTTATGTACAGGTGAACGCTTTAAGACTTCAACACTCAGTCCATGTTGCATCATGATTTTCTCGCATTCTCTTAGGTTGAAATTACGGAAATTATGCAGCACGGTTTTTTGAACCTAAGAAATTTCGAAGTAGACGAAGAATAGTTTGCATGTACTGTATAACTTCAATTAATATTTATATTGATTTTAACATTAAGAAGACTACTCCGTCGTATGTTTCCTTGAACGTATTGGCTATCACTCAGAAACTGCTTGCAATTTTAACTTAATTGTAATCGGCCCGTTATTTAAAAGATAGAGAGCATGTGACAGAAAGATAGATCTTCCTATGTTCTCCTCGTGCATATTGTATGTGAATGCAAATTTATTGAGGTCTTGTTTTCATTTACTTCAGCGATGGTCGAATCTTCGAAGATGTCGAACCTAAAGCTGAGTTTTGGCAGGAAGAAATAGTCTACCAAGTCTACCCACGGTCGCTCCAGGATGGAAACGCGGATGGCATCGGTGATTTGGCGGGTAAGCTGCGTATAGAATTTACCAAATAATCGAGGTGGAAAGGATGTAATTTCTCAGCCTTATTTTGTATCAGTGGGGGTCAAAAAATCATCATAGAACATTAGTACTGAATTTTTGACAGGGTGTAAGACTTCTAAAACGCTAAATTGTAATGGATGTAAATTTTTTAAGGCTTTCGATATAGTAATATAATGACCGTGTGTTTGTTACCATGCAGTACCGCGATGTGCAGATCAGGTAAGCTTCGTACGGATTAGGCATAATAATAATAATAACGAGTGGTTATGATAAGATGATAAATAATGATGGAAAATTGCTGGATAATTACAAGTAAATGTACTCGTATTCACAGGGAGGGAAGTGGTGCTAAAAATAAATGTGCTTTTAATTTTTATGGTTATGCTACCAGTGATGAGCAGTAATGGACTGAAAGTTTGAGGTCGATATTTTGAGAAACTTTAGATAATATCGAAATAATTCTTATGGATATAGTTAAATTGATTTTCAAATAAGCATTTTCCGTAAAGAAATACTTACTTGTAAAATCTACTTTATTTTGAGATGAGGTGAAGTTGGATGCACATAATGTGTTCAAAACATTTCTTGACTTCAAGCAAAGTGTAATTGAGTGTGAGCATCTGTTGAAAAATCCAAGATTTTGTCCTCACGACCATCACTTACATGTAGACGTGTAACGCCTAAAGTGCTCTAGGTTTTGATGTGCTCAAATACATGATTTTTTCCCCCTTGGTATAGGCTTGATGTTTTTGATACACATTCCAATTGCTTCATTGTTCTTTATTTATTTATTTCGCTACGAAGACTCGAAACTGCTACCAAGTTAGTCCTAGTTAAAAACCGAAATATAGTCTGCAACGAAGAAAATCTGGCAGACACCCAGACTGCACGGTGCGAAAACCTTCTCAGTGTCGTAAGTAATGTTGAGCTGATGTGTGCGTGCAAGATATCAGGCTGAATCACAAGCAAATGTTTAGTTTAGCGAAGGTTTCGAGACTGAAGTGAACATGCCCTACTCCCAAGTTAAATTCCATTGAATAGATTAGGCTTGATTTACTTGAGTTCAACAGAAAATCGATATCTTTTTTAAGGCAAACAGCACAAAATTTTTTCTAACAACGCAACAAATAAACGGAGAGACGTAATTTCTTACATCCCGATGTCTGAATGTCCAAGCAAGGCTGGGAGGTTTTGTTAGTTTCTTTAATTTGGAGTAAAATTCACTGGCGTAATGAGTGCACATGGAACTGGCGTGAAAAGACAGCGGTCGTTTTCGTTAATTTCATCGCCCAACACCTCAGACGATAGTTCAGAGGCAACTGGAAAGTCGGCAAGAAGCAGTTCAAAGAAGCAGAAAGTCGATTGGTGGAAAAGAAGCATTATATATCAGGTGTATCCTAGATCGTTCCGGGACACCACTGGAAATGGCATCGGTGATATCAAAGGTCTGTTTAGGGATATATGGTGAAGGCTGAGATTTGACGATGCGTGCGTCTAGATTTTAGAAATAATTTATTTCTTGAATTTTCGTGTAGTGTATGTTCGCATTAAATCATGAGTAATTTCATTTCCGTTCGTTGGAAAAAAATGCAATTATTCATATCAAGCTTCCAGTGTTTTAAATTCAGCCGAAAATTGTCGATCTAAAAAGAATGTCCACCGGTCATTTTAGCATCAGTAGTGAATCAGTGTGTAGTGCATCATAATTTTCATCTCTGAAGAGCTATGCTCTGTGTATTGTGGGATTATCATATCATCCACCTCGAGTTTTTAAATTGCAATTAGACGCTTAGTGAAGGCTTATGTTGACAAGACATGCACCGAGTGCATGAAAATCTTCTAAGAAAACTTCTGGCACTTGTCAAGAAAATGAATGAAATGCTCCTCTATGGTAACGCAAGACTGCATTCAGTAAATATCACGCACAAAAAAAATACTAGATTTGATGATCTATTCTATCTCATCCCTAAAATTTGTAACCTTGCACAAGGTAGTTTTCATCTTTCATCCACAAAATGCTTAAAAGAGTAAAAACTTTTTCTCAAGAAGATCAGGTAATGAAGTAGTAATGAATGCACGATCTTGTCGCTGTACGTAAATACAAGGCAACACACAAAAATACGAAATTGGGTTCAGTTTATTTCATTGTTGGAGACAGAAAACAGGTCTTAACAGACAGAATAGGTAAAATTGATTGAAGTTTTCGAACTGAAGAACACTGAAAAAATTTTGGTCCCCAAGTTAGATGTTCTTTCTTAAAGACAACGACGTATTGAATACGTGATAACTTAAGAAACTTACTTAAAAACCTACACTCAAAAAAGTGTAAAATCATAGTAAAATACGTGTGTAAAATATCATATGATGATCTAAAATTTCTGAGTTTTTGTGGGACACTATATGCGAGGTAAAATACGTAACGTAACTCAAACATTTCCCTTTATTTGGGTGATATCCTGTAGGCTTAATACATAATGTAATTTAAAAATTTTCTGATTTTTGTGGGCACTCTGTAGGTAGGAATTTCACTCGAGTTTCGTTGTCGGTGGGCTTGCATTTTTCTTCCCCGCAACTAGTTATTATAATGAATAATTTTTTTATCTAATTTTAAATTCGGCAGGAATCATGTCTCGCCTCCCGTACCTGGCTTCCTTGGGGATTGGGGTCGTATGGTTGAGCCCCATTTTCACCTCACCAATGGCAGACTTCGGATACGACATTTCTAATTTTACAGATATCGACCCTATCTTCGGCACCATGGAAGACTTCGATAACTTACTTCGGGAGGCTCATGGAATAGGTGGGATTTTTCTGACGTAAATGAACATTAATAACGTATGTCCAATCACATTATTTAACCTTGAAGACAAATGATAAAAGGAATTAGCACCATGGAGACCCTTGAATGACCTCCATGTGTAAGAAATTATGTGATAAATGAACTTACACAGAATACGACCAATGCTATAGAAAACTTGAATGGCTAATTTTAAGGGCTCTGTGCTAGTAAATGCACCTCTCAACGAATGAAAAATTAGATGCATTGTTTTAAAAAAGTGAACTAATAAAAACTATGGTCTCTTAAACACTTACACATTTTTTAGAAAATTTTGGTGAAGATCGTGACTTAGGAGGAAAGTTTCCTAGATGGATCATGGACATGGTTCAGAGACCTGTGGTAATTTGCAAATCATAAAACAAAAATTTAAAAATTTCTTTCCTGAGCAGAAACGTTTTCTTCTAAAAATTAAGCACGTCGGAATAAAGCGTTCGTGTACACGCTTAAGCACAAAAGGCTGATTGATTTTGGCATCATAAACCCTGAAACTAAGCAACCATTTGATCACCTACTTATTATATTTTCTGTTCATTACTAAAGTTAAGACGGATCTGGTATTCAAGTCCAGTAGCACAAACCAGATTTTCTTCTGAAAGTTAACTTTATTTCATACTTTGTACCTCAAATACGAGGCTATCAGTATGAATACCATTCATTTTGCCTAGGACTGAAGCTGGTGATGGATCTGGTACCCAACCACAGCAGTGACGAACATGAATGGTTCCAGAAAAGTGTGGACAGCGTGGACCCATACACAGACTACTACGTGTGGGCGGACCCCATAGGGTTCAACGAAACTACGGGCGATCCACTGCCCCCAAACAACTGGGTAACTTCAGCTACAGATTTTTTTTCGATAACAGCATCAGTGTTCCTATTGATGAAACAACAGCGTTTCTCTTGAATAAGGGTAATAGTATTTCGCTGATAAAAACGAGAATATTTTCAGTTATTATGATACGACATAAGAAATGCCAAATTGTAAGCATTTTTTTACAGTTGATCTGCATTGAGGTTAATTTGGAATACATTAAATTTAAGATGATATCGGGCTTGCTATGTATCATCAAGTTTTGTGGCACTTTAAATTTTCACCTTATATTAAGTAGAGTTGATTTTAAGTTAACGGGAGAACAGACCATGAACTCAAATATATTTTTTATCGTTGGCAATATCCAACTAAATTCTGTTGAAAATGTAATCATTTTGTCGTATATACTGCGACACAATCTAAAAAATATTAATTTGAGGCAACTAAGGTCTCAAAAGTTTAAAAAGTCTTATGAGTTGTTCAAATTTAAAAACATCGTCTCTGAGCAATTGTACAAATTGCAGCAACATAACTTTCTGTTTTCATTACTTTTTGAAAGGCAAAAAAGGAAGCTATCTTGCCGCGCCCTGTATAAAATCTGCAGATTTTTCAACGGTGTACTGTGCCCTGAAGCTTTTACGATCACTAATTTATGAATGCTTTCTTTAAAAAATAAAAATAATGTGACTTTGAATATCGGTCAGAACAAAAATTAAATTGATATAATGTGATGTACCATCGTCTAATTTCTGGAGGACACTGTGTGAATTTCCGTATTTTTTGAAGCTTTATGATATAACTTGTCGTGAAATTGGTTCAGTGATTCAAATATTTACGTATTGCCCTTCTGTTTTGCATGCTGTTTAATTTTTTTCTCTTCTTTGAAAATATATTCATTTGCTTTGCACAATCTGACCGCAGCAGCGTCGAAATACAACGTTAGTTCAGAACCATAGACCTAACTCGAGAACTTATGTTGGATTTATGTCGAATTTGAAACGTGATTGATGTTAGATGTGATCATTCAACAGGTCTGATTCATGTGAAAAATTACGATACCGTGCTCCCTTTTCTGGACAAAAGTAATGGACTTACGTACGGTACATTGATTGTCATATCATACTTATAGAGACTCTTTGGTCTTATATTGGCAATTGTGGCAGCTTAAACTCACAAAGATGTCAAAAACATTGACAACTTCATTCGTGAATTTTACAGAGACTGAAAGAGGACTGAGACAACTCCTCTGCTCAATCAGAGTACGGTTGTCGAACTTGTAAACTAATGTCCCTTGTCGTACACAAGTCTTACCTTGTAATATGAGATTAAATATTACTTCCAAGGGCCCTCTTATGGAAGATTTCTGCAATATTTTCATGTTCAAGTTGTTGTAAAGATGCTTAACACGTTGACTCCGAAGTGGTACGTATGTGTACCACTTAGGTTAGGTTCTGTAATTTTTTCAGATCCTTCTAGTGACTATGCGTACAAAGTGAAATTTTACACCAATCAGGCAATCGGAGTCAACGTGTTAATTGAACAACATTGCAACTGGTATTTTAACCTATTTTTGAATCCTTTCTCCTTAATTATGATTAATAATTCACTAATTATACGTGTGTACTTATAATCTTTTTACGATATAAGTGTTCATCAAACTATCCATGCGTTTTGACTTACACATTTAGTCACAAAATTAATACCGACATTGAACATCAACGACTAGAACAGCCAAACCTGTACCTTCTTTTGAGAACATTCGTTCGCATGACAAGTTTTTGCCCTTCCTTCTTGTTCAGCTGAGCGTGTTCGGCGGCTCAGCGTGGACGTACAGGGAAGAGAGACAACAGTTTTACCTCCACCAGTTCTTAGACAAGCAGCCTGACCTCAACTACAGGAACCTCAACGTGCAGATAGAGATGCAGGTAAGCCCGTGTCTACGACTCCAATTCAATAATCATCATTTTACTCGTGCTCGCTAATTTGTCTCAAATTATTAACTTGCCACAACCAATCGCTAATTCGCAGCAAATTACCAATTGACAATTTACCACCAAGTATCAATGTGCAGCTTGGGATAATGCACCAGCAATTAACAACTCATCACATTATTGCGTTGAGGAACACTTACCCAGAAAATAGTCACTAAGGTAAAATTCAGTGTTCAAATTTTGAAGTATTTTTCAGTTTTCATCAAAATAGTACATACACGATAATATAATGGTGAATACTTAATTTACCCGTGACCATTTGCAGAACATCATCAAGTTCTGGGCAGACAAAGGCGTAGACGGCTTCAGGATAGACGCCGTCAAGTTCCTGGTCGAAGTGGAAGACCTGTCCATCAATGAACCCTTGTCTGGAGATCCCAGTGTTCAGGACCCGAATGAGTATGAGTATTTGTCCCACCCCTACACCACCAACCAGAATGAGACCTTCGACATCATAAGGCAGTGGAGAATACTACTTGATCAGTATTCGGAGAGGTCAGAGTTGTGTAACATTAACGAGTCAAAATTAGACAGTACCGAAAAGCGTTATTCGAATACCTTTCAAGGGATGTTTGTGTAGTGACACATATCGTGACAGCTGTAATCAATATCTTGCTAGTTCACGTGATCTTGTGTTTTTCTGAGTCTGCTTTAAAGTTAGAAATATTTTTCTCAATACTATTCTCGTTTCTTCAACGTGCCATCTAGAACAGTTCTTTCGATTGTTATATTATTAGAAAAAGGTTTTCAGCTTTCATCATTTCATAGGAAGTCTCGTTCAAGTCAACGTTCCAACATGTATAACAGAAAGCCTTTCTCGAGAGATCTATTTTGAGATTTTATGAACTGTTTGTTTGCATGTGAGTATGATGCCTCATTAATAAAGCTGTTTCTTCCAAATATCAAAGTCACGACGTGAAGTTTAGCATGCCTTAATCCAACCTTTCTTTAATAATACTCCTAATTTTTTTAAATATGTAACTGTAATTTTTTACTTTGCAGCAAACTACTTATGGCCGAAGCAACTTACACGGCAGAAGAAATCGACATAGTGATGAGGTACTACGGAACTGAAGAGGAGCCAATCGTAGACTTCCCATTCAACTTCAACTTCATCGACAATTTCCATAACAGATCTGACGTGACTGGCTACTCTCTGAAGTACAGCGTGACTGAGTGGCTGGATAACATGCCTGAAGGAAAATGGCCCAATTGGGTGGTGAGCGTTAACTGAGAAGGTTACTCAAGCTAAAGGATGTGTTGTGAAAAACTTTTGAGAGTTTAAGTTAAAGCTTATAAAAGACATGATTGTGCATGTAGGCGAAGTGTATAATAGCTGTAAAACTAGATTGTGAGCTAGAATATCTTACATGTAGTTATTTCAGCGCTGGGGAAGCAGTGAATGGATATTTCCAACACAGTTTTTATGCATCAACTGCTTCACGTTAGATGTTATTCCCCCATTGTTGACAACACACTACAAGCATGCTTAAGTAATATGCGCACTGCATGTAGTAAGATGCCTTCCTTAAAATTAAAATGTTCTGACCTCTCCTATGCGTAGAAATCGAAACCGAGCTCATGGAAGCACTCGGGGTTTTTTCTTCTTACGTACAGGGATTTGTTCGTTAATTTTATGAAAGAGCAAACCCATGTCATCTGTGCAAGAGAGATAAAGCCGAACATCATTCAATACTCTTATCAGATTTGTCTTTGACAATCACAGACCATTCCGAATCCCGCAAACCCATCGTAGTTGTTTGTTCTAACCATGTTTCCGTTGCTAGAACAATTCAAACGTTAATACTTTTCTCTCCATACAAAACACACGTAGAGAGTTTTGTGTGGTTTCCCCACACAAGTCCAATCCAGTACTCCACTTTGGATAAGAATCAGACAGTTCACACGTGGGAACTTCATTATCAAATGAATGATAATACACGTTAATAAATTTCCTTCCAATGCAGAACCCTTTTCTTCTGACTGCATTCGTTCTTATTTGTGTCATATTTTTAATTACCTGCCACAGCTTGGGAACCACGACCAGCCAAGAATAGCATCTCGCATAGGAAAAGATCTTGCTGAAGCCCTCAACATGATGACGCTGCTACTGCCAGGCACAGCCGTCACCTACTACGGAGAGGAAATCGGTAATGCAATCTTACTATTATTCAGAGGCTGATTTTCTACACCCTCTTCAGGCTTGAAGGTCATCGGTGAACATGATTTTAACTTTCATGCACGAATATTGATAGAAGCCGCCTGGCAGTACACCTGCTTCGAAAAATATGGATGTAAAAATTCTTTTGAAATTGTTATGTTCAAATAAAAGTATTCTATTGCACAGTAATATTTTTATGGGAAGAAAAAATTGAAGCGAAGGGCTTTTCGATGCGTCAGTGGCAGCACGACCTTGGGGATTCACTTTGCTTCAGTTCATTGTTCAGTTCATTGTTCAGTTCATTGTTCGGTCCGATGACTTCTAGCAATGCCATAGAGGACTTGAAGCGTGTATGTTGGTGAAAATACATAAATATGAGCCATAAGTTAAGACAGATTCTCAGTGGGAATACAGCTTATCTATTTTCAGAGTTTATATATGAAAATATATAAACAAAATAAAATAACGATTCCAGTGACGTAAGTGCTCTTAAAAGGCACAGCAACTGGATAGTAAATAATATATTCATTTGAAAAAGTGTAACGTGCAGCGATGGTGAGAGAGCACTGCATCAAGTATGTATAACTATTAGGTTGTTACAAAAATAATGGTCGCTTGAAGGTCTGGAAGGCTTCTGAAATCGGCCATTATTTTTGTAACAACCTAATATGTTTCCTTGCTCCTGTTCTGACCAGGCATGGAGAACACCTTCGTCTCATACGAAGACACACAGGACACGGCCGCATGCATCTGGGGGCCTGAAAGATACACGGAATTCAGCAGGGATCCAGAGCGAACTCCGATGCAGTGGGACAATTCCACCAACGCTGGCTTTACCAACGGCACAACCACTTGGCTTCCTGTCAACGAGAACTACATCACCTTAAACGTAGCAGACCAGGAAGCAGCAGAGCAAAGTTCTATACAAAACTACAAAGATCTTGCCGTTCTCAGAAAAGCGGATGTCTTTTTTTCGGGGGGAATTGCCTATCCTGTCATCACCGACGAAATTTTCTCTTACGTCAGGTCCGTATTCTACCACCGACATTCAATGTTCTATATTTTTTGTTACGAACAGCGTTGCAAGCCAAGATTTTTTATTCGCTTACTGAATATATAACTTGATTTGCTGAGAATCATTTCAATATTCAATTACTTAGCCTCTCAAATAAAATATATTTTTGACTAAAAATTACCATATCACATGTATTTTAAGGATTTCAATCCATTCAACCTTCAGCGAGGTATTTCTATTTATTAGATTCTGAATATTCAAACACTTTCTAATTTAGGTACATAGCTGACAGTCTCACCTACCTTATCCTGATCAATGCGAGTGAAGGGGAAATTACGGCCAACATGCACAGCAACGCTAACTTCGAGCTGGCAGACACGGCCACAGTCATCATTCGGACAAGTACAGATACTAGAGATGCTACTGCCCCTGGGTGAGTCCTGGGTCTTGTTTTTTGGTTCATTTCTTTTCACTTATGACTCCAACTGATAGTAAATTAGTGTTTTTTGAAGACCAATAAGTGGTTTTCTTTTAATGGCTGCAAAAATGTTCGGCGGGTAAGTTTCGGCTGAAGTACCGATACGATTTTGTCATTTCATTTTAAAAATCAAACAAATCTACACTGTTCGTTGTGCCTAACCTTTGAGTTTCAACAATTAATGCATGTATACGGGAAATTTTTCCTAGGCAGCGACACCTGTAGGCTGTGAATTTAGACAGACCGTAACTTCTATTCGTCATGCAGATGAGGCAGCTGTGATAGCAAAAACTACATAGAAGTTTAGAGTCATATAGTATTTCTAGTCTATGTACATGTCGTCGCTCTCATCATCGTATATTCAGGCCTACTAGCGTATTTTATTTTTAGGCAACTAGTAATAGTTTCTCGTTATCAGGGATGAATGTTTCATGCACAAACGACGGCATTTCCTTGTCTTCGGATAATGAACAGCATATTTTTCAAGAGACTATCGTTACAGACGAAATCGATGCCTTAATTCTATTCAGATGTAAAACTACAAGCACTACCCGAAGTCATTATTTAATTCAAAATTTTATAGTAGAGTCAGTAAGAAATACCTTGAAAAAATTATACTCAGTCTATTAAACATTTCCAGGAGTATATTGGTAGCTCATTGAGTAGTTGCGCAATTTAATCTCCTATGAAATTCTGCGATCTTGATTGAAGAAGATTTAGAAACCGAATTTAGTCATGATTTACAGCTCTACATAAGCTACTATTCGTATACACAATTAATCACGTAATCCTTAACATTAACCTCATCCTTAGTTCAGAGTTATTCGTAGGAAGTGGGAAGGACTGTACGAGTACCTATGGAGACACTTTTAATGACCGCCCATTGAAGTGTAGGTTAATTTAAAGTAAAAAATTAAATAACTTAAAATGCGTCTTTCATTGGTACCAAAATTATAACGCATAAATCATCTTTAACAGATTGTTTGAGATTATAGATTTTGAGCCCATGTACATATTAGCTTTTAATCCTACTAAGAATGACCTCGATGTTGATGTTGATTATCTCTATCATCCTTCTTACCAGAACCCAGTCCCTGATGAGATAATTTTCAGTGTTGAGATGGTTTTTAGTACATGTGCGACCATTAAATACATCCACAACGAGCGAAGTGTCCCTTATTTATTCGATGCTGAAACAAATTCGGTCGTAAAGACAATAAATATTGCACGCAATTATAAGATCCATCATTGAATGAATGATGAATTTAGCATGAAGAGTCTAAATTTAGTTGATGAAGCTCGCTCTGTTAACTTGTGCACAAAGTGTACACGATGGGAACAGCAATAGCTTAAATTTGTATCGCATTACCTATTCTTCTGTCAATGTATAACGGATTCAGAAATGTATCAGATCCATGACTGATTGACCCCTGTAAAATACAGACGTATAATTATTAAATTCAGTTAAGGTTTAAATGCTGTGTGCTCGATTGCTTGGTATCAGATATATAAAGGCATTATGGGTTAAGCGTATTTTACGAAACATTTTATGACGTTAATATCCGTTTTTTTCAATGTTGCAGGAAGGTGATAAACTTGGAAGCCGTGCCCTTACTTCCAGGTGAAGGAATGGTGCTTCAGGTAATACATTCGTAACATACCAGGTTCTCCAATTCTTCCCCACCAAGAGAACTTGGTGAGGCTTGAATGGACGTAACATCCAATCAGGGAGTGGGCTGTACAGGTAAATGGAAGTACTGATTTAGTATCAAGTGATACCTAAACAAAGAACAGCATAAGAGCAAATAAACGCAAATTTCGGTTATCAGCATAATATTAGTCGAGGGGAAAATGTAAGTACTCAAGCTTTTAATTTAATGAAATTAAATTTAAAAAATCAAATGCTGACATTTAGCGCAATCGAAATTGAAACATATAGTCCCCTACTTGCGAACGTTTGAATTACAAGTTTAGGTACGTATTACGAAAGTTATTTTGAAGTTCTAAGTTCGTTCGACAGGATTGTTCCTGAGGTAGTTCGTTAGAGTAACATGCATCGTTAGTAACAACTCTCTTACTGTATCCACGCGGTTTCATTCGTATGCTTCTTG
The DNA here is from genome assembly GCA_006783055.1 of Trinorchestia longiramus. NCBI lineage: Eukaryota > Metazoa > Arthropoda > Malacostraca > Amphipoda > Talitridae > Trinorchestia > Trinorchestia longiramus. The sequence goes on along the minus strand of VCRD01000681.1, from coordinate 171,345 downwards.
TGCGGTTATACGAAAACTCTGTAATTTTGCGATTAATTCCAGAAGTTTTTGCTCTTACAAGCACTCTGACAAGCCGAGTGTCAGGCTCAAAGCAGGAGTGATTCGGCTGGTAGAGTTAAGAAACGCCAGGCTATTAAGATGCAAACCAAAGTGTACCTTATAAGAATAATAGAGCGTGGTGAGAAGATAGCTGATGGAACTCGTCTGTACCAGATGAATGGTTCTACCAGTGGTGCAATTCTCTAGAACAATAATATGATCATAAAACATCTGAGAAGTTCTATGCACTCTGATATTGATAGTAAGGAACGTGGAAAAATGATCGAAGGACTTGAAAATTTTCTGAACGTTCTGATTGAAGATTGTCATCAGAAAAGTTATGTATAATACATGTATAGCAATTTTTCGTGTTGGTACGTCAAGTAGAGCTAGCTGGTTGCAATTAAAATACACGCTCCAGTACACACATACCAACAAATTCACTTACGAATAGTCTACTAGAACGGAACATGCTCGTGAGTTGAAAATTAACTGAACAGTAACTTGGAAATTGGCATTTTAAATAAGTGTAGTTATCAAATATGAGCAAAGCTGAGCATATATAATTGGTGTGGTATGGGTAATCTGTTCATTGATTTTTTAGCGAGAGTACAAAATTTATTCCTCATTTAGAATTTGTCTTCCATCCTCTTTTCTTCCATAAAATCGCACTGAAAGAGATGAAATTTGTTAACATAAATTAATCAACAAGCAATTTACTGTATTACCAATTGTTATTCATTCACTTTAAAAAATAAATGAAATTAACGATATAATTGATTTCTTCTTAACAACAATAAGCATACAACGTCATGGTGTGGATAATAATTGAAAGCAGTAAATTTCCTACACAAAAAAAAATATTTTTTTAACCCTAATTTGCACGTGCTACGGGACCTACTCACCGAAGCGCAGCGTTCAATCCCTCATGCAGGCTGAGCGATTTATTCGTGAGTGCAATTCCTCATGCAGGCTGAGCGATTTATTCATGAGTGCAATTCCTCATGCAGGCTGAGCGATTTATTCATTAGTGCAATTCCTCATGCAGGCTGAGCGATTTATTCATGAGTGCAATTCCTCATGCAGGCTGAGCGATTTATTCATGAGTGCAATTCCTCATGCAGGCTGAGCGATTTATTCATGAGTGCGATTCCTCATGCAGGCTGAGCGATTTATTCATGAGTGCAAGCGAGTGGACGTGACGCTTATACGTGACGACAAGACTTTCAGAGCGAGGGAACTTAGAAGCCTCTCTTTCATAAACTCCTCTCATAATTTTTCTATTTTTCATTGTGTGAAAAAAATCAGAAAATAATATTTTTTACTATTGGTAAACTACTGTAAAGGTTTCAAAAGCTGCTCACTTAGTTTCCAGGCATAAAATATTCAAAGAAAAGATTGTGCAGCTTATAAATATATATATAATATGATATAATAATATAATAATTTTTAAAATTCCTCTGCCAGACACGTGCATCCTTTCATGGTTTTACTATTGCGTGTTCTCTAGAACACTTGCTTCGTGAAATAAATTCAGCAAAATTCACAAGTCATTATTTAAATCCAACAGGTGTCATGAAAATGGCTATGAATTTTATATATTTTAAAAATTCGATCGGTTAGCAATGAGCAGACTGAGACCATTCATCATACTAGGGCTTGAGTTGCTACATGCACATAGAGATTCTCATATACATAATTTATGGGCCGAGAAATGAATCTAAATCATCAAAGTTATCAGAATGTATCAAACAGTCGCACGTTATAAGTGGGAGTAGATAATAGACGGAGTCAAAATTAGGTGTTTGGACGAAAACTCCCATCGGTTTTTAACAACAATAATTGCTCATCTCTATTCTAGTATTCGTACTAGGATGCAAGCAGAGAGAAAAAAGAAGGAAAAACTTTATTTTCAATTGAGTACACGGTATATACATCTGAAAACTAGCAGCAAAGAGTGGACTGAAGACTGGCAATAGGGAGCGGACAACAGATTAAAAATATGGAGCAGACAATAGATTAAAAATAGGGAGCAGACAACAGATTAAAAATAGGGAGCAGACAACAGATTAAAAATAGGGAGCAGACAACAGATTAAAAATAGGGAGCGGACAACATTAAAAATAGGGAGCGTACAACAGACTATCTAAGTGTACATAGATACATATATACTAAGACTACCAAAAAACCTATACACCAGCATATGTATTCTATGCAGAGTTCCATGATACGCATTTCTGAAGTCAGTGTTTGCATCCGCTGTAGAATACCATGACATATTTTTAATCTGATCACAAATGTACTTCATTTAATGGCTCACAGCACAGTGAGTCTTTCAAATTCTGTTCAATACTTCGTGTTACACATTACACGCATATCTGTGTTTTCAATATTTTTAAATGATGTAATGATACTGTTTCAGCATGATACTCTTAAAAACTTTGACTCTTTTCCAACTTATACACCATAGAGAACACACCGTGACTTGGCATTCAACCTATGCATTCATATTGAACAAGGCTGCTCCAGGTGTCTGAACACATCAGGTGGCTGAACACATCAGGTGTCTGAACACATCAGGTGTCTGGACACATCAGGTGATTGGACACATCAGGTGTCTGGACACATCAGGTGGCTGAACACATCAGGTGTCTGAACACATCAGGTGTCTGGACACATCAGGTGTCTGGACACATCAGGTGACTGGACACATCAGGTGTCTGGACACATCAGGTGTCTGGACACATCAGGTGACTGGACACATCAGGTGTCTGGACACATCAGGTGACTGGACACATCAGGTGACTGGACTATTTACACAAGTGTTCACCGGCGTGCGTAGCTGCTTCCAGAACGCTCCAGTTTGCATGCATGTAATTAAAATTTCTACACTGAAGAGAGACTCGTACATGAGATATGAGAGCTTGGAATGTTATGAACGACCTTCTGATGAATCACCTAAAGATGAGTCAATTAGGATGAACGTAAAACGTTCCTCAATCTTTACATATTTTTTTAAAATATCATAATGTCGAAATGTTTTCGTGATATCATGGTGTCCTATGGAGTTTACATGGCCTGCATTTAAAAAAATTGTAAATAATAGGGAAGCAAAACGCAAAGTTAAACCACAACGAAAGTCTTTGTGGTACAAAACGTACACTGACATTACCGTATGAAATTTACGATTATGTGTAAGCAATGACTAATATTTAAGCGACATATAAAACGAACAGTTATTTCTTGATCACATAAAAGGTAATGTTAGAAATATATTTTGATGACTCAATTGTTTGGCCCTGGGACTTTCCGACAATATTTTGGAGTTTTTGTTATTTTGATGTTCATAGATTTACCGAATGCAACGCATGTGAAGAAATTGTGTGGCGGATACAGATTCTGACTTGAAAAATGATCGTATCAATCGTGAGGTCATCAGCATGCTGGTTCACCTGTTATAAAATATTTCTAATTTTGAGGAAGAAGTGCTGTCATCGATCTGACAGTTAGATTCACGGCAACGGTCCGTTCTTAGTAATAAATGAATAAGTATCCAGGGGAAATTTGTGCCATGAATCAACTGTATGTTTTTATCAATCTCTTTTTGAATAATCAATATTGAGAGAAAAATTACTGTTTCGAAAAATGTTCTTATTACGTACCCATAATTACTAGAGTTCATATCATAGAACATACATATTTACCTCAGATACTGGTTCTTTTTTGTGAACATATACACAGTACATTGAGGAATGTAACTATGGACTATTATTACGGATTACACTACATTTACTACTTTAACCATTAGTGATTCCAGTGCTTGTGTGCGAATCTATTGGCCGTAGGACCGTAAATACATCGACCCTCGAGCCATAATATACTGACCGTAAATATATTAACCGTAAGGCCATAATGCATTGACCGTAGGACCGTAAATACATTGACCGTAGGGCCATGATACACTGACTGTAGAACCATAAATGCATTGACCGTAGGACCGTAAATACATTGACCGTCGGACAATAAATACATCGACCGTAGGACCGTGAATACATTGACCGTCGGGCAATAAATACATTGACCGTAGGACCGTAAATACATTGATCGTCGGGCCAAAAATACATTGACCGTAGGACCGTAAATACATTGACCGTCGGGCCATAAATAAATTATAGCAGGGATTCTAAACCTGGGCACCATAAACCCACAAGCGACAATAGCAGGTGCCAGAACCCATTTCTCATTTAAGAATTCAACCTAGAAATCTCCACTAAAATAAAACTGTAGTTATGAAAGCCATGCACGGCTCCAGCTTTCCAGTTTTCTACCAAACTCCACATGAATAAAGTTTCATAGAAGCTAAAAATAAGGAACATCGTTTTCTCCATATGCCTGAAAGTGTGTTCTCAACACAGTTATCGTGTCCATGTGTTATGCAAATCAGCTTCAAGGGACCGTAAAAAGACACTTCACTCCAAGCGTCTAAAAACTTTTGTCTAGGGGAACATCTGATGAATTTTTATAATTTTTTCTGACGATTAGCTGTCGAATGGAACATGTGATCAATGATGGAGCTGAACAAAATTTTCTGAGCTCTTCAGTAATTTTGTAACTTAATTCTAAAATGAATCTTGGTTAATTTTCTAAGCGTGGAAAAATTCAGTTCAGTGCCAACAGGCTTCGGGTTTTGCTGCTTCAAACCCAGTCTTTAAAAATCTACACAACTCATCGACAACCCTTATAATTCCATTACAAAGCTGCGACACTTACAACCAGACAATCTTTATACATACACTCACCACACTTGTAAGCGGATAACAGTAAAATGCAAACACGTAAACATACAAAATAAACAAAACGTAACTATACATACACTTAATAAGATAAAAATTCACGCATCTTTCATCTGCGGCCTTTCGTACAAGGGTTCCTGTATCTATTGGATTTATTCTGAAGTTATGTTATCTTAATCTATGAGTTTGAAAAAGTAAGGTGCGTTTTTTCAATATCACAATACAATAGAAGCAATAGAACCCTCAAACCCAAGCATAAGAGTTGCTATTAAACAATTACCAAAAGCCCTTCTCAAATTTGCATATTTCCATCAGAAATACAAACAAACATATTAAAAAAGTTATGCAAAATGTGACGAATAAGGTCCCAGAAAAACAAGTTTTCAACGAAAATAAATATTTCCTCCAGTGACAAATTTGACGGAAATAGCGAAAAATCGGCTTAAATATTTCACTTTGTCTTCAAATAAAGTCCTTTAAGGTCTTTCAATATATGTTGGTTCATCCAACGCCTATTCCAACGCAAAGGAACCAACCTGCGGACGGAGGGAAATAGACAACACACTTCTCCTTCCTCTGTTGTTCCGCTACTATAGTAGCAGTCAGAAAGTTAGTAAATTATGCAAATGCCTTTTTGATAAGTGGATGAATTTTCGTTAGTTTCAATACAAGTACAATGTTAAAAGTGGAAGAATAAGCCGCTCAAGACTTCAAAATCTTGAACTGACAACCATACTGCATATTTTCTTATTATATCTCCTGAACGTTTGAAATTTACATGAGAAAGTAAGTATTTTACCTAACTCTAAACATGACGTCATCAATTCTCACCGTCTGGTTCTGCTGAGCGTTTCGTTAAGCTTTCAGCACAGTTGGACCTGGAGCTTGTCTTTCACTAGCAAATTCAGGATTATTCAAAATTTTCAAAGGCAAAACCTCGTTTATTCCTCGCCCTGAAAGCCTCGTGGCGTCTGTTGCACGACAATGCACCTGCTCATCTGATCAATGATTGTACTCCGCTCAGGTGTTCCGACCTGAGCGGTGACCAGTTTTACAGTTCACACAAACAAATAAAACAAAAAAGTGCTGAGATGTGGTATAAAATTTTTATAGGCACGTGCATCCATATTTCTCTGTCCAATACGTAGACATATATTAAAATACATGGTAGCACATCCGGTCTCTTACAACACAACCCCTGCGCACAATAATTACCCCCTGAATTACAGGGGTAGCAGAGTTACCTCTGACTCTATGTAATTTTGGGCTGGAGTGCTAAAAACGCTAATTATATTCTTTTATAGCACAATTATATTCTTTTATAGGAATACTTCACCATTTCACAAAAACCTTATGATCAAAAGCCGTATTTGTCTACATTTTTTATTGTGTTTACTAAGACCTTCAAATTCTAGACCTTTGAAATTCATTTGAGTTCATTTCAGATTTGTCATTTTTGCCTAACCAATCTTTTAGTCTTTCAGTACCTATTAAAAATAACTACCGAGCATATCTGAAAGCTAAAATCGAGAAGTCAGTCAGTTATTGCCATATTCCATAATTACTAACATCAACTGGGCCATGTCACTCACTGAACATTTTTCAACAACTCGTTTTCAATTTCAGCTTTTACTCTTTAGCTTCCTTTGTTCTCGATAACTGTAGACTGTTCGTCCAGGTGAGCCCGATATTAGATTCTAAAATAACTCTGATTGGACTTCAAGTGTGACTAGTATTAAAACGTTGATTGGGGGATTTCTGACCAGCACATCTCACTGAACTTCATGTGTGACGAGCCTTTTATTAAAAATGAACTGTGCACGTGGAAGATGTAGATGTTTAGTGTCCATCTACTCCCTGCTTGGTAGATGTCTAGTGTCAATCTACTCCCTGCTAGGTGGATGTCTAGTGTCCATCTACTCCCTGCTAAGTAAATGTCTAGTGTCCATCTACGTCCTGCAAGGTAGATATACAAATTCCACCTACTTTCTCTCTGTCCAATGTCCATCAACTCCCTGCTAGGTAGATGTGCAATCTCCATCTACTCAGCACTATGGTCATACGTGCACATACACCTGCTGCACACTCATTAATGCGTAACATGCGTAGCACGTGTATATGTGCTCGTTAGTGCAGAAGGATTTTGTTGAATGGCAACCAATGCCATTAAAGGTTCTCTTGATACGCACGCTGTTTTAAACATGTACGGAATTTTCATGCACTTGCAAATGATGTCAGAAACAAAATTAATTTTTGTTTTAATTTTTTCCAGGAAGACTGAATTTAGAAAAAGATCAAGTAATTAAAGACGATATTAGCATCGATGTCTGAGTTTTATTCGTTAACTATCTTAAGTTTAATTGAACGAAGACAATTTGTGTTACGAACACTGAATGAGGACAGTCTGTGTTACGAACACTGAATGAGAACAGTCTGTGTTACGAACACTGAATGAGAACAGTCTGCACTGCGAAATTGAATAAGAATGGTTGTATTAAAAACACTTGATGAATATTTTAAAGAACTGCTAAAACGACAATGTAATCAATATCATTTACGTGATAGAAGAGAGAATTCACCTTGCGTTCATCCATGTTAATGTAAGTATGCTGCTTGTGATTGTTATTCATATATGCGCCTTCATGCATAAAACATGATTTGCTATTCATGCATGATTGCTATTTATTCTTACATAATTGTTATTCATGTATGCGCATTCATGCATCTAACTTCATATCTTCACTTCACTTGACCAGAGATCACTTTTTTAAGCTAGCCGGTCACTTAAACTCAATTGTTATCTTTGCCAGTATTCATGCACGACATCCACTTTTATTTGAATTAAAATTAGGAATAAATAGAAAAGTCCATTAAATCCAGTAGTAAATAGCAAAATCCAATAAATCCAGTAGTAAATAAGGAAATTCAGTGCAGTTCAGTTCAAGCTTCCTCTAATTAATTTCAGACTTTTAGGCATACGAAGGAGAAAAAACCTGTTTGTATGTTTATCTCTCAGTAGCAACAAAAATAAATCTTGGTACCCAAATGAAGCCCATTAATTAGTCCTAATTTTAGGGGCATGCTATTTTTTACTTGTATCCCAAATAAAATTAAAACCACATTTGCATGACCTTGTTTTTTCACTCATGCGCTCACTTCCAGGAATATTTAAAACTTGTTCAGAGACCATTGCAACTGACAGGACGGAAATTTTTGAATTCGGTCAATCTATTTCACAACTTCGAGTTTTGCCAAACGTTTGCTGCATGTTATAACCTGTTGATATCATCCTCATGCATTCACAATGTGTGTTCTTTTAATCATGTTTCTCTGCGTAAGCAATGGTTGTTTGTTTGATATCATTCCCATGCATTCCACAATGTGTGTTTGGCAGTGTCCCAGAGTGAGTGCAACATTTGTTCATCATCCTCACGTATCCGCGCGTTTGTTTGATAACCTCCTGTTTACTCTCAGACAATCACCCTGATAATCTCCTGTCTACTCTCAGACAATCACCCTGATAATCTCCTGTCTACTCTCAGACAATCACCCTGATAATCTCCTGTCTACTCTCAGACAACCACCCTGATAATCTCCTGTCTACTCTCAGACAACCACTCTCATAATCTCCTGTACAGCTGCTGAGAATTAAGTTTCCTATCAAGCCATTCATTAGAAATGCCACCCGTCACTTCAGACGACGTAACTGTACATTACCAGTGACAATCACTCTTTTTTGAGACTTTTTATGACCTTAATATATGATGGTCATAAAAGGCGTCAGCTTATACAAGCTCTCATATATGAAAGAAAAATATTGAGTAAAGTTTTGAAAAGACACTGGCTTTGTTTGATTTTTCTCCACTTGTTTATTTTTTAACGTCAGACCTAACGTTATCTATATCCTGTATGCTCATTTTTTTATATGTAATTATTTTTGACGAACGTATTTTTCTGAGTTATAGCTGCTTGATTCCAGTTTTAATTTAAATTCATGCAGTGTCCAATGAATGTTGTCTATGAACTCCGCCCTAAAATTAATGCTGCCAGCAATAATTCAGTGGCCGGAAGTTGAACAACTCAAGTTTTATTCAAATGAGAAGATTTTACTCAGTTCTTGCTTGCAGAATTCGAGTAAATAAATGCTCTTAGTTTCAATGTAAATTATCGCTCGGTTTAAATCACTATTAATCAATGACGAAATTAGTTCGAAAGATACTCCTCTTTCTTAAAAAAATTGTTTACCAGTGTTGTAGATTTAGAAACATTTCAGGCCTTGTCATCCTTCAGGTAATCTGCATGAACACATGAAGAGTAGGAAAAAGTTTCATTATAATTGCAGCTCCAGTTTTGATGGTTTTATTAATCATCATGGTTATTGGTCTCAAATATACTTCAGAAATACTTCAGAAAACTTTACTTTGCATTAATTTGATACGATCCTTTTAAAATGTCTCATTATTGTGCCAACATGATAATTTTTTGCATGTATGATATTATTTTCATTGTTTTGTTAATCAAAATTCCTATTTTAGCAAATATAATTATGATTGTAAAAATTTGTCATGATTTAGCACAGATATTCACGTGACATGCTTTAGGTTACTCATGAGTGTACCGTATAGACTGAATGAAATTCTACTTCAAATGCGATAAAACACGCCAGTGACTGCAAAAGATTTGCCTTATTTTCTTAATGAATTTCGTATTGTAAAATGTTGAAAGGTCGTTCAACGTAGACGAATACTTATATTTTTTTATTTTCATGAACAAAATCAAAATTACTTTAAACGATTAATAATTTCTAAAACACTCGTCGCTTAATATTTTCACGTGGCTACTGAATTTTTGAGGTTCTTTTAAAAGAAAAGCTCTCTATCCTACAAGATGTCCTCTAAACAGAACAACTATTCGCTGGCACTCAACGAGATAACTCCCCTTACTATTTGATTTCAAACTCATCTATGAAAAATGCTACTAACAAACTTAGAAAAAGGCTCATTTTTAATTACATTATTAACTTCTATTGTTTAAACACATAACCTCACAAACTAAGCAAATGTTCCAGAGGTCTTCTAGGTGGGGCTATTATAGCAATGCTTATTGGCTCTCTAGTCTATCACCCACTCTATCTAGTCGCAACTGGCACTCTATCTCCCAAATGCTGAACAGACATTACTCTGCTTGCAAACTGTTGCTCTAAAGACTTTTAGTTCACTATTAACTAACTGGTGCGCTATTGAGAAACTCTCATTAAACTAACAATAATTATTTGTGTGTTGTAGACTCACGTACAAGTAAGCAAATAACGCAAGATGCAGAATGAACCACTTTATGTATACTCACAACAACCGGTGTGTGTATAGTAATTAACTAGCCAAGTGTATAGTGCAGGTTCCTAGTACAGGTGTATTGCAAGAAGTGCATCAGCTGCAGTGTACAGGGGCTGCAGCTGCTGCAGTACACAGGAGACGCGTAGTTTTACACAGGGTAACAGTTGTACTTCATGAAGCAGCAGCTGTTGTCTACAGGGTAGACAGATGCAGTATACAGTAGATGAGCAGCAACTGTAGTATACATGGCAGCAGCTGTAGTGTACATGACACCAGCTGCAGTGTACACGGCAACAAGTGCAGCGCTGAGAACAGCAGTTGCAGGTGAAAAAGCAGAGTCACCTGACACAGCCCCACCACTGATCGTGTGCGCTTGGTGGCAACAGGTTATCATAGCGGTCGCAGTTCCCAGATTGCTTGTATTTTCCTCACGTCAACTCCATCCACGTAAGTTTAGTGCTACTTCAGTTTTTTTATGCCACCGATGGTCTCCATTTGTTACACTTTTTAGTAACTTAACTTTATATTATGAAACCTCATTCTGTTGGTGAAATGAATTAAGTTCAGAAAATGTTCGGGATTTGAATACAGCATTGCTACTTACGCCTATTTTCACCTTTTCAATCTACTAGTGAGATAAATAGTATTTTCCAGCCTATTGGATTTATTTTAATGAATGGATGTTTCAGACAACAACTCATTCATTTCGATGCGTCGAGAAATTAGTTTATCCTTAGAACGACCCCTATTTTCCGAAGAAAAATTAAATAGCGAGAAAACTTACATTTTTTGTTTCTCTGTTTAGGGATTAGATTTTATCTGCATAAATATAATGTGTATTTATCATTGCCTCTATGCACTCATATATGCTCCACTGTATGCTGCTTATATCAGTCTTGTTAATCACTGTTTTAATACACCGTAATTATCTAGGCATCATGCTTGTTCCCGATTGTTTATCGCTATTTTAATATATCGTAATTATCTAGGAATCATGTTTGTTTCGGACTGTTTATCGCTATTTTAATACACCGTAATTATCTAGGCATCATGTTTGTTCCCGATTGTTTATCGCTATTTTAATATATCGTAATTATCTAGGAATCATGTTTGTTCCGGACTGTTTATCGCTATTTTAATATATCGTAATTATCTAGGAATCATGTTTGTGCCAGACTGCTTATGACTTTTTTAATATACAGTAATTACTTAAGCACTGTGGCTGTATCCAACGATAATATGCAAGCTTCTCAGCCATACTACATCGTCGTATGTCTGCATGCATACATGTTGCGCTTGTGGTTTAGTTGATACATTTCCTGTATTAGAAATGCTTGCACTCCTATAGTTTAAGCACTTCTTGATATAATAACATTTAATCACCTTCTTTTTTGCCCTCTGAATTACTGGTACTCAAAACTTACTGATATGAAACTAGTCAGAAGTCATTCCTTTGAAATACAAGGTGCTTTCATAATTTTGTTCATCACCAAAATAATTTTTACTCAACAGTTATTGTGAACATTTAGTAGAAATAAAATAAGAGACAAAATTAACAGGATGAACACTTGTTTTTTCTTTACAATTCCCCAGTAACGTTTCTCGAATTCATGAACAATTTCTTGGCTCGATAAAATGACTACCCTATTTTTACTTACAAGAATCTCTTAGAAAAATTCTTCAAATTAACTGTCTTAATGTCGGAAAAAAATAACGAAAAAACAATGTATTTCCAACACAGTTGATACATAAAGGACACCACAGAGTATGAAAAGTTAATATTAGCCCCAGAAGGATGAATGAAAGATGCAACCAAGCACCCATGATTGACACGAACAAAAGTCTGCCCCAAAGTCTACGGATTTGATATCCGTATTTAAGTGTACCTGAGCAGGGAATAAGCAAGTAATTGGATCATATCTTCCTAATTTGCTGACAACGTTACAAATCAAATAACATTTCCCACTAAAGAAACATCACAGCCTATTCGACCAATAACCTTCACTGTAACCGAACTGACAACCAATAGCATCTTTCCTTTTTTCATCGGCAGCTCAGTAAAATATTTATTTGGTATCCATGTTTAAATACTTTTGTCTATCGCGGTGTGGGGTTAGGAGAGCCCTGACTGTGTCATACGAGGATGCTGTTCGACTGTGCTGTAGTCAACTGAAGCTCCAGGACAAATTTCAAATTCGGTCATCATATAAAAGCTTCAGTCAGAAAATGTGTTAAATCTTACGATTTTTCCTATTAATAAATAACTGGATTTCTTGAACAGAAGACTAGGAAGCCTCTGTATGTAGTTGCATGTAATGTGATCCTTACATACATAATAGATACTTTATTGATACAGCGGTACATACTACATATTATATACTGCATATTATTCACTAGTATGACAGTATCAGCACTGCTGATTAACGTCCTCGTTCACTGGTATACTTGACTAAAACCTTAATTCACCGTCAGAATGAAGGTTGCGTTGGACCAAGACACTTTTAAGCCTATATCTTTTGCCAACTGAAACCATGATACTGAAATAATGTAGAAAACTAACTTTGTTACCATACAACAACGAGAGACCTCAGTATTTATAATTGTCATTCCTTTCAGTGTAATAATTAGAGACTGTATACAATTTAACAATAAGAGACTGTATACCAATGTAACAATAAGAGACGGTATACCAATGTAACAATAAGAGACTGTATATCAGTGTAACAATAAGAGACTGTATACCGATGTAACAATAAGAGACTGTATACCGATTTAACAATAAGAGACTGTATACCAATCTAACAATAAGAGACTGTATACAATAATGTTTTTTCTTTACAGCAAAATGCTTGCAGTGACGTTGGCCTTCGCATTGCTGCCAGCACTGGCAACGGCAGATACCGCCTTTACAAGCGACTTGTTCAGTTCGTGCAATGCAAAGTGGCCTTCTGACAAATGGTCGGAAAACGAAGATAATCGTCAAACAGTAAGCCAGCATTTTTCAAAATTTTCAAGTTAACAGAAATTCAATCATTCCTTTTGATTGTCAAGTGATTTAACAAGGTAGGATTGGTATTTACAGCGCTATTCTCATCTAGCGGCTTCTTATCCAGTGTTAATATTTGAAATTTGAATTGAAAACCTTTATTAGCTGACAGCTGCAAAGTTTCGAAACTAGAATCGAATTTTTGAACTTTCCTGCAGTACCTGTACAGAAACAATCTTTCGATGCATCGTAATAACTAGAACTAATTTAGGGAATGATTGATTTCAGATGTACAGATTAAAAACGTAGGCCAGCACTCTGCTGTTCCTATAGAAAATGTACGACACGTTGGGCTTTTGCACGTCGTGATATTCTTGAAGCGTAAAGAATAATAGATATAAAACGGTATGTAGTTTATCTTCGAAGCTGTAGACTGATTTGATCATAAAAAGTCTGTATATACGAGTATGTTTAGGCCAATTATGAAGGACCCTTCAGATGGGTGATATTAAAAGAGATAAAAGAGCCTCTTCAAAAGAGATATAAACCTCTTTTCAGGGGCTTTTTTATCACCCTTTAGATGATAAATCTTCGTTTAAATGTAAATTTTACTCCTCAGATCGCAAACAACGGCGCATACACTGTGGCCTACAGGGACGCTCGCGCGATAGAAAGCGGTGTGACGTGTCCCAAGCTGACACTGAACTCACCAGGAGGAAATTACGTATACACTTACAAGTTAGTACACCCAGCTCTGTGTTCCATTACGAACGTTACTTTTTATACTGATGAGTGTTTCATATTTGACTGCTATTGAATAGTAAAGTCTCTGTCCGAGCATCTACATGAGATATGCATGTATATAGTACTGAGTGCGTCTGACTGTAGCTTAAGTATGTAGCTATTATCAGTATTTTGGACCAGTATTTTGGCATAGCTCATTTGTTTCATATAAATAACTTCCAAATTTAACAATTTTTCTCGAGTTCCATTCAGGCTAAAATGATTTTCACATTTCTAACACTCTTCATGCTTCACCAGTGACTGTCTGTATCTATTTTGTCCACAGCCACTTGTGAGAACAGCAACATTGATGCTGTCGTTCCGAGATCAGTTTCTGTCAGAAATTTGAATGCAAACATTTTTTCCAGGGACGCGAGCGGTGCAGACCAGAGTGTAACAGGAAACCTGTCGTATGATGACGGAGTCTTCACTCTTGAAGATATGCCAACAGGGCGTAAGTGATTACAAATAAGATACTGTGATTGTGTAGAAACGAACTTTAATTACTTCAAAAATTTAAAGCGACAGAGGCAAGGTAAATTATATCCTAGGATTTGCTATTCGCTAGACAGTTTTGAAACAATGACTAAAATTATGTTATTGAGCAGTTTCGGTTCAGGGATTTCGCGGACAGAAATTTGCGTGAGATTTAAAAGAACTAATCTAATTCACATAAAAATTTCTTCGCACTGAGAATTAAGTTGAATTATTCGACTATTGGAATCCATCTTAAGATAAAGAATGAATATTTAACAATCGTTTTGTTTAATTCAAAAATTATTTTTCTTAATAAATTTCTGGGTGGTAGCCTACTTTTCTATGAACTGGAAGCAGTAAATGGTCAACTACGTAAATTAAAGAGCCCCTAAATTGTACATAACAATACCACATTCCAAAAAAAGGCAAAACAAAAGAAAATGCTTCCCTCAAATGACAATATTTATTCGAAACCAAGGTCAACTCCAGCATCATTTATTCCAATGATTTAAAATTTAGCTGATCAATTTAATCGTGCTTTAACTCTAAAATTACATCCTAGATTTACGCCTGTTAAGAATCTGAAACTTTTTATGTTCACAGAATTACGGCTACGACCTCTTTATTCAGTTATAAATATTTACGCAGAATATGTAACAGTATACTGTGTATTGAATGTATGAGAATACATCCTGAAAATATAGACTGACATTATATATACATATTGTAGTTACTCGTGAGACGAATTTTAACGTTCTTAACCACGTATAAAACGAAAGTAATTTTCCGGTAATAAGATACTGAAATGTCCTCGGAGAAAAAGTCATTCTTACAGTTAGTTCTTACTCTTCTCAGGGAGCAGATCCACGATATTCGACGTTTGATCTTGAGGAAGTCAACAATTTAATTTTTTATTCTGAAAAGTATACTTTATAGGCAGGTTTAACACGTTGACTCCGAAGTGGTACGTATGTGTACTACTTAGGTTAGGTTCTGTAATTTTTTCAGATCCTTCTAGTGACTATGCGTACAAAGTGAAGTTTTACACCAGTCAGGCAATCGGAGGCAACGTGTTAAAGAACTACTCGACCGCATTAACAATTTCTCCATAAACAGATTTTGGCACTAACTGCCCGTTCTTTGGAAGCAAGTGCTCTGCAAAACTTCGCCCCACTTATGGAGGACCGAACGGCATCCACTTCATGACATATACGAATTTCCTCATCTTCTGCACTCGTGAGTGGTCACCCTCATCGCCTACATCCTCATGCTCAATGTGTACCTATGAAATGCAAAAACACATTGAAGTAAATTCCGTAATCATTTCATATATGTGCTGGGACGCCCCATGTAGGAGTTTTGGACAGTGGTGGGTGCGATAACGAAAAATGTATCACGATAAGCGATAACGATAACCTTATCGGCGATGAAAGTTAATCGATAAATTGATCACCCGATAAGGTGATATCCGATAAATTGATAAGTTCAAAATTCCAATTTTAGTGAAAACGATGTTGATATTTTAAATATAAACATCTATGAATCCGAATCTTTATTTTTATTGTTATCTTGAAGAGCTAAAAAAATCTAAGAAAATATTTAAATTCAATATTTATCGTGCCTCTTTTCTAATGAAAAGTCCTCTTGTAGGCAAAATAACTCGATCTAGACCAGGTTCTGCTGCATGTTCCCTTTAGTAAACATGAGCATGTTGAAGTTTTCATCAGACTCGGCTCAATCATAAAACGAATGTTGTACTGAGACATTTCTTTACGAAGCGTACGGTTTTTTAATACATACACACCTGTTCAATGAAGATTCTTATGCAGTCTTATCGGTTTAATGACACATGTCGGTGTGTATATGTGTCGTCCATAAGTAAAACAGCTTAGGGTCAGTGTTTGAGCGTTTAAATTCTAACATACTCCGCTATGCAGATTTAATAATTGTCAGTATACCCATGCATTCTACTAATTTACCGCTATTTATGGCTAGAAATAAAATATTTTGTGTTTAACTGTCTTATAATGTACAGTAAAACTCCTGCTGGTACATATCTCAGAAAAATCATGTAAGCTTTTTAATGAAAGAACTAATGATTTCTTGTCTGGAGTGGGATGGCCGAAGTCAATCAAATCAGTCCAACCGTTTCAAAAATGTTGCTTTACTTTCTTAGTCAGTTTTCAGCAGTTGACGTATATTACGTCTCTCAAACTTCAGAAGAATATAGATTTCTCTGTTAATTTATTAGTTTAAAGCTTCATGAAAATGAATGCATTTTTTTCCTTTTTCAGGAAATTCTTACTACCTCGTCCCTCCTGGCACTTCTGACTCAAACTGTGATGCCTGTTGAAGTTGAACGTTGTGAAAATGAAGATGCTATTACAGTTCTAAGGCCTTTGAAACCTCTGAAAACCGAATCAGCGTCATCAAAGACGCGTTAAATTTTCTTGGAACTCCCAATCCAGATGTCTTTTAATATGTTTTAGAATTAAATAACCATATGTCCTACACGAATGAACACTAATTTCTAAGCTTTCGGTCAAAATCTAGATTTGCAATGAATTTATTTACAATATCTTTATGCAATACAAATCCTTATTTGTACAACAGTAACTTGCAAAGTACAAGAGGCTTGGAATCATAGAGCTTGGAATACTTGTAGCTTACATCCCTTATCCTCGTTTCATTGAATATGAATTAAGTCCAGAACTGTTGTCTACAACAGAGCTCGTCTACCGAAACGCCTCTTATTAACAGTGTACTTTCAAAGCACGCATTCCAATTTTAACTTGAGTTTCATCATCAATAAATCGCATCAAAATGGATTCTAGTTCAAGTTGAGAGGGACAAAAAATGTTCTCAATGAATTGCCTCCTCCCCTTCAGTCTCCCTGCGTACTTCGTTCAATACTGAACTGATAGCGATGAAGTCTTTCATATGCCCATTACCAAGCAGCTCCCATCATGTGAAGACTCATCGTATAAAGTGATACAGATGATAGATACATTATATTCTATTGACAAATGAATCAATGTACATTTGTATGAATCCCACACACTTATCTTCCAAAAAGTATTATTGATATAATTTTGTCAATCAGTTAACGTTCTTCCGGTGAGTAACACTCAAACGGATTCATTCAACGACTAAGTCCAACCCTCAACATTCGGTCTCTTCAGGATGACGGCCTGGGCAACATTTGTGGAGAGTGAGCCCAGGTCGTCGTAGACTGAGAAGCTGATCAGATAACTGCTCGTAGCTTAAGTGAACTACATCGACTCATCCTGTAAATACATTCATCGTGCAAATAAACTTCACCTCGCACCAAACTGTGTTTATTTTTGTTTTTGAAGCCAATCTAAATAAATTGGGCACCTTCTGACGCAAATAAAACTAAAAAATCATTGAAATATAAAATTACAAATGAAGGTTGTACATAAGAATGGAAAAATAATCCAACTGGAGGTATAGCAAAGGTTTAGCTAGTATGTAGAGTAAAAATAACTGTAAGCTCTGAAGTTCGATGAACAAAAATTTGTAGAAGACTACCTAATTCTTTGTATTGTAGTCTTGTACACTGCTAGAAAAGGGCGTTACAGCTGTTTTAATTTTTTACACAAAAGAACGTATAATCGATGCTTGAATTTTAGTTAAATGCCTCTTACAAAGTTGAAACTTGTGTGAAGTGATTACAATGCAGTGTTGGTTGCTAACGCTCAGGAAGTCTAATGTCATTCATGCTCACGAATGCTCAAGGTTGAGTAATTTTGAAGTTTTTGGTCCTCCTGTTTTCATTTATTATTCACAAACTGAACGTTAGCTTGATATTTTATTGTAAAATTTTGTAAATTAATGGCCCTTTCAATGTTAAATGAAAAATTTGTGCATAGTACAAAATATACTAGAGTTGGTTTTTTGACCTACGATGGGCTATAAAAAGGCAAATTTACATAATGATTTTGTTACCAAAAGTACTGTAGGGCCTTACTTATTTCTCTACGTAATCATTAAAACGAAAACAGCACGATTGCGCGAGGTACGGGCAATTGAGCAGAGTCGTTATGATGGATACTCCCACAGAATGGCAGTTACAAAGTGTTAACTGCTTACTGCAAGCAGAAGGACGAAGTACTGCTGAAATCCATCGCAGATTGAACAAAGTATACGGTCATAACTTTATGAGTGAGGGTGGTGCACGGAAGTGTGTAGAAATGTAAATACTGGCAAATTGGGGTCCATGAAGAAGGTGGAGATTCGTGGAAGAATTTGCCAACTTTTTGGAGAGCGAAGATTGAGCCACAACAATATATATAAAAAATATCTCAAAAACAGGACAAAGATATGTTTCTTGATTCAGAGAATGGAAAGAATTATTAGTATTAGAATAGAATAGAATAGAATAGAATGAGGCTATAGGAACGAACCTTTTGGCCCATTCTTGGGTCGGATAATTACTTCGATAATTATTCGGTTGTTTTACCCAAGTCCCATGCCGTATTTCTAGCCGCGTCAACCATGTCGGCAGCGGGATTCGAACTCGGGTCTTTCCGCTCGCAAGCAGATTCGCTCACCAGTCGACCAAGCTGGTGATATTTCACTAGGAAAAATAATTTAGGTTAAGACCTTAGCAGATTGCGACCGAAAAAAAATCATGTGGCTCAAGCCAGGTTTATTGTACAGTGGAACTTCAAGTTACGAGTTTAATTCGTTCCAACATTGAGATCGTATAGTGAATTTCTCGTATCTAGAACAAGTTTCTCCGTTATATGTAAAAATACCACAAAAAACAATTGAATCACAAGCGCACAAAGGCGTAGATCCTCACGCTACGAGAAAACATACGACACATTCACAAGGGTGAATCCGGGTCGAGCCAGATCGGGAAAAGCGCGTCACGTATACGCAGAGCTTGGCTCGTGGCTCCTTTCGCGAGCCAATGATCGTATATAGAGCAGTATTTTTCGCTCATACCTTCCTTGTATCTTGAATGTCGTGTTAACAGAGCTGTTCGCATTTTAAGCTTCTACAGAATTTGGAATTCATAGCTTGCTATTAATTATACTAGGTGTTCTTCAGAACATAAATAATGAAAGTGACATGAGGGTAATTTGGATGTATTTCCATATAATCTTTTTGCTAGCATATACGTTTGATAATACAGGAGCTCAAACTATATGGTTGATCTCATTCAAGCCAAAATAATACTTAACTAACTATTTAACCATTTAACACGTTTTCAATGCATGCCATTGCAAATCATATTGGAAGAAGCTGTAAGTGCGGTGAAGTTTATCTAGTTATTGTTGTGCATCGTAAATATTTGAAATTATATAAATAAATTCGAAACGTTTATTCTGTAGATGTGAAACACAAAAAAGAGTAAACAAATAACTCTGAGTTGAATTAGTTCAATTTCAGGGTAATTCCAGAGTCTGGTTAGGCCTAAGTTTACATTTGTCATACTCATAACTCAGCTGAGAACGTAGATGCGTGACGTAGGTTGCTGGAGAGTGAGAAAAATACTGAAGGGGAAGTGGAGAAGCGAAGTTAATTGTGTAATTCTTCAAAACTTCAAACAAAATGCTGATGGAACTAAGAATGATATGCTCAAGCATGTTGCTAGTCAGATGTAGCACTTAGTACTGTCTCCTAGATCGAGTGATTTAGAAATGTTTACGTTATGCAAAGCACCAATTTCTTCAATGTATATAAAGTTTTAACGTTGGAATATAATTTCATTTTGAGAAATATTCAATGCTCTATACTAAATTTTCTTTATGCTAACAAATTTGAATTTGGTGATGTCACCAGATTTGATATATAAACTTTGAGAATCATTTTTGTTATTTTTAGCATATCAAAGCACAGTTATATCAAGTACATCATCTAGTATTTTATGTGACCATTATTGCAATGTTTACAACACTTGGTGGTGGTGTTAACCTTCCACTGTGCAGCATAAGACAAAAGAAGCTTGGTCAGTGTGCTTTGTTTATGCAAGCTTGTCAGGTGTGCCCTTCAAGAAATTTCAAATTTTAATAAAAGTATAATCAAATATGTTTACTTGAGAAAAATACAAAAATATGCCATGCATAGGCATTTAAGTGATCCTGAAGTCTATAATTGTTACAAAGATGAAATTTTATTTTAAATCTTGTTTATTGTTTGATGTAGACTTAAAATGTAACAGATCCTTCATTATCAGAGCTATAATAAGTTTAGAAATATTTTGGTGATAATACTGACATAAATAACAAATAAAAGCTTTAATGCACATTTTATAATTTTCAAGACAAGGATTTTGTATCCAGTTTTTTAAATGTACTTTAAATATAATAGAGACTAATATATTTTACAAATTTTTCATGTTGAAGTGTAATGTTCCATTTGATATTACTCTTTGTGCATATATTGAATAAATAGTGTAATTTTAGTGCATTTTCATTTCATAGCATTATTTGGCAAAAATGATCAAAGGTTTGGGCCCATTTGTGTTCCCAGGAATTACTCTTTTGTTATTGTTGTCCATTACTTGTGTTTATTATCTACTCCAGTAATACAGGATGTTCATAAAGTCTCCTTACCATTTCAAAAATTAATACAAGAAATGGTTGAGACTTTATGGACATCCTGTATTATATTGCATGCTATGTGGTATTTGTTTCACACAATGCTCTTTCTTTCAGCATATGGTTTGATCTGTGGAAGAAATAAAAACTACCTAATTGATATCAAAATTAGCCTTGGTTCCAAGTTTAGAATAGCCACTGGTTCACCATGCCTTCTTCTGACATTGGTCCTCTACTGGGTATGTATAACTAAAGTTTTAGCTTTTTCACTACCAAATTATTTTCTTTAGAAATGCAGCTTTTCCTGTGCTAGAACTTAGTTTATGTCTGAAAAACATTGAATTTTTTTCTAAATCTCAATTACTTGGGTAAGATGCTAGGCCTAGAAACATTTTGGAATTTATTATCCCATTGGTATTTTACAGCTGGACATATACCAACTGTCTGTTGGACAGATTATCCCAATGGTAGTGAAGGGATTAAGTAGCTACAGGTTTTGCCTGGGTCTACAGTTGAGTATGATTTCCAGCTTATGAAATGCATTTTGTTTCTTATAAAATATCCCTAGAAACAATCTTGCATCTTAAAACTAAGGTAAGGGATGATAGAGGTTGAGTAGAACTGTAAAGTATATGGAAAAATAATGTTCCGATTTCTTCATTCAAGATTTATGACATCTAATCTCACAAAGTATTTAATAAATTGCATTATGTGTTTTTAGTAATTAATGTATTCTGAGTAATGGATTCAATACAAAAATTTCATTTGCACTTCATATATTCTACATCTAATTTTTACACTTATAGCAAGTTTATCAAGTAAATAATTCAATAAGATTTCCAAGCACAAAAAATATTTTGTTTGTTACAAGCAATGTGTGATAAACAAAGTGTTATTATTCTCATTTATAAAGTATACCTGAGACCAAAAAAAAATTCATGTAAAGTTCCGATATACACTAATGAAGGTAACTTGAGTACATAGAGCTTGTTTAGTTTTACAGATCTTGCTCTAGTTTCACTTCTATACTTTCCTAGTTTCATGTTCTAGTGAGGAATTTCTGTCATGCTTCATTATTATTCTTGCCACAGATGTATTGACGGTCTTTCTCAAATTTAGAAGCAAAGGTTGTGTAAGTTCCTAGTTAATATTTTTGTAGATTATCTTCATTTTTCATTTTATTGTTTGTGATATCTTTAATGTATTACTTCATCTGCTTGCTCAAGTGCAAACAATGAAGTTCTTGCCTGATCAATTCTGGTGGTACAGCATTGTTGATTTAACCTGTCTGCTGCAGAGCTCTGTGAGAGCCTGTAACTCTATTTTCATGAATGAGGATTTCATTCATGTACTGTGAAAGGGTTAAGGATAGAAGGTTTTCTACTGAATTTTTGATTGTATCCTGTATAGATCAGATTTCAAATTAGAGCTTTTATGGTAACACTTGTTACATTCCTACAGAGAAGGCTACCAATGCGCTTCTGTTGGAGGTGGACATGCTGTACACGATGCAGATTGTTGATGCTATTCGTCAAAATGATGTCAGGTCAGGCATTGCAGTCAAGTACGTATTCTCATTTCATTTATACTCAAAGTTCCACTGTTTGGGCTGTACATGAGACCACTCCTGAAGTTGCTTAAGTATCAGACATGTTAATGTAATGCATGGCATTGAAAATCTGGTAAGATTGCTCTGTCCATCTGTAATTTGGTTTTTCTTGTGGTGATTATTGGACTACTTTACTGGTAAATGAAGTTCATCACTAAACAATAAAAACTTTAAACAATAAAGGTCAATTATCAGTGATTGTTTTCTGTGGCCTTTCCAATGGTTTGCTATTGGAGTGTGTTTTATAAATGATACATAATAGCTTCTCTATAGCCTTTTTATCACATGCAATTTTCCCCACTTAGGAATGTTTGGTGTTGTTGTCCATATTTAGTTTAATCTTTTTTGTTGAAAAATTATTAAAATTTCTGAGTGCATGTTGGGACCATTATAAGCTCTCAGGATTTTGAAAAGTTAACTTGTGAATTTATTTATATTTGTTGCTTCATTATTAGGTCACTGATGATGAACCATATATTTTGTTGCATCATGCAAAAACAATAATAGAATACATCTGACAGCTTATTGTACTTCTTAATTTTTGGTCTCTCAAGCATGAAGGAAAAGAATGTTTTTTCAAATTTAAATGCTGTACTATGTCACAGTTGTTGCACTGCCAGCTGACAGTTGAATAGTATCACCTCTATTTGCAATGTATGTCATTGTCATTGCAATCTTGTTTTTCCAGTGCCAAGCAAGCTGTGCAGTGCATCTACAATCGTCTCAAGGATAAAAACCCAAATGTTGTTCTGATGACGTTACAGGTTTGTACCATTACTAATTTAGAATTACTAATGTAGAGAACAACCAAAGAGTAAATAATGCTATTCATTTATAACAGGGATGGAACTTTTACATGTTTTAATATTGCTTAGTTAATGCATTAATCGAAATTTTTACATTTTTATTTGTGCAACTAACTTCAGTTAGAACCTCTAAAATATTTATAGTTAGGTATAAGTTTCACCCATAATTTTGTTGTGTGAAATGCTGTGAAGGTACACTGCACTCCTTCTTTATAATGCACTGTTTCCTCAATAGCTAGTTTCAGGTGTAAATGCAAAAGCAATGCTCAAAGTTTCCAGGCCCTCAAGCTTATAGGAGACCAGACTGCTACAAATAGTTATTTATGCTACATCACATTTAAGAGCTCAGCCCTTGCAATAGAGTTCTCTGTAATTTGCTCTATATCTGATTTATTGAATATATGCCAGGGTTATTTCTGCAGCCTTTTAGTTCATGTTTCATGACATATTATCACATCATGTATATCACAACTCAAGTAAGGCTTTTAAAATGCTTGTGTTGTTCTGAGAGAACATCTTTTATGTAAATTGGTATTTTACAAATGCTTCCAGTTAAAAAAAATTGATAACCAAGTATGTTGTACAGGAGTAATATAGGCCAATAATAGAACTTACTAATTATTCAAACAGTTTATATTTCAATCACTCGTTTTGAAAGGATGGGTGAGAATTTTATTCAGGAATTTTTAATGTGCATCTGACTCTACTTGTCCTAAATCAGCAAACCTTCAACCTCCACTGTTCAAAATGCCATTAATTCTCATTTGGTGCCAGGTCCTTGAAGCGGTTGTTAAAAACTGTGGTGAAGCAATCCACATTGAGGTGTGCAGCCGCAGCAACTGTGAGGCTCTGGAAGAGCTCATCCGATCCAACACGAATGATGAAGTGCGGACTGCAGCGTGTTACTTGCTCGGCAGTTGGTGCAGCGCCTTCAAGGGGCAGCCCAAGCTGCAAGCCGTGCAGGTCTCTGCTTCTTTATTCACTCAGATCTAAACACTTAGATATGCTTAAACCTGCTTGCATTTTCGGAATGAGTGTGTATTCTCATATTTTTGGGTATCTTTCATTACCAATGTAAGATATCTCAATGCTTGGATGAAGAATTGATTTTACTTTTTTCTTATTTTCGTTAGATTTGAAAGTGGCATAGATACCAGAAAGTGGATTTGAAAGTGGCATAGATACCAGAAAGTGGATTTGAAAGTGGCATAGATACCGCTTTTGTAATTTGAAAGCGGCAGCATTGAAATTGCCTACACAAGCCCAAATTTTTGCAGTTATAAAATGTTTGTGTATGGTATCCCATTATTTCTGTTTTAAGCCCTCAAGTTCGTCCATTTATGCACAAATTTACTATACAATTCCATATCTATGACCTGCAAGCTGAACTTTCTCTTTTTGAACCTACGGACCAAGCCTAAGCTTAGAAACGATTTTCCTGTCATAACTTTAGGTCTGTGAAGGGTATAGTCTCTTAGACATCGCTCACAACGTGCTTAAGATCCATCTCAATACTCTGGTGAGTTAATTCAGTGCTAAAATTAATATCCTGCTAAAATTATAGGTTTGTAAATCGGACTTCCTAAGTCATAAACTGCTTGAATCATAATCCAGCTGTATGCTCTAACTGACTATACTGCTTATAAAGTCTCTCAGCTGAAACAAAGCTTTCTATTTTTATAGAAAAATAGAATAGAATTTATCATTTCATCACCAGCTTGGTCGACTGGTGAGCGAATCTGCTTGCGAGCGGAAAGACCCGGGTTCGAATCCCGCTGCCGACATGATTGATGCGGCTAGAAATACGGCATGGGACTTGGGTAAACAATCGAATAAGTATCGAAGTAATCATCCGACCCAAGAATGGGCCCGAAAGTTCGTTCCTATTGCCTCATTCTATTCTAGTACTGTAATTATTCAGCCGTCAGTAATAACGTATCGAGGATGTACTTAGTAGTACATGTCATGTGCACAGATACAGAAATTGTAACCAGCACCTTGTGTTTGTGCTTACGTGTGCTCATGTGTGCATACGCACATGGCTAGGTCCTTACATCTCTGGGGCTTAGTGGAGTAATAGACTATCACATAAAAGCTACTTAAGTAACTAGGGCTCACTTGACTGCTTGCTCCATCTATAAAGACATTAAAAATGCAAGGAAACCTTGTGCCCATTACAGTCACTGGAGTTCTTCCATTAGAATAGAATAGAAATATGGTAACAGGAACGAGCTGCATGCTCTGTTCTTAGGCTGCTACCCAAGTCCCATGCCGTCATTGTTCTGCTGATGAACAGTATACAGGACAAGTTTTGAATTTATAGGAAATGGGAGGAAGAAATAGAAAAATATGCTCAATAACTTAGGTCAACCTATGTATGTGTGAGAAAATAAATACATTCTTATGGACTATTCAGGATGAACACCTCAAATTGATAATCAGTGTTGAATGAATGCACCTTAGATTTACAGCAGTAATGTTTTGCCTGCATCTATAAGTTTCTGCACAATTTGACAATAACGGAAGTGGAATACTTATTGTGGTCTCGAGCATGAGAGTTGGTTGGTGATGCTGCACTTATGAAATTATATTCAGTGTGGATGATCAGATTCTGTTGTGTTGACAAAAGACATAGAAATGCGAGGGCTTTAAATGGTAGTTTTTGATTCGTTAATTTGTGTTCTGGTTTGCACAGACCATATCTTCCTTTTTTACAGAGATACATGTTAAGAGCTGAATTTTATCTTAGTGGCTCTCTATTTCAGCATAATATGGACAGATGGCTCTCAAAAATATGTAAATTTAAAGTTTAAGTAGCCCTGTTGAAAACCAACATCACTCTGAACTAGCACTTTTTAAAACGAACATCGCTTAGACGTAGGAATTTTCAAAACAAACAGCTCTTAGATATAGCACTTTTGAAAACAAACATCACTTGTAAGTAACCGGAAGAGAAACAGAACCATACCCATATTTGGTGCGCATTTCAAACTTCGTTGTCCATGACAGGACCTAGCCAACATCCTGCGTGCGAAGGGCATGAACATCCCCAGTAATAGTGAGGCAGCAGCCCTGTATTCTGCGGACGCTGCCCCTGACTGGGTCGAGGCTGATTGCTGCTACCGCTGTCGCAGTCCCTTCACCCTCATCAAGCGACGGGTAAAGATGCTCAAATAGGGAAATGAAAAGATACAAAAGTTTTTTTTCTATTGGAAGCTCAAATATCTTCCCTCAGAACTATATATTGCAGGAAGTCTCCTTCATTATGCCTTGAGAGACTTGAAATGCTTCTCAGGGAAATGTAGGATTCCTGAGATTTTTAGAGAGTATGAGTAGTGGGCTACTTGTTTGTTTTTGATTAGTAGTTTGTAGTAACTCATTGGGTTCAAGCGTTTTTCCAAGAGCTATTTTGTCTGGGTAGCTTTCTATAACTTTTGTGTCAACTGTCAAGTTCTTCTCTTTTCTTATTTCTCATAATATTTTAACAACACATGTTTGTCTTAATACTCTATCACAACTCCACACAGGAGACCTTTCCCTCACCTAGAACGGTTGCTGTAGTATTTTTTTGCACAACATGGTCTTTCTAGAATAGTTCAGTTTGTGAAACTAATTGAACAATAGCGTGGGAGAATCTGATACTCTCCAGTGATTGAAAAACCATCGAAGGTGAATTACATTACACTTTCTCATTCCAAAGTTTCATCCTATATCTAGCTTAAATTTTCTCAATTCAACTGTTAAGCTTGAGGTGCTTGCGAAAAATCCTTAAGGTATACTTGTGCAGCACCA
This sequence comes from Trinorchestia longiramus, assembly GCA_006783055.1. Lineage (NCBI taxonomy): Eukaryota > Metazoa > Arthropoda > Malacostraca > Amphipoda > Talitridae > Trinorchestia > Trinorchestia longiramus. Next base: position 144,155 of record VCRD01000681.1, on the reverse strand, counting down.
TTGCCGAGCTTGCGGCCAGATCTTCTGCCACGACTGCAGCAGCCGCATGTCCATCATCCCTAAGTTCGGGATAGAGAAGGAGGTGCGCGTCTGCATCAGCTGCTACCATGACATCAACACGTGAGTTGCGCGGTGGCACCTGGTGCTAGGGTGACGGACTTCATTCCTAACGTGATATTAACCCCTTTATTCTGTTAATGATTTGAAACCATTACTTTTGACCATGACGAGGACCTATTATTTGTGACCATGATTTTAAGCCATTTCTTTTGACCACGATTTTAAGCCATTTCTTTTGACCACGACATAGCCCCATTATTTCCGACCATGACATGGCTCCATTACTTCCGACCATGACAGGGCTCCATTACTTCTGACCACGACTTGAGCCCATTATTTCTGACCACGATATGAATCCAGTAACGCCTACAATATTATCACATTAATTCTGACTATGATATTATTGAATGAACTCTTACAATATTAAATGGTTCATTTGCTACCATCATAAGTTCATTTTATCCCATACCGGTATTTAAATGTACATCACTGTACCGGCATTTATTTTTGCTACAACATCAACAATTTAATTTCTATTTCGATATCAAGATTAATTGTTGCCGTCTATTTTTTGTATAAAAACGTTGAAAGTGAACGAATTAGTGATTATCCAACAAGTAACTCGAACTTGTTTCTGCTGTCACTTTTATTCCTTTATACTACAAAATCTGCTTTGATTTTAGCTTAAAAAATTCCACAGCATGTTATTATGCTGATACTTGATAACAGTGCTTTATTTATTATTTAAGTGATTCTTTTAACATATATGAAGATGTTCGTTTCATTCTATTTATTTTACATAAATAAACACGCATTAAAGTGCATATTCTGTTATTACATGCAAATGTTTATGTGAAAGATTATTTTGCCAGTGAGCTTCTGTATACTATTATAGTTTCAACGTTTGTGTTCTTGAGCAGTCCGCAGAACTCCAAGTCTAAGAGCAAGGAGGATTCTTCTTCAGCTACTAGTCCTGCCAAGGTACGTGAGTTGCATGCTAGGAACTACTTTTGCTAGTTCTGCTTAGTTAGTTTGCTGCTAGTGCTAAGCCTGCTGAGGAACGTTGACCTGCTGAAGTCGCTGATCTAGTTACCTTTACCTACTTTGAGACTTGCTCTTTTTCTTTACATAGGTACGTCACGAGACATGAGCATGAGCATTCAAGTATCCGCTTCTTCATTTAATATTCGTCAGTAACTTACCTAAGTATCACTTCACAGACACAGTGTATCAGTTCTGAATTTCCTCCCATTGCAATGGATGTGCTACCTGTGTGTCATTATTAGCAAAAGTAACCGATTTTAATTAATGAACTGTTCTTTTCTCCGAGGGTTTAAAATTCTTAAGAAAACCTCAAGCTGGATAAAACAAAGAGAAAGTTATATATATTCTATTCTATTCTATTCTAATATGCGTCTCAGTCTTGTAAGTGATCACTTTTCTTTAAATGAGTTAAAAATACAGGAAATTATGATAGGGTATCAGACAAACTGTGGTTTTAACTATGCTACAGCATGAGTGAAAACTTGCAGTACAAATTCAGCTAGCTTGTGCCTTGTGTTCTGTGGTCAGAAAACTACTTCTTCCTCGTCTTCAACTCCCGCTGGTGGGACTGCCCCTGTAGTAGCACCAGGAGGCAAGTCTGAGGCGGAGTTGCAGGAGGAAGAAGAGCTTCAGCTCGCGTTGGCTCTCTCACGCTCTGAGGCTGAGAACAAAGAAAAGGAGGTTAGTTGTTTGGACTAAAACTTTTGTGTCAACTGTCAAGTTTTCTCTTTTCTTATTTCTCATATTTTGACAACAGTTGGTTGTCCACAAACTGTATCACAACTCCACACAGAAAACTTTTCCTTCAATTAAAGTGATTGTCGGCATGGGACTTCGGTATTGAACCAAGAATGGGCCAAACGGCTCGTTCCCTATTGCCTTATTCTATTCTATTCTATTCTATCCCGCTGCCGACATGGTTGACGCGGCTAGAAATACGGCATGGGACTTGGGTATACAACCGAATAATTATCGAAGTAATTATCCGACCCAAGAATGGGCCAGAAGGTTCGTTCCTATAGCCTAATTCTATTCTATTGCTGTAGTAGGCTTTCTGCATAACTTAGAACACTGGATCTCTGGCTCTGGACTTTGGGTTACTCTGGTCAGTGTTACTGTGAGCTTTGGGGTCGCTGTGAACATTAGAATTATTTTAAACTCTCACTGGGGATTGTTAGGTCAATCTAGGTTTTTGGATTACTGTGAATTCTGGGGTTATCTTAGATGTTATGATGGTTTCGTACATATTTTGGCAAAATTATTTCATTGAAAACGATAACGAACGAACTGAAATTCAGTAGCACATTCTTGAACAGTTTTGTAACTAGAAGTAAGAGAACTGCGAAAGTGAATTTTTGTTTATCTTTATAGTATACTTTTTTAATAATTACCACGTGTTATGACGTCTTTCTTAGGTGTATATGTGTCGTCATTCATTGAGTTACTCAGTATTTAGTTTTCGAATGTGGATGTCAGGCATGTAGATATAGCCTGATACATGCTAGGTACGTACGTGTATTGTTCGCTGGGTGAACAAAGATCCAAGTGACCTTAAAGCACATCAGTAACTCAAGCAGCTTCTGTTGAACCGTCTATTTGTGCGAGTTTCTAAAGAATAATGGGTAATTGTAACTCGTATATCTTGATATCTAATAAGAATTTGATTTTTTACTTTCATTTCAAGCTAGCTTTATTCCTCTACTTCTCTTATGAACTATTTCACATTTTTGTGGCATTAAAAGACAATGAATCTTAAGAACATTTATCTGTTTTACATGCCTGATAATCAAAAGTTGGAATGACCGTATATGATTATCATCAAATAATTTCCGTTGATATCGGTCATTTCACGCAAGGATCAATATTAGTTTCATGCTAAAAGGCACATTGTTTTAAATAGAAAGATGCACTGAAAAAAGGTTAACTTTTTATAGGCTAATGGGTAACTACTTTATGTATTATACATGATTTCTTGCGGCTCAATTTTGAATGGCGTGCATCTATATTTTGTACTGCAATGTTTTCTATTTCTGTATATTTTGTATCCTTATTCTCTGTTTCTTCTCATGATTGCCAGAAGCTGCGGCACACTTCTACAATGCTAGGGGGTGGTGGGTGGCGTAATGGTGGAGGTGGTGGAGGTGCTGTGTCAGCTCCCCCGCACTCTCCCTCTCCCCCTCCTACTGCCGTCGCTCCGCAGGGCGAGAGTGATGAGCTGGCCAAGTAAATAACGAATTTTTCAAGGTGTCACTCGGTCGTATCCCGTCAGTTGCAACAGTCCATCCTCGGCAAATAACCAGTGGTGCCTTTTGATTGAGTCAAGTCAATCCCAACACTTTATCCCCTATAAATAACCAGTGTGTAGTGCATCATTTGATGGTGTCAAGTCAATCAACAGTTTATCTCTTTCAAATAGTTACTGTAAAGTGTCATTTGATGGTACCATGTGATTCAAGAGGAGTATACCTTTAATTTTCTAGTGCCATATATGACTTAGGATAGGGTGTTGTATCGTCTCTCATGGAATTGTGTCGGTGCTAATAAGGATGCTTTAGCGTTAGCATGGTGCTCTGACTATTCTACGCTCAACCCTCTGGTCTGGAAGAATTGTATGAAGGAATATTGTTATATTTATGGCAAAACTAGACAATTGTACGTGGTATTACATCAGTTTTACAATATGTAAAATAAAACCAGTTCTGACCAGTTTTGATAGTGTGTAGTCTCTCAATCGGGTAGTGGTATTCCACCTGAAAATAGGTTCATGAGTTACTGTACTGTTAATTGTGTTATATGTGTCGACCTTGTAGTCTCCCTGTTAGTCATGACTGCTTGGGATCGTGATTCTCCGGAATGTAGAGCTTTCTATTTCATTAACAGTCGTATGGTATTGGTTATTAGTGAAGGACATACGATTCTTTGGCCTGAGGTTCAACGGCCGCTTTTGGGTGGCAGATGTCAAGGTCTGACTCTCAGAGACGAGAATTTTGAGGTTCGTATCTCACGCTATTTCATGCGGCTCAATTTTGAGCCGAGATTTTACATTTTGATCAAAATTTTCCAATGATGTCGCTTGTTGCTCGATTAAAATGGCTTGATTTTACTGGGCAACGAAACAGGTTGCGTGTAACTTCCCTCTAGTATAGTTTGAAATTGTGTTGAGTAAATATTTCGTGTATGTTTAGAAGTCTGTACTGAAATAACCCTTTCAAAATTACTGAAGTGTTTCTCTCATGAAGCAATTCTGGTACTTTTCTATGACGACTAGATTTTTTTTTTTTGGGAAACTATTCAGCCATGTTAGAATAGAATAAGGCAATAGGAACGAGCCGTTTGGCCCATTCTTGGTTCAATACCGAAGTCCCATGCCGTTACCGATTCATGAATTAAAATCAGAAATTTGTCGTGGTGCAAGTTGCGACTGAAGTTTCTCATGTTGCAGATACCTAAACCGCTCACACTGGGAACAGCGAAAACAGCAACAAAACAACAGCAGCAAGTCCGTATCACCGAGCAACAAGAACAACAATAACAGCAGCAACATCAACAAGAGTCGCTTTGCAGCTGTTGACGACACAATTGCTGCTGCTGATGAGAATGCAGATGTTACCATCAAGGAGTTTCCATCACCAACGTCCACCGTGGCCAAGGCTGAAGAGGTCGGTAAGCTGCTGGCTGAAAGCTGGTCTTAACTTGGCGAGTTTACCTGAGTGTGAGACTTTGCCTCTTTCACCCCGGAATATATTTGTGTGGTAAATATGTGTGCCATCCGGGGTGAAAGGGTTAAAATTTATGTTTACGTGACTTGTTTTAAGCCTGTTAACTATCTCGTATCAAATTGAGTGTTTGTTTTTCAGAAGTTTTCATAGAAGTGAGAGAAAGCTGTGTAGAATTCCTGTAGGTCTACCCAGTTTATACCATAGTTTTCTATTGGTAGCGACATTTATTTGTCAGAAGCGTTGTGATGATGCACCCAGGTAACATTTAGTTTCAGACTATGAAATTCGGTAGTATGATACATGGTTCCCCAAACATGACTAGTACCTGTCGTTAATGTATACCTAATTGTGTTGACGCTTGAGTTTAGTTTTCAGCAAAACGATCAACGACCACAATTACCTGAATATTGTGGACTCGTTTCAATTTGTGTAAGTGCGCTTTTGTTCTAGTCTATTTATGGTTTTGGGCAGACGCTACAAACGAGCAACGAGGATGAGCTGAACGAGTTTGTGACGACGTTCCGCACGCAGCTCGAGATGTTCGTGAACCGCATGAAGAGCGATCAGTCCCGCGGACGCCCCATCGCCCACGACACCTCCGTTCAGTCGCTCTTCATGAACCTGACCACCATGCACGAGCAGCTGCAGCAGCACCTACAGCAGCAGGAGGCTAAGCGAGGTGTGGCTTGTGATTGGGGAGTGCTTAATTCGCACCAAATATCTGATTTTCATCGACAAATTGGAACTGTTAGTGATTGTGTTCATATATGCTACTTTTACTTCTATTTTCGTTACACCAAACTTAAACTTCAGTGCGTACCCATGTTATCAGTTCAATTTTTTTATTATCATCGCAATTAACGCTCAGTAGTGTGTGGACATGCTCCAGGAATACATGTTTTCCATACTAAATCTAGACTCTAGAGGGTCGTTAGTTTTTGCAGTCTTTTTATTGAGATATACGACGTTCACATGGCAGTTCCATCAATTCCTACTTGATAGAGGAGGAGTAGTGAGATCAATACTGGGTGCCTTATGTTATCAGTGTATTCATTGTGTGTTATTAATGTGTCACATGATGTTGGCAGTGAGTCACATTGTTATTGATGTGTCACATGATGTTGCCAGTAAGTTACATTGTAATTGTCACATGATGTTGTCAGTGAGTCGCATTCTTATTAACATATCACACATGATGTTGGCAGTGAGTCACATTCTTATTAACATACCACACATGATGTTGTCAGTGAGTCGCATTCTTATTAACATACCACACATGATGTTGGCAGTGAGTCGCATTCTTATTAATATACGACACATGATGTTGGCAGTGAGTCACATTCTTATTAACATACGACACATGATGTTGGCAGTGAGTCACATTCTTATTAACATACCACACATGACCAGTGTGGTACGAGCACCTACAAGATAAGCTCAACCAGACGCGGGACGCTAGAGCTGCTCTGGAGGCTCTCAGGGAGGACCATAGGGAGCGCAAGAAGAGGGAGCAGGAGGAGCAGCAGCGCATCAGGTCAGGACCCATGGGGGAATTGGGTCAGAACCCTTGGGGGAATTGGGTCAGGACCCATGGGGGAATTGGGTCAGGACCCATGGGGGAATTGGGGTCTGGACCCATGGGGGAATAGGGTCAGGATCCATGGGGGAATTGGGTCAGGACCTATGGGTTGAAGGGGTCAGGACCCATGGGTTGAAGGGGTCAGGACCCATGGGTTGAAGGGGTCAGGACCCATGGGTTGAAGGGGTCAGAACCCATGGGTTGAAGGGGTCAGAACCCATGGGTTGAAGGGGTCAGGAGCCATGGGGGAATGGGGTCAGGACCCATGGGTTGAAGGGCTCAAGGCCCATTTTCACGAGTTAATCAATGGTTAGGAACGCGAATTCATTTCGTATTGACTACATTGAAATGTTTTTATTCAACCCGCAATGACCACTGATAGCGAGCTTCGTTTATTGATTGAGCAGCAGTTCCAAGTTGCCATCTAAACCATGCGTCCTAATACACATTGAATATGGGTTCCTTCATTGAAAGTCGAAGGTAGTACAACAGTTCTTTGATTTACTGACTGAATCGACTGCTGACAATTTTTCTGTTTTATTACACTTGAAAAACGAATAGCTACAAAAAATGTGGAGATATGTAAAATGGTACAATTCGATTATGAGCAACAAAGTTCACGGTATTTGGTTACAGGCAACTTCAAATGATGCAGAAGCTTGAGGTGATGCGCAAAAAGAAACAGGAGTACCTGGAGTATCAACGGCAGCTTGCTGTACATCGCATGGCGCAGACAGAGAGACAACTTATGCATCAGCCTCCTATGGCTGGTGCTCAGCCACCCATGCCAGCCATGGCAGGGCAGCCACCCATGCCTACTCAGCCACCTCAGCCTGGTACTGTTGTAACTTATACAGGATGCGACAATTTGACGTTTTTTTGTATAACTTTTTGAAAGGTAAAAAAGGAAATTTTGTTGCCGCACTCTGTATATTCTGTTTTTCATATAAAGGTTTAGCTTCTAATTTATATGCTGCAAATCACACATGACCGCTTTATTTATAGCTGTGCCCGATTCTTGTCGAGTGTACTGAAGTGTTTTTTATAAATTCGGAAATTAGTAACTTGATTCGACTCTAAAGTTCTATGAATGTTAAAATTTTTACGAGTGCAATTTAAGGTTATGATGGTATACTATCAAATGGTGCACTCTCTTTTCATAATGGAAGACCAGACGAAGTGGATGTTCTTGTAACAGTTCTGTTACATGACTAGGACCTTGTAATGTTTCCACCGCTATGATCTCGCCGTTTTACCTCTGTTACAACGTACAGGGTGTTCAATATTTATCGTTACAACTATTCTAGTTATGTTTAAATTTAATCTAAACTTTTACCAGATACTTTTTACCAGTTAATAGCTAAAGATCTAAGTAGTAGAATAGCAATTGTAGAGTTGCATAAGTCAGGAAAGTCACCAAGGGACATTGCCAAATCACTAAATGTGAAAAGAATGCTGGTTTGGAGAACACTTAAGCGATTCAAAAAGACTGGGAAGGTAGCTAATAGGCCAGAGCAAGGTCGTCCTCGAAAAGATTGAACATCAAAATTGGTAAAATCCACCAGGGAGAAGCTGAGGAGGAATGGGCAAAAATCTCCCAAACAATCATTCGTGACTCATGTCAAGCATTCTCCAAACGTTTGCAGCAGGTTATCGATGCTGATGGAAAGCATATTGAATAAATTATGGATATTCGGAAATATTAATGGTTTAATAACATGTTTATTTTACTTTGATTTGTATAATTTGATTTAATTAATAAATGTGGGCAAAAAAAATTGTAATGATAATTATTGAACACCCTGTAGAATTATTTCCTAATTCACCACACGCAAACTTGTTAAACACAGGCTTAGTGTGAGACCAAGACCCGTTACGGTGGCATTAGAGATTGACCCTCGCGTATTCTCACTTCAATTTAGTATTTGACTTGCACTCTTACAATCTCGAAAAAATAAATCCGATGTATGTACGTATTACTCTTACCACTCGATTTATCCCTCAGTGTAGTATAAATGTATTAGGTGCAAATTGTTTTACTTTGGAGTGGAAGGAACTTGAAGTGTAAGGAACTGGTTGTTCTTCATTTCTTGCATGAATGCTCATTCTCAATTCGTGCACAGTTTTGTTTTTTGTGCGCATGCGTGAAAATGTAAGCCCAGGCGAATGATGCACCAACTCAGATTTTTGTAATGGAAGGCTGGAACTTGTTTATAAATTATTTTCTGATGTATTTTTGTGTATGTGCAGGCCAGCCTCCACAGCCGTTCTACGGCCAGCATATGACCGGCCCTCCTCACCCTCTTCCTGGTCAGACATTGCTTTTTCTAGCTCTAGCAATATTATCTAGTGAGAAGCTTTGGGGCATTTTCGTATTTTCCTGTATAATTGTGAAGGCAGGCATGTGCGTGATTTGAGGCAGGCATATGGTCGTATTGTATTCTTCAATAGTCTTCAAAATCGAACAATCATAGATAACGAGAATCAGTAGTATGGAGAGAAACGAGTTCATCAATTGGCCTACAGCGATGGTTCTGCGGTGTGCGATTTGTATTGAAAATAATTGGAAAATTAGCCGACTCAGGGTAGGCTATGAGCTCCGTAAACTTTTTAAATGATGTTAAGGTTGGGGCTCGGAGAATTGTCAGATTAAGTAAAGTTAGGCCTACCTTTGTTTTGACCAGATTTAGGGGATTTATGTACGTATTTTGGTGCATGGTGTATGTGTTGTCTTACAATAGCTCTTTGGCGTGGTATTTACTGTACTAAATCGACTCATGACATTCATTTCCGAAAACAATGTAGCCATCAAACATATGAGTGAATTCCTAACGCGTATTAGAATGAATGTAAAGAAAATATATTCATGAACACCAAAATTGTGCACAAGTCAAAACCCTGGATCCAAAGAGTTCCAATAGTTTTATAGCAGCTGACGACAAATACAGCGCTCTTCTCCTTGTTCTTTAGGATGAAGAACACTGTAAGAACCTAAATGTCAACAGCCTGACTTGACGGTGTTGGTAGTAGTTTAAAATGACGTCATGACTGAAGCGTGATTTTGCTGCCATTATATTTTAAACTTTTAAAAGTCTTTTCATGTACGTCGACAATAACATCGACGTTTCCCTTAAAATTATTTAGTTTCGGATGAGTTGGCATTATGGTCAAAGACTATTTATTACATAGAAATGAAAGCTGCTAATTTCCTTGCTATGTTAACTCTAGCTGTCATGTAGCCATAAATATTGTCCATGGTGTTTGTGGAGGAAAAACCTACTCTTATAAAGTACGATTATAAATAAATAAAGTAAAATTTTTTTCGTAGTGATGCAGGGCTACTTATTCCTTGGTAGTGGCGTGCTTTCTTTGCATAGCAAATGCGATATTCCATTCAAAAAAGTGCTGTATTTCATGGTAGATTATATGACGTACACGGGAGCTATTTCTTCTTTGTCAAAATTCTACGACCCGCACCATCAGCGGAGAGTTGAAGAGCAGTTGTTGTAGTGTGGTGGTCTACTGTAGGCACCTACCAATTGTGTAGCTCTGCTCACTGTGTCTTGCTCTTGTCTGAACACTTCTGAATGAGAACTTGCGCTCGTCATGTCTTCTATGTTGTTGCAAATACTTCAATTTTAATCTCTGAAACGAGGTTGGTTATCTCCGTTTTTTAAGTACTGATTGAAGGTAGTGCTATATTATTCTCTGCAGTCTTCCATATCTATGGGTGGTAGAAGATGAGTCTGGAACGAGGTTGTACAGCTCAATTGAAAACAAATTTTCGCAGGTTTTCCAATCGTTACAACAGCGTGGTACAACTCTTACTATTTTTTATATCACTTCCTTTAGTTGTGCAATCCAGCCTACCAATTTGTGATCATATGTTTCGCAAATTCCCCTTGTGCTGCACAATCTTGTTGTGTTGATCTTTTATGAGTTAGTTCTACCAACCATAAAATTTCTTAATGCGCCTAAAAATTGGCGAGTCGTCAGTCGTTAAGAATTTGCTGGACACGAATAATTGCTTACTACACAAACAAAATTACTTACCATTTACTCACGACATGACCATTTCCTCATGACACGCCGACACGACTATTACCTCACGACACGACTATTTGCTCACGACACGATTATTTTCTCACGACACGACTATTTCCTCACGACACCATAATGAACTCACAACTCTATTATTATCTCACAACACGATTGTTTACTCACAACACGATTGTTTACTCACAACACGATTGTTGATTCACACGACGATTGTTGACTCACAAGATGATAGTTCACTCACGAAACGATTATTTACTCACGAAACGATTGTTTACTCACGAAACGATTATTTACTCACATGTAAACTGGTGATGCTGCAGCAGGAGGCGCATACTCTCCCAGCGTGCCTGTACAGCCGTACATGGGGCCGCCCTACATGGCTCCTCATGCTCCAGGTACGTCAACTCTTTGTCTGTTCCGCTTACTCTAAGATCATTTTTTTTAATTTTAATATGTATTACCTATTTCTCCTTTTAAAATTTCCTTGCTCACATGTCGAAAGGGATGGATTGTCAAGTTTTTATTTTGTTTTGAGTGACTGTTCAAAATTTGAAAGCAATAATCTTGTATGACTTGTTGCATTCTGATGCATCTGGATCCCGTGCAGCATTTTAAGAAAAGGGGAAAGAAAGGAAATTGAAAGTTTGTGAAAGTAGAACGTAGGCACTATGTTTGATAGGTGTAAACAGTTGACAGTCATAGCTGAGAGGATGATGGTTAGTGAATATCGTGTTGCAGTTGTTTTGCTCGTTCATTAAAAAAATAGAGAGAACTTAGAAATAACAACTTCCTTAATATTCTCTGTAGGACAATAGTATAAAGGCAGGTGATGAATCTCTCACAAAGAGAGTTTCAATTAACTCAATAGTGGGAATACCTTATAAAAAAAATCAAAACCACGTTTTTCCAACATTTCCAGCCGATTTTTCCTCGAAGATTTGTTAAGGGAACCCTTCTACGGTACAATGATTACAATAAAAACAATGCTAGCTTCTATGTATTTTTACAGTATTGTTAGATATATAATGATAACATGAGAACTGAAAACTATCTCCTTGAGGAACGTACTTTATTCAAAAAATGACTACGCTCTTGATCTGAGATGGTAAACTACTAAAAGATATTGTAGGCGGACTCGTTTAACCGTAAGGTTGATTCCTCATACGGGCTTAGTGATCAGTCAAGTAAAGAGACAGTATGTGGTAGCTGGCTTTGCGTTTCTGCTTAATGAGAACAGCGCAATAAAATTGTAACATACTTCTAATCTAATTATTAGAATCTAATCATGTGCAATCTAATTGTGTCCGAGGAAAATGGCATCATGTATCATGATGGTTTTATACTATGTACAGGGTGTGGCAACATATCTTCCTTTTTTGCCTTTCATATGGTTTTGAAAGAAGGATGTTATGTTGCAGCACCTTGTACTTTATAATCGAGTCAGCATTTAATGTCATCTGGCCACACACACGAAGTACAGCTGGGGTTTTCAACCTTTCTCCTACTTTATACCCATTCAGTATTTCAACAGATAAGCATGTACCCGAATTTTTCTGACAGAAAGGTGAGGAGAAAATTAAAAATTTCACTTAATTTTTGATAGAACTTTGAGGTTTTGGAACTATAAACTAACACAAAATGGACCTCTTTAGATAAGCAAATGTATCCCAGGTTAGGAACCCTTGAGGTAGTGGGTAACCGTTCAGTATGCGTACTCATTGTGTGTTGTGTATGTTTCAAGGCACAGCGGCGCAGGTGTCACGAAATGAAGGTCAGGTCTAAACAATTCATTTTTTATGGTATGATTTGCATGCATTGGTCACTTCGATATGTTCCACTGTACAGACTTTCCATGGCTGTGTGCCACAATTTTTGAAAGTGCGGTCGCTTTTTCGAAATAGAACTAGAGGTGAAATTGATGCAATATTTTTTTATTTCTTAGTGACTAGAATAGTGCATTTTGGTATATTATTAAATTATCGTGGCACCTTTTATTCGTGAGTTTTCTTCTATTGTATATACTGAAGGTAACATACATTAAATGCGTTAGGAAAAGTGTGATAGCATATCCACCACTATCAAGGAGAATATTAGGCTTGCCCTTGCTGCTCTTACTCTAAATGTCCAATTATAAAATTTTGGATAATTTTCATTATAATTATTGAATTATCCTTGAAAAAATAATTGCCTGATATGGCACCAAGGATTAATTATCATCCTTGGTTTGGCGGTTGCGCTCTTTGTTCAGGGACTGGCTTGGTATCTTCATTTCGACCAGAAGGACGTCAATATCTTGTGAAAACTTCGTTAGGAAACTGAAAAATAAAATATAACAAAAGAAATACAACATTTGACCATGGCACTGAATTTGCATTGATGTCTCGCCTGAGATCACGTCAACCAACTGCCATGTAAGAAATTCTCAGCTCCCTGTTACCTTGTCAGTTGACTACCTGAGCTTGTGGTGCTAAGACTGTGCTGGGAAAAATATGAAAATCGGTATCCTAATTTTGCACTTTGAATTGTAGAAAGATATGTTCAATAATACGAAAAGTAAATCATCATTCCTAGATGGAGTGCAGCAACAGCAGACTAAAAACAGAGTCATGACGACTCTGAAGCGTCTCGCTCTTTCTAAAGCAATGTGCCAATACATTCAGATTTATATGCCTGCTTGACTGCATATCTTGAATGTTTGTTCTGTATTTGGTTAAATGTGACCCTGCTACATTTAATCTTTGGCATGCATCAAAGGTTTTGATGTTTTCTCCCATTCTTTTCACACGGATATTTTTATGCATTTTTTGTTATGGTCTACTCCAGGGATATTTATTTTGGGCTTTTTGGTTTCTGCTTTTATTTTTTTGAGATTCAGGTATAATTACACGTTTGTCAGTTACTTTTATATAATTTTGTGTTCATTTATATTGTTTGTGTCTTGCTTCATTTATTTAGCCCTTACAGTGTTTTATTTTTTCACCATTTTAATCTTTTCTTGTGTACACTTAGTTTATTTTCCAGGTGCTGACGGCAACCCTCAGCCAGGTGGCTTTCCGCCTCAGCCAGTCCAACAGCCTCCACAGGCAGTCCAACAACCTCCACAGGCAGTCCAACAACCTCCACAGCCAGTCCAACAACTTCCACAGCCAGTCCAACAACTTCCACAGCCAGTCCAACAACCTCCACAGCCAGTGCAGCAGCCACCTCAGCCAGGTCCTGGTGATAATCAACAGCAAGCGGAGTTGATATCGTTTGATTAGAGGCTGTATACCATTCATATTTGTCTCAGTTTGAATTAGTTCTACAGTAGATGTAATGCTTACCTTGACCTAGTGAAATATCGTTTATATTATTATTGGAACACATATTGTACATTATTTTAGAATCTACTGCAGCTCAGGTCGCTGCTTAAACCGTGTGCACTGAAGAATTACTTTAACTCTTACTACCTATTTGTGCATGTATATTGCATTGCTAAAGCTTTACCAGTGTAATGTTTGTTGAGACGTTTTCCATACATAGTGTCTTCTAAGCTGCGTACGCTTCCCATATTAAATCATTAATGCTATCTAGCAAGTCAACTTATCACATTAAAAACGTTGCATGATTTCTATACAGTGAAGGTTATTATTAAAAATGGAATCTAACCGCAACGAGTCGAGTCCTGAACAGGTTCCAGCATCCTACTACGCTTCTTTCGATATTCCATTGAAATTCTATAACTGTTTTGATGTGACAAGTTAACTTGCCAGTCAGTATTGATGGGTTAAGTATATCTTACAAGTTTCTTATCTCGTTTTGTCCAGGCGCCATGTCACTGCTTTTACTTTTCATTCCTCGTTACATGGTTTGTGTTCTATTTGAGTGTAGCAGTTCTTATTCCCTATACGTTGCTCGTGCCTGCAGCTGGGTCATGGACTAGACCCCTGCGACAAAGGTGACTTAGTTTGTTGCATTGTCGTTGCTTCTCACTAACTTTTGCCAGTTCAATGGACAAATTGAGGGATAATATTAGTGTTAATCTTGTCATCTCTTTACCGAAAGTTTTTTTGGTCTTTTTGAAGTAGAACAGAATATGACAACAAGAACGAGCCGGTTGGTCCATTTTCTTGGGCTGCTACCTAAGTCCCATGCCGTGACCGCCATTCTAAGGACCTGTTTCTTGTAAAACTGAATATTGATTTTTAAGGTGGGTACGTCAAAAATACGTGACTTTGTACCAGCTTTCTCCTGGGAATATTTTGTGAACTGTTTGATATGCATTATATGTACGTGTTTTTTCAATGATCACTCAACAGTTCAACCTGAACAAGATTCGGAACAACGACCTCTTTGTCTAGGGTTTAGGAATTTGCATTTCACAAAATATGCGCTGATCACTATATATGGTTTTACATAAATTCATTCACCAATTATGTTTGCTAAATGCTTCCAACTACTGCATCTGAGGGAATTTTGTCTCCATCTCGGACACCTGGGGCTATAAATGTCTCCTGTTATTAGATTTTTTCCATTATTTAGGCTGTTGATACTGAAAACTGTAGGGTTCACTTCTTACCTTTTGTGCTGGAATTAGCACCATTGAATTGGCCTAAACATTCTTAACACTTCCATGAGAAAAATCAAAATTTTTGGTTGAAGAAACTAATATTGTTTCTTCAATCGCTGAAATATTAAGTAAATAGTCAAGATGACACTTGATACTATTTCGTAAGTAGTCTTTGGTTTTAACCACAAAGAAGTAAATTTTGAGTTTGTAGGTAGAATATTATTCGTAAATATCTAGTACGTTATATTACTATAACATGAGCTTTACTTATCTTTATCGTTTAATTTAGTCATTCACTACGAGCAAGATTAGTAATTTCGTAAAACACTTCCAATTTTTTGCTTAGATTTTTGTGTAATTCGTCAAAGGATATAATTTTGAATTGGGAGAAGGCAAGAGCATAACTATGAAACCCATTTTCAGTAACTAATGCAACTATCGCATCCAAACTTTCTTCTGCTTCCAGACATGTTATCTGATCGTCTCGACATGATAAGTATAGTCATCTCATTGAGATGAAGCTGCAACTTTGTAATCAAGATTGCATGGAGACTAAGCGCTCCTTGTAGCATATAGTTGCATTAGTTCAGCAGCATTAGCCGTGATAATCTGTTGTGGGTAAACTTTGTACTCAGGCGGGCATTATTTCATTATTTTAGTTAGTTGACCGATGTCTTGTTTCGGTGATATGTGGTCTTCAACTCAAATGCCTCGTCTGTTCATGTTTTTATTTCATTTTATATTGTGTTCTACGTTTATTCAATACCGAAGCGCCTATTCTATATTATATATTACTTTTATTTAACCTTAAGCACTGAACATGCGTATAGTTTCTCAGAGACTAGTGATATCTATACCCATGTTTATTGCTCCAGGGTTACATTGCAAAAATGTTCAAATTAAAGACCGAATATATCGTAGGGAGCACTAGGCCACTAATAATCTTTACAGTAAAAATAAGAATATAAACGATTAAGCTTGTGTTGTAATTCGCGGATGATACACGTTAGGTAATTTTTCAAGTAAAAATACTCATCCAGTTCTTAATTAAAACCCACAACAGATTTATACGGTCAGTGCTGCAAGCAAACAGTATGTAGCTCTCACACCTCCTAGGAAAGTTTAGTTCCTACACACGCTAACTTCGACAGCCGTTCACAAATGGGGAGATAAGTGTTCTGCAAACTCTTAAGTCCGCTGGAGGATAGTCCACTTCAGTATCCTAGACTGGGGACAATTTCGGTGTCCAGAATAAATGTTATTATGAAGGCACTGGCTACGTAGTACGAATAGACTATGTGCATAATAAAGTGAAAATATACAAAAACCCGGTTTTATTTAAAGCAAACATTTACAAAATAATAATGTAACTTAATACATTGGCTTGATATACTATGAAATTTTTGACTGAACTCTGCATTGAATTTTTCGAAAACTGAGTAAATCACAGAATTTGAATACAAAACTTATAATCATGCATGCTCAGCAATGGGAGTTTTTAAAGAAGTTAAATTCTAAACACAATGTACGTGGACTACTCACTGCATGGGACTTCATGATCAGCCAGCGCACCTAAGTCGCGCTGGTAGCGAGGAGTACGGACACTAGTTCATTGGCTCCTCTTGGAGGCACCTTGGTTGCGTTCAGTCGCTCGTTGACCTCGTTGTAGAGAAGAGATTTGTAACTGGATATCTTCGATGCTGAAGATGGGAACAAAGGTGCGGGAGCTCGGAATGAAGATTCTACGCTTCATTGGTGTTTCAGCACGTCGAACATGAGCTAATCCTGAGGGAAATTCAAGAAATGATATTCGCACACATCTACACTTTCACCATAATCAACATTAACACGCAATCCGTGTCCAGTATCGCCAGAACTTGACATGTTGAAGCATATGAAACTCGCACGGAAACTACGCAAGACGGCACGATGAATCATCTGTGACAGAAGTGTGTAGTTTTGGAAGTACGAAAGCATCGTCTCAACTGCTTATTAGTACGCATTTATTTGACAATTCATAAACCCACCTTTCATCACAAAGTCAGAGCTTTCGATGTAGCAAAAACTTGACAAAAACATACTTCTGCATTTATGATAAAAAGCACTTATAGAAACCGAAAGGAGAATCGACGGAGCTCTTTAGATCTCCTATTTTTCTATAAATGAAAACGCAAATCGTTCCACAAACAGTAGAAGAAAAAATAAAAATGTAAAACACTGAATTTACAAAGCCAAGACAGCCCGGTCTTTTCCTGCCTACAGTCGGCAACTCACCATAAAAAAAGCTTTGGGATCTTTTGATCTAAACGTTCATTCTCGGCCTCAGTGTATCAACATTTCCCGTTTCATCAATAATTTATGAACAGGAGAGCAATCAGTTGCAGATGTCTAATGAAAATGGTAGATAGGAACGAAACTGAAAATGGCACACTATGGGCAGCCACGACGGTAAAGGTTGTGTCTTGAACATCAGGATAGGTCATGGGTACAGAAAAGGATTAAACTGAGCACCTATTCGTCAAATCGAAGGCTTCTCTTACTGTAGTCTGTGACCCCTGAATTTATACCCTCCCTTCGTTGCTCGGCTCTACATAGCAGGGACAGCATGATTGATTCATTGCCTAAATGTATGACCCCATTCACAGGACACGCTTACATTGACAAGATGTAATATATAAAGTTAAAAGAAACAAACCAAGACACTCGTGCTAGTTGTCGGTGTCACAGCTTATTGGCCTTACCCACGGCCGACACACAAGACGAAAAGAAAATAGACGACTACACCCACAACAAATTTCTGCAGTAAGCGTTGTCGACTTCGTTGTGGGTAGCTAAGAATAACGTCATGGAACCATTCTAATCTCTCTTAACCCTCTCACCCCGGAGTATAGCTGGTACATATGTGTGCCATTCGGGGTGAAAGGGTTAAAGTTACATTGACGAAGATTGGCACAACCAGCAAACCTTTCCGAGAGAAGTTTACAATTACGTCTCCAAGCAGCGCTAGATTCGACGGTGATTTTGATGGATAGTCTTCTTCAGCGCGCTCTTATAGGGCTAGAAATCAGAGACATCGTGGACAGCTACAATTTTCGAAAGCTGGACAGCAGTGCAGCAAGAAATGACAGAAACTGCCATTGTATTTGTTTCTTTCAGACTCCAATTAATTATCATTTCGGTCCTTCAAGTTGGGCTGAATTTTATAGTCAGAGAGCGTCGACGTAAGAGTTTGGAAATTTATATAAACATGGCATTCTCGCTCTCACGTAAAATAGACGCACCAGTAAACTTTCAAACATATTACATTACAAAAATTTTGATCAATTAACGTTACTGACATTGTGCGTTATAGAATTCTTCACTCCCTATTCTAATCATAGTATATACATTGCAAAAATATCAGTTTTTTCAAAGATCTCTCTCCACTTTTCCCAGATATTTTTCCCCTTCCCACTTATTAGTAGAGTATTACGCTTTATATAATTTTAATACACATCGAACCTCAACGCAGAAAACAGCCTTATAGCCATAGTCAACAATGATACAATTTTTAACAGAATTATGACATTCAGTTCGACATCCTGCACCGAACGAATTACCATAGAACAAATTTCATGATATTCAAACTATTATTAATTTACACTAATATTAATTGCCGTAATTACTTACGCATGCTTAAAAACTAGGGATGTTCGTTATCTGCAAGGTCCAGTTAACTCGCATAAAAGTGCACTTATGCTTTACTTTGAATACTTTCTATGAAAAGCAAAGATCTGCAAGTCATCATAGCTTTCTAACTAGGTGTGCATATAAGTTATTTTCCATAGAGCAAAGAATTAGTCTAGTAAATATCACTGAGGTGACTATGTTGTAAACTTGGGGCGGGAGAAAATACTACCTTTCCCACAACGTGTTTTTTTTTGGATACATTCAGACCGCGCTCCAGTAACTTTTTTTATTGTTTCGGAAATCGACGTCATTCCAAACTAACCAGCAGGGAAAAAAATTTCACGATGTCGGCATGGGACGAAAATCAACTTATCTGTTGTCAGATTTTAGGTCCCTGAACTGCAGTGGTGATGCAAATTTTATCTTTCATTCATAACAAAATGTAAAGTTAGCGTTCAAATATCCTATATTACCAATAAATATTTTAAATTAAGGAGAATACTTCTCTAACACAGTCAAAATGTTAACATGCATAGCTACCATACATATAAATGTTACAATTGAACTTCATTCACATCGAAAACGTACGAAGCAAGTAATATTGACATCCAAACGGCGTGTTTTTGACCTAATAATGTACATTTGACAAACGACGTAAAATAGGACCAATGCTCAAGTGAACTTAAATCTTAACTACTACACCTGATCCCACTAAATTACATGAGGGTTGCCAGAGGCCTGAATTCATCAAAATGGGTAAATGATAACAGCAAAGTCCTTGTCTCTCACACACGGAATGACACTATATAATTATGCAATTAATACCTTAATGAATCTTTTTTTAGTGAGAATACACTGTTTATGACCTGAAATATTACGATTGCAAGTTCAAGTTCATTCCGTACATAAGTTGAGACACAAGAGTACAAATAATTAGAATATTTATCACGATAAGTATACGGGAAATTTTCAATTGTTTTGACAGGTGGATATTAAAATAAAAAGAAAATGCATTGAAAAATACTGAATCATATATGTAAGTAAACTTTTAGCGTGAAAATTCGCCTTTGATGAATTATTGAAAAACTAGCACATGAGAAAACTGCAGGCGCAGAGAGTAGTAAAAGATAAATCCTTTGTTGTAAACTTCAATTTCATAAAAAACAAAGCGAGTGATAGAGCTTGTATGGTCGCAGAAATAGAAAAATTCGTATCAAATTAATTTTCACTCATTTATGGAGTAACTGTAATTTTCATAAAATAGAAACGTGATAAGGGACCCATGAAAATGCACACTATGACTCGTACGTTTCCAATTAACATGACATGTTCACGGAGTCAAGCGTAATCATTAATTACCCATACACTGACGCACACAATAAGGAATTTCATATACTTCCAAGTTAGAAAGCCCAACGTGCATAAGAAAAACCAGCCCGAGTTGCCTGCAATTAAAATTTGAATCAATCTTTTCGTTTAGTTAAGGCAGCGCCGCAAGAAACGTAAAAACGTAAGTGCAATTTTAATACTGCGAATCAGGAAAAGAGGCAATAACTGAAAATAAAACCTCGCCAATTTAATTACCTCTTCGTCTCCACAACTGGATACCCTGGAATAGTGTTGCCAAGCATTGTGAAATTAATCTCAATATAACAAACTGCTCAAAATAGTTTCGACATGTTCACCTTCCCAGGTATTTCCCGATGCTTAGTCAGGCTTTGATATCCATGTTAGAGCGTGTTTTCTTTTGACATCATTAGTTGTTAGACTTGGCATACATAAGACTACTCTCCTAAAGAAAACTTTGTTAATATCCTGAAACCATTATCTTGAAAAAGTAGCTTGAAGTTTCAACAACTACGTAATTAGCAAATTTAATTCTTTCATCTTTCGTTTGTATATAGGCGTATGGGTTTGCTTTGGTCGCTAAGACGCGTCCTACCGTGTGTTCACAAGTAAAAAAAAAGACCACTGAAAAAGTTCCGCAAACTAAAGTTGAAATTATAATTTAAACTACACGTAAGTACCTAGTACAGCTACGAGTGTAGGGCAGATCTTAAAGGCGATTTAGGAGACGGACACAAGTAAGCAAATTCAGGAGACTGCGAATTGCTGCTTGGTGAAGAAGAGGAAGGAGTTTCAACTTCAGTAACACAGGCAGTGTCAAAACAGAATCGTGATGCATTTCCCAATGAAATATTATCCACTTTCTTTCTACATGGTAATTCACTATTTTCTGTTAGGGAATGTTCACAGTTTTCTACAGGATCATCAATTTCACAAGGCTCCGCACACAGAGACTGAGAACCTTCATCGCAGGAGAGAGAATCAACAACAGGCAAAAGTTCACTATCAGACTCGGCAATACCATCAACATGTAGCAATCTCAACTCACAAGTCTCAGGTTCAGGTTTTAGCTCCACAGGCCCAGCACTGTCGGAGTGATTTTGTAGCACCCTCGGGGGCAAGACTACTATGATGGCCAAGGAACAGTTGTCACACAACACTGCCACTTCAGAGTCGGTGATGTGCTGGAGCTCTTCTTCACTGATGCAATAACGACCTCCACAACGACACACGTGACTGTACACAGGGCTGTCCACAGCGCAGCTGCACTGCAGGTCTTCTAAAAATAGCTCTTCAGAAATTGGGTATTGTTGGTACAGCTGAAACGTGTGAAGGAATAATAGTTTTATTTAAATGAAATTGGGAATGTCTATCTCGAGACGGCCAGTGAAACTGTGTCTAGTTTTTCTGGGATCAATATTGTAACATTGCTACAACTAGATACACAGTAATTCTTCCACACATTAAATTGGAAATTGTGGTAATAATCATTTTATTAAAGTAACATTCATTGTACTAAAAAACTAAAGAATATCATATATACTGCATTATAAATGAAACTACAAATAATTCAAAATATGTACTAGATTTTTGAGTGATTCAAAGCAAATTAAATTAATTTAAATGTTATTGTTTTGAATCAGCTCATTTTAGACTATCATGAAAAAGGTTCTGGTGATGTATCCTACCCACCTTGTGAAACAAGCACAAGAAAAATTTTCATAATTAATCTTTTAAATCACATACTTGTAATTTGCTCTCCAATTTTTGATATACAAAAGTAAATCATCAGTGAGTTGCAAAATCAACAACTGAACTTTCAATTTACAACTTGAAATACATAAATCACTTATAAGAACAATGCTTATGAGATGAATACACACACATACATCATTCATCAATCTAAAAGTTCCATAGAAAAGTACATAATATGTTTCATCATTAATTAAAGATGTAGGAGTAAAATACATATCAACATTCATTGCCTGAAATGAACATTGATGTGTGGAAGTTTTGAGGATAAAATTACATTAAAAAAAGCTTACCTGATCTCTTTTGAGTTGCAGGTCATACTCAGCTCTCTGGTGGGGATCAGCCAACACAGTCCAAGCCTCCTGTAGTCTGGTGAACTTCAGATGATCTCCAGCAGGTTTGTCAGGGTGAAGTTTGAGTGCCAGGTGCTGGTACTGTTTGCGAACTTCAACATCCGAGGCCTCAGGTGGTACACCAAGAACTTCATAGTGACTCAACATAGTAACTGTAAACACTTTCACTTTTCTAGTCTAATTTTCACAATTTTGAAAGAAATAAGATTTTTCTTGTTTCAAGAACTTTCCTGTAAAGTAAACAATATCATTAAAACACTCCAAAAAGTTAAAGATTCTCTACAAAGTTCAATACTTATTTTTCTTTTACATATGTTGTTTACATATCATCACCAGCTTGGTCGACTGGTGAGCGAGTCTGCTTCCGAGCGGAAAGACCCGGGTTCGAATCCCGCTGCCGACATGGTTGACGCGGCTAGAAATACGGCATGGGACTTGGGTAAACAACCAAATAATTATCGAAGTAATTATCCGACCCAAGAATGGGCCAGAAGGTTCGTTCCTATAGCTTCATTCTATTCTATTCTATTCTATATGCACTATAACACTCTGAAAATTTTCTCCACTAAAATAACTAAGAACACTTCTAGCAGTGTGTTAGGATTACTTTGGTAACACCTTCCATTCAATTGACTTGGAGCAATGCAATTATAGACAATTATGATGTGCTTCACACCTGTAAGTGTATTTCACTCTATTTACATAAAACCCAGAAGCAAGATTTCATTGTGTGTTACCCTTTAGCCCAAAGATTTGTTGACAGTAGGATGCACATTTGATTACTCTAATAGGTAAATAGTAATCATAAATTCAATTGAGACTTTTATAGCTCACTAGTATGGTTAAACAGGCAAGTTTTAGGCTGAAATTAATTACTATCATGGTAAACAAAACAAGTAATATGCAAAAATTAACTCCATCTTTGACCAAAACATATAATGGTTGTTCTACTTGAAGATTTTGTAGGTTCATTTCTATGCAATCATTTGTGCACTATAGCAATATATGACTATTCTTATTCATATTTATACCTTTCACATCAACTTTTTATAATAATTTCAGGAGTAACTACTCCATCTTGTTTCATGGTAAAATTCAAACTGTAGGTAATGCACTTTCTAATATTTGAACACTTGCTTGTAATTCTTATAGGGTTTGCTTATTGCTATTCATTTTCTATCACTTTACAATTAGTTTTTGTACATGAAATATATTGTTCTGTTCTTTGTAAATCTATTTTTATTGTAATTACTAAGACATAGTTTACCACACATTGATTTTGCTAATACGATTTCCTTTTGTTTTTCAAGTTGCTTACTCTTTAAAGTTTATTCTTTCAATATATACTCTGAACAACTTTATCTATAGCTTAATTGAATTCTGTAATATACTTATATGGAATTATTTGTTCTATACAATTTTATTGATTCTAGTCTAGCATTTAAGTTTTCAAACCAAACTTTCAATCAGCTAACAAATCACCTTGTATTATAGGTTTACCATCTTGTATATTTTATTTGCTTTTCAGCAATGTAAATGAAAGTGTAGCCAAATTCAATGATATAAATTAATTTCATAATTAAACTATCTTATAACTATTTTCAATAGTAATCATTGTCATGTGTAGTATGATTTCATTTTACTTGTGCTCCAAAAATTTGTTTGATTTTTGGAGAATTAATATGAAATGAAGAAGTTTGTTGCTACTACATGAGCTGTTGAAAATATCAGTGTATAATAACAACATATTACAAACATAAAAAGATATTACTGATGTAACAACATATTAAAGGTAAAAAGATATTACTGATGTAACAACATATTACAAGGGTAAAAAGATATTACTGATGTAACAACATATTACAAGGGTAAAAAGATATTACTGATGTAACAACATATTACAAGGGTAAAAAGATATTACTGATGTAACAACATATTACAGGAGTAAAAAGATATTACTGATGTAACAACATATTACAAGAGTAAAAAGATATTACTGATGTAACAACATATTACAAGAGTAAAAAGATATTACTGATGTAACAACATATCAGTGCATAAGAAATAAACTGGTTACACCCTGAATAGATAAATTGCATGATAATATAGGGCATTATTAATACTAACTTAAGTTCAAATTATAGTTTAAAGTAGAAGCAAACAGTCCTTGGTGGGTGGTTTCCCAACAAATTATCACTTGAAGCATCCAAGTCTGCCCATAACAATACCATCACTTGAAGTATTCAAGTCTCCTCATAATAATACCATCACTTGAAGCATCCAAGTCTGCCCATAACAATACCATCACTTGAAGCATTCAAGTCTCCTCAAAACAATACCATCACTTGAAGCATTCAAGTCTTCTCATAACAATACCATCACTTGAAGCATTCAAGTCTCCTCATAATAATACCATCACTTGAAGCATCCAAGTCTGCCCATAACAATACCATCACTTGAAGCATTCAAGTCTCCTCAAAACAATACCATCACTTGAAGCATTCAAGTCTCCTCATAACAATACCATCACTTGAAGCATTCAAGTCTTCTCATAACAATACCATCACTTGAAGCATTCAAGTCTCCTCATAACAATACCATCACTTGAAGTATTCAAGTCTCCTCATAATAATACCGTCACTTGAAGCATCCAAGTCTGCCCATAACAATACCATCACTTAAAGCATTCAAGTCTCCTCAAAACAATACCATCACTTGAAGCATTCAAGTCTCCTCATAACAATACCATCACTTGAAGCATTCAAGTCTCCTCATAACAATACCATCACTTGAAGCATTCAAGTCTCCTCATAACAATACCATCACTTGAAGCATTCAAGTCTCCTCATAACAATACCATCACTTGAAGCATTCCAGTCTCCTCATAACAATACCATCACTTGAAGCATTCAAGTCTCCTCATAACAATACCATCACTTGAAGCATTCAAGTCTCCTCATAACAATACCCTCACTTGAAGCATTCAAGTCTCCTCATAACAATACCATCACTTGAAGCATTCAAGTCTCCTCAAAACAATACCATCACTTGAAGCATTCAAGTCTCCTCATAACAATACCATTACTTTAATACTGGCAAGTCTGGAAAACATAGTTAGTGCATTATCACAGAAGTTCAGTTTTTAATAGTTTGCTATAAATTCTAGCTAGTTAGTTATAAATTCTAGCACTGAATAACATACAAAATTCAAGGTAAATGTCAAAATGTTTATTTGTTGAAAAATAAATAGTTATATGCCAATATAGATACTTAGTAATATTTATAGGCAGCTGTTCCTAAACTTCAACATTATTATTGAAGATAAATTTCAGTTCCACTCAGGGGTTTAAAGATGTAAAACTAGGACCCTTTGTAGACCAGCAAGTTGATGTATGCCTGAAACTGAGAGCCTATGGCAGTTGAGGCTTTTGTTACAGCCTTTAATTCCCTTTAAAATACATAAAATACACACAACACAATGGCATCCTAAAGTTTTTTACCTCTGTCCTAGGCTCATCTAAGATAATCCATCAATGGCCACCCATTATCATTACATGCAAAAGAATCAACTAAGAAAAGAGCAGCACTGGGAGAGCCAGCTTGTCATACACAGACCCGTTTGATTGGCAGGTAGTCTATTACATAGATAGATCCCTCAAACAGAGTACCTTTTGTGTAAAAAAATATTGTATAGAAATCAAACAGCGTTCGTAATACTAACTCGAGCTAATGATACATTTTTTAAATATTGACAAATTGGTGACGGAGACGGAACAACAGATTTGCACAAGAATCGCAGCATACTCGCCTCAACCGATTAATATATATTTTCAGTAAATTTATGAGCTGGACCAACATTTATATACCACAAAAAATTGACAACGTTAAAAGGTATTAAGAACTAACATCATTTACTCACCTTTTCATTGCAAAGCAATGATAATAGGACGCCGTTTCTAAGGATCACTGAAATCACTGTCGGACGTACGAAGTAACGAATCAGTACCAGTCACATCTATATAAGAGGGTAGCATTTGTGCACAGTTGCCATTTACTTTTCAACATCTTAAGACTAGTCACCATGCCGTTCCTCTGTCTGGAGACTCAAGCCAGGGACATAAGCAAAACAGGTATCGAAATTTTATTACAGTGGAAGCCTGAAAATGGAATTTAATTTATGTAGCTCTAGAATTACCTGGTGTATATGAATATTTTTTCAAACTTTGTATTGTAATTTAATTATACGAATGATGGGTGGCAAACTCAAATCATTCATTTTGATATATTAAATTTCTTCATTTTTATTTACCCTCTGGTAGTTTAAAAGAGATAATTCTCTTGAATCTTTATAGGTAAAGAAGCTAAATTTTGTTTTAAAGCGCATACGTTTTGGCTTTAATCTCACCAAAATATTACAAAAATCTTTCATTTTTACCAGCATAAGAAATGATTCGTAATCGAAACCAGTGAAGGTAGAAAATTTTCCGGAATTTATACTGTTGACTGTTTCAGTCATGATAGTACAGATGCCGGTTTGCTCCTCTAATAACAAAAAGAAATAGCTCTTTTTAAATTATATAACTCAAATGAGTAAAGATATATGTCAATGAATACAAATGCTAAATATTTATAGCATGTATATAAGTAAGCTGAACACAGCGTACCAGCTAGATATTTTTGATAAATATATCGCTGCTATTCTATTCAGTTTTCTTCCGGTAACCAGACATTGAAATGACATTTTTTCAATAACTACTCGTAACTGAAACATTTAATTGAAAAAAAAATTGTTAAGCATTCTTTTTCTTTAGAAATAATTGTTGGTGAAGAAGATAACCAGATGGAGTTAATATATCAGTCGAAAGTCTGTGCCCACAGCGTCCAAAGATAACAGAACTTGAGATGCCAAGATTTGAATCTAAAGACATATCTGTTTATCTGTAGAACATTATTATGAGTTCTTCACGGTATGATGTTAATGTCTATTCATGCCTTTTCTCATTATATAATAGTTTCTTTCTATAATGTTTGTGAGCTGATGTGTTCTATGTTTAAGATAATGTGAATCTATCAAAAATTGCCATGAAGACCAAATTTGAATTCATCTGTAAGGATGCATTGGCCCACTTCAAATATTCTGTTAACATGGTGATGCCCCCTCCCCACCTGCCCTTCTTTTTTTGTAAATATGCATTAGGAATAACATCCTGAAGATTTTAGTCAATATAGGCCTCCAGTGCAGTCTTGATATGACTTCCAGTGGCTGCTTAACAGTCAGATGCTAGTTGATGTGCAGTTATAACAGTGATGCTTTGTTGTCCTCATAGCAGTAATACCCGTGGTGCTCTGTTGTCCTCAATGCAGTAATACCCGTGGTGCTTTGTTGTCCTCAATGCAGTAATACCAGTGGTGCTTTGTTTTCCTCATAGCAGTAATACCAGTGGTGCTTTGTTTTCCTCATAGCCATATAGCAGTCTTCTCTGTATAATTTCACTCTGGATTGCTTCTGTACTGGTCTTTGAAGTATCTTTTTTAGCTCTAAAAATTGGTGTTGTATCCAAAAAATGACAGAATGGTGTGCATTTGGTCCTGTCACAACAGCTTTTTGCTGTTTCTCTTCCATTTTTCTTTCCCTTGACTACAGGGTCTTGAAGGAGTCCTTTGTGCATCACATCTTAATTTAATTCTTGGACAGGGAATGTTTGTGTTTTACTTATAAGAGTAGAAAATGATTTATTTCCCTATCATTTATACATAAAATATTTACCATTCAAGTTTAAATTCTTAAGACAGTGAACACTAAGTACCATTTGATAGGTGCACTGAAAAATCATTTATTTGGTTGTGTGAATAGAGGAATGTAACATTTAGTTCAGGAAATGATTGTGCTATAGGATGGAAAAGGCTTTTTCTGGTTGAGGGCAGAAGAAATGCAGATTAGTAATATTTTATTACTGGTCCATAAGTCGTATCTGGAATATTTGATACAATTAAAATAGGTAATGTAAAGGAGTCATATATATTTATAAAAATGAAGATACAAGTAGGTGAAGTAATTGTAAGGTTCCTCCCAAGGTTTAATTGTAAGCAATTGAAAAGTTCCTGATTAAAAGGTTTAATCAGGAAGCATGTTCTCTGTTTTTCAGTAAATGAGGTCTATTAAAATCCTTAGAATGCAAAAAGCATTTTCTTGAAATATGCTAACACATACATATTGTTAGCATAAATCAGGATAAATGGAAATGAAAGTTCTATTGAGTTGGAATTAACTGCCAAAGCAAGAAAAATATGAAGAAATACTGAATGGAGTTGCTTCTTGACAAGTTCATTGAGTCTACAGCTACTCATGTTAAGCTGGTCTTGGGTCAGATGATTACCAATGTATTTAAAAGGTTCAATAAAATGAATATATTATTGTAGAGCAGGTTTTATATTAAACATGATAAATTAGTTGCCAGTATGACCAGGCTCTTATGTCTGGCTGTTACTTCATATTAAAAATATTCTGCATTTATAATTTATCAGAAATATGATTATCACTATCCATTTTCTCATAATGTTTTATCCATTGCTCATGTTTTTTCCATTCTCTCATAGTGTTTCTATTTGTTTTCTGTTCATCAATTTTTCTCATAATATTCTATTTATTTTTTCATGTTTCTATCCATTTTCTCATAAGGTTTTATCCATTTTCTCAGTTTCTATCCATTTTTCTCATAATCTATCCATTTTCTCGTGTTTCTATCTATTTACTCATAAGGTTTTATCCATTTTCTCATGTTTTTATTCATTCTCTTATGGTGTTTCTATCCATTTTTCACTACCTATTAAATCTTTGGATTTATTATCTTTTTCTTGGAGGAGGAACTCAATGGAATTGATCTTCAATACATGTCACAGATTTAGCCCTCCTCAGTGGTATGTATGGTTGTCAAGCATCTCTGTAGTATTCTAACATGTGCTTGTTCTCTAAGAACATTACATTCTTCAGAGGTGTCCTATAATACTTAAGCTTGTAACACTGAACATGGGTTTAGATGTCATTAGTCTTGGATAAAACTATACCTTAGACTTAGACTTAAACTTAGATCGAGGGCCAGCGTTTGGCTGGGGCCTTTGTAACGGCCTCCAATTCCCTCCAATACACGCACACATACAACAGGATGGCATCCCAGAGTTTTTCTCCTGTGAACCAGGGTCATCCAAACTAATTCCTCTGGGGCCACCCTGAGCCATTCCATGCAAATGGACCAGCCAATTGAGGGCATCACTGGAAGATCCAGCTTGTCACAGACAGCCCCTCATGCTTAGCAGGTAGTCACATTGAAGAAAAATACCTATTCAACATCCCTGTCACTTATTCCATGCATGCACTAAGAAATCTTTCATTGCATCCACAACAGTCATGTTACACTCCTCATCCAGCCCTACAAGATATCTCATACCAGAGTCCTCTTCAACACACCTTGCATTCCACTTGTTTTCTCCACATTGCTCATGGACC
>VCRD01000681.1:8359-113702 GCA_006783055.1 Trinorchestia longiramus | reverse complement strand
TCTGATATTTTCCACTTTTTGTCTCTCATCTTTCACTCTAGCCTTGTATATCATTCTTTTTACCTTCTTTTGCTGAACTTTGTATTCATCCCATGCACCTTGCCATTCCACTTCTGCAATCCTATGTCTTTCAAACAATTTTCGCATTTGGCGTTGTTTTTTATTCAATATCTTTCTTTTCATTCATTCCTCTATCTCTCTCATAAACCACTTGGCTTTTCCAGTAAATCTTCTACACTTTACTTTCCCAATTATCTGCTCTGCTGTGGCATACAACATTTTTGCCATCTCTTTTTTCATGTCATTTACATTCCCATTTCTATTCCATACATGTCTTCCTAGTACTTTATCAAATTCTTCCCAATTTGCTGCTTTCAAACACCACTTTTCCTTTACACTGCTCATTTCTTGCATAACCTCTTTTCCACCCCATTTGTACTTAAGAACAAGCATTCGGTGATCAATATCAATATCAAATTCATTCTCATCCACATACATTTCTCTGACATGTTGTCTTGCTTCATGATTCACTAACATATAGTCAATTGCTGCTTTCCATTCCTTATTCTCCCATGTATGTAAACCATTCCCTATTGTGACATTCAAATTTTCAAACTCATTTCCTTCACAGAAATCAATCAATTTTCGACCATTTTCATTAACTTTCTCATTCATGTCTCCCATTACAATCACTGGGAACCTGCTAAATTCTTGCACTACTCTTTCCAGTATGGTATACTTCTTCACATTATCTTCCTGGGCTAGTGGTCCCATGGTTGTCATATAACACACAACTAGAATGATACATTTATTTGCTTGCACTTTTTCACATCTCATTACCAAAATATCTTCGCTCTCAAGTTCATTTCCCACACAAATTTCTTCCAATTTCCAATTTAAAGCATTCTTCACAATCAGTCCTACTCCTCCATCCTTCTTCTGCCACTTAACACGACCTTTACCTATCATTTGATATTTATTTTCCTTACACACCAACCTATGTTCACTGCTCTAGGGTTAAACAGTTAGAGTGAAATAGCAGTGCTGGCTTTTTAGATTCTGTTCTGGGTTATAGTTTTACACATGGGAAAGTATTTGCAATTTTCCTTACATTTTAAGTAGCCATGTTGTCATAATGGTGAACAAGTTGTAGATATTGCTGAGGGTTTTGTCTTTTTTCTTTGTTTTCATGAAAGATGATCTTCAATAGTTGAAAAGCCTAGTTTGACTAGGAACATTTAAGGCTATTGGTGTTAAAATAATTATTGGTTTCTAATCACTTAGTTGTTGTATTTGCATATCCTTAGCAGTGGCTACCATGCATTTTAATGTAGTCTGGCTATGTAGTCTTTTTGTTACTATATTAAAGCTGGTGTATGTAAAGCTAGAAATAACTGGATGTAAAATTATACACTATTGTTAGTGTGCAAATGTATATTACTGTCATGTAACATTGCTTGTTCTGCTTAGTTATATGTACAAGATACAGTTCCCAAAAGTATGTCATTTTCATGTACCTGATGCAGTGCCTCATCCTTCTACCTTTTCATTGTTAGTCTACATTTTTACTGCATTGAATTTATCTGAACTTGCTTTTATTCTTTTACCAGTTTTCTTCCTTTTCATATCATTTAAATGCCAATTCAAGCATCACCACAATCTTTGTTAATCCTTTTGATCCAGCTTTTGCTCACTGTTGAGACATATGTCCTAACAGGATGGAAAGGATTGATGACCCAATTGTAACATTATTCTGCTCTTCAACATCAGTGGCTATCATAATTGTAATCTTCATGGATATTGAACTTTTAGAAGCTGAAGTCCTGCATATCTTTAGTGGCAATAAATCTATTTATTTTGAATTAGGTGTTTCTATGGATATGAATGTACTTGAAAATTGCTGGCAACAGTGGACTGCTTGACTGAAGGCTCACATCACTGAAAAACTTGCATTCTACTTCTTCTTCTTCTTCTTGTTTCACTTTTATTGGAGCTTCGGAGATGGGTCCATGCAGCTCCACGCCTTCAGGGATGTTTTATTGTTTTCTGAAAATTAGCCCCCAGGCTGAAAACAGATACAGGAGGTTTTTCTGGGTAGTTCCACTCGGAGATTCCGTTCACTTCTCTGAAATGTTGCAATTTTTAAGAAATTTCAGATGGTTTTAATTTTCCTTATGGATGTTAAATAGTTAGCAGCTATTTTGACAATTTCTTTTTGAGTTGGTTCCAGAAAGAGGCCACCTCCAGTACTTCATTTATCCTGTACAATTTTACATTCATCATTCATCTGTTGCTTTTGAATACCAATGTCTACTATCATGTGAATATGTAGTTTGTTTGTTAACATTAAACTAAAGCTGGGTGGAAGAGTCAGACTAGCATACTAAACAATTTTTATAAAAACCTTTACCTTTTTATTGCTAATTTGGGATTTTATGTATCCATCATTCTTGAAAATCGGATACTCCTCTGGAATGTACAAACTGATGCTGAATCTGCTCTTTGGGCTTTAAATTTTAAGTGTGCCATTGATACTTGAGTTCTACTCATGGCCTTGAAAATTTCTTTTCATTGTCCTGTTGAAATTCATTGACCTGGGAATAATTGAAAACACTGTCTGCCCCTTCTTCTCTTGTATTCAATGCATGATATACCCCCAATAATATTTATGCTACATTTATCTCTTATAATGGATGAAAAAATGGATGTGGACTATGGTTGTGTAGTCTCTCCTGTTGAGAATAATTTAGAAATTTTAATCTTGGCTCTTTTTACCATTGAATCTTTTAATAATTTATGTGTGTCTAATTTCATGTATTTATGAATCCTGTCCAAAGATTACAGGACAAGGAGTATGTTTTTTTATATGATTGACTAATGCTTTTTTTAATAGATTATTTTTGTGTAACATAAGTATGCTTCATCACACAGGTTGTGCATTCCTTATACTTTTGATTGTTCCATCAAACTGCCTGTGGAAAATATTTTGTGCCACTGTTTAATAACTTCAAATTCTCTAATTTTTTGTTTTCTTGTTTCATTTCTGTGGCTTTCCTAAGTTTAGCTTTATTTTGTTGGTGAATCTAGACAGAACTTGTTTTTTTTAACATTAAGACCTCATAAGTTTGCTTCCTGATTTTTTTATGTTACAGTTTTTATTTATTGTTCATGCCTACAATGCTATGCTTCAATTTTCAAACATAGCACCAGATTAAGATTTTAGATTTAGGGCCAGTGTTTGACTGAGGCCTTTGCAATGGCCTCCAATTCCCTTCAACACACACACATGCAATGCTCTGCAGGTAGTCACATTTAATAAAAACTGACCAATCAACATCAATCTTGCTTACCCCACACATGCAGTAAGAAATACTTCATCTCATTCACAACAGTCATAGTAAAGTATTAGGGCTAGTCTTTGGATATTCTCTCTTCCTCATTGTATCTGGGATACTAAATTGTCTGAGCTTTGTTCCTGTGTCCGTATTTTTCATTAACTGCTGTTTTTTTTATGATAATCTCTTTAGCTGAGTGCTTTGCATTCTGTGCATGTCTGTCCTTTGTTTTAATTTGTTTGGATTTCATGTTACTGACTATAGTACATACATTAATTTATAAAATTCTTGGGTGACAGTGAGATTAAGCAATTCAGCAGTTCAATTTACTACATTGTAAACCAATAATGTGTTTAACTATTATTTTCAAGATTCCAGTCTATTATTGTGTTTTTGAGAAAAATCAGTACAATGGCTAGTTTTTTCTTCAATAAAGTAACACCTTCCATTTATGTACTTCCTACAAAATTAAACCCTATGACAAATGAATGGAAGCTAACTCAGATTACTAAACCATGGCTACTTCTGAAGGTTTTCAATGATGAGAGTTATGGATCTCGTTTACCTGAGCACTACAAACGGTTTTACTGGCAGTGGAAACATGGCAAGAAAGAAGCAGTCCACTATGATCCTGCAACTGAAATATTCAAGCTCAGTCCATGCCAGGAGAGAGTGTAAGTTTATTTTTCTGTGAAGTCATCAAATTCATTACTAACAAATTAATCTACATCAGAAAAATTCATCGTCAATATTTTTTTCTTTAGGTGAAACAGATTGCATCTAAATTGACGTTTTATAATTTGTTTTTTTCCAATGATAGGTTTCAAGTTTACAGAAATTATTTTCAATATCTTCTGTCAAATTCTCAGAATAAAAATGATAGTACTACCATAAGAACCATATTCTCTCTTGATTATAGATTGCAACAATAAAATTTACTGATATGAATTAGTCTAAGGTAATATTTTAAGTCAAACAGGTGTACATATCAAACCAGGATTTATGGAATAAAATGACAACATTTTGGTAGGTCAAAATTTTAATGCCTGATCAAAAGAAGCACCTTTCATCTTGCCCTTTTCAAAGTTTCAACTGCATAGAATTACCTGCACTGCTTTTATTCATATACCTATAAATTTATCAGCTGCTAGCACTGCATACCCTGCTTTTCACTAATTCTAGGAATAGGTTGAACCAATGCAAACATTGCGTATCTATATGTGAATTAATATCAGTAAATTTTATTGTTGTTAGTTTATAGGCATTCTTCATATATTGTATGAATATTTTTTAGTCAGATAGGTGCATAGAGGTCCAGAGTGAAGAAGGTCACTCGTATTTTTATTCCAAATCTAATTACCCTAATAATACAAGTCTAGGAAGTTTTCCTGGCTTATTCTGAGCAAAAAACTTGCTGAACATTTTTTTTCTAGGTCTTGTATTAAGGAAGCTCTGACCTTTTAAAAGCATTGTAGTTGAGTATATTTTGGCCTTTTTTAAAAATTTTATCAGGCTATAATATTTTGAATGTATAAGTTTTCAGAAAACATTTTTTTGGCCTAAAAGCACTGTGTGAGATAATTTTCATGCAATTTTGAGATGTGGTGGGATGTTAAATTTCATTTTTCTTGGGCATTTTGCTCTGGAATGCAGTCCACTTCAAATTTTTAGGCTTATTAATTTCATTTCACCAATACCACTCTTTGATTGTTGTGCATCTTATAACTGAGGATTACATTTCTACATATTAATAAGAAAGCATGTAATAGGAATGTGCTCTAAATATTTAATTCAGTATGGTAAATTTGTTTTTTGTTCCAGCAAAATTTGATAGATACTCTATCCCACCAGTCAGTAAATTTCTTATGTGATAGATTTTTCGTATTAACACATTCCATTGCAATATAAAAAATTGTAGCGCTAAGTGGGAACAATAGCCTTGTGAAGCTATTGACAGTAAAATGGTAAGCCAAAATGTTGAGTTGTTTCTGTTCTGGTTGTTGTATTACTAATTTGTCTTAATTACCACATTTTCTGTTCTTATGAAGTAGTAATGCAGGTCCAGTAACTAAACTTTCGCATATTATGCACCAGAAAAAATTTTCTAGTCAGTGTAATACTGCATGTAACAATACTCAAGTGCAAGTTTTTTCATGATTGGTAAATCATTAAAAAAATAAATTCTATACTTAAAATATTCTGAATTCTACTCCTGAAGTTTTGAAATAATTAAATTTTTTCAATCTTTCTTCAAGTGGCACTACTTCTTCTGATGTAAATTACAATTTTTTATGTAAAAGTATTATGGCTGATGAATATCTTGTTATACAGGACGTTGGTTGAGCAAAAAGAAATTCAAGTCGTGTATCCTGAGAACTGCGACGATGGTCTCTGGGGAGGTGAAGGTGTCATTAAAGGCTTTTATCACATTGGCAGGTGAGTTCCTTTGTGAAAATCTGCAGTCTGTAATTTTAATTTTTTTGTTTCATTTTTGAATAGGCCTTTTAGAGTACACTTTTTCCTTGAAAGAAAGCAGAAAAAGTGATTGCTAAATCATTGACATTTTGAATGTTGAGTAGAGATGATAATTAGTTGTCATGTGTATTTAAAAAATGATTTAATAGCCAAACTGATCCATATTTAATTTCACAATTGCCATCAGGAATCTTTTCATTTTTGGTACAAAATTGACAAGTTTGTTGGAGGAAATCTTCATCTAAAAAATCACCATCTTGATACAAATGAGTCAGTGAATGCTTATTTTTCATCAGTATTAACTCTGCTTAAGTTAATTTGAATTTACCAGAGATTTTGTATTATTTCTTGCATAATATGGGCTATAAGTTTGGAGAAGTTTAGAAGCAGCTGTTGCTATCGTACGGTGTGATTGCATACTGAACCTTAGCAACTCTTGTTTTTATTTCTCATATCTCCACTGAAGTATTAGAGTTAGGACTTTTTAAATTTTTACTCGGTTTTTAGTGTGAAATAATTATTAACATCTATTCGTTGTTGTCATTAATAGTGATATTGGTGTATTAATTGACTCAACTCTTTGAGTCAACTTTAAATGGGTAAGGCAATCTCAACCCTAATTGAGCACTCACACTTGATCTATAGCATCGTTTCTTAACATTTGATGTCCCATGCTCCCGCCCCAGCATACGTTGGTGACAAATCAATTTTCAAGGGATATATAGGATCCCTGAGTTCATGGTATTCTATGGAACTATCCTGAGTTTTCTGCAGAGGGGTGACGTTCTTTCTGTGATAATTTATTGGGTTTTAATTTCGGTGTTAGGTAGGCCCAGTTTTTCTGTCTCCCATTTCTTTACAAGGCAACACTCGATGTAGTAATTTGATAAACTATTGCTCATACGGTCGTTTTTTGTATTCCGTCATTGTTTTACTCGATGGAAGGTGAGTTTATGTAATGAGACATTATATGATGAATGTCCATAACTGCAGGTACAAGGGAGAGAATGCCAAGTACTGGTGGCCAACACTGCAGAGATCTGTGGTGTACTCCGAAATTTTGGACAAGTATATGGAGCTCGTTGTGACGGAGAGAGCCTTGAACCTCATAGACAAGCACTATGGACTGGACAGCTATTTATTGAAGGTACGACTGTAGTCGTCATTCTGGAAATAAAGCTGGGTCTGGGTATTTAGTTCAAA
Organism: Trinorchestia longiramus; assembly: GCA_006783055.1. Lineage (NCBI taxonomy): Eukaryota > Metazoa > Arthropoda > Malacostraca > Amphipoda > Talitridae > Trinorchestia > Trinorchestia longiramus. The sequence continues at coordinate 106,689 of VCRD01000681.1, read as the reverse complement.
GTTGAGTGTGAATTTTATGTGAAGTGGGTTTTGCTGACCCTTTAGATATGGGATGCATATGTTGATGGTACAGTAGTATCTCGGTTATCGACCATAATCCGTTCCTGAAATCTAGTCGTTAACTGAAACGTTTGTTAACCGAATCAATTTTTCTTAAAAGAAACAGTGGAGATAGAAATAATTAGTTCTCATCCCCATTGGATTTGCTACTATCAATAACATATAACCTATAGGTATGTTTTTTAAATGGGAAATGTAGTATAATACAGTACAGAAAGTGTTAAATAAAAATAAAAACATTAAAGAAATCATTTAAACATTAGAAAACTTACCTTTTTGATTGTGATATGATGGTATAAGTGGATGGGTTGGTAGGGAGGAAGGAATAGAGTTACTGCTTTGAGGGGGAATTCCTTTCCATGAAAACATCTAGCATTGTTACTTCGGGGGTATTATTATTGTAGCTTTGGGGGCAATTTGTTCTTTAAAATATTGTTCTTTTTAAACGCTCGTGGATTGTCCGAATGGTAGACCAACAGCAGCATAATCTTAAAATCTCCACTTGCGTTGCCACATAGAAGAATAGTTAGTCTATCTTTCATAGGCTTGTGCCCTGGCAGTGTTTCCTCTTTCTTTGTAATAAAGGTCCTTTTTGACATTTTTTCGAAAACAGATCTGTTTCGTCTGCATTGAACACCTGTTGCGGTACATATCCTTTTTCTTGGATTAAATCACAACTCTTCCACAAATTTCTCGGCCCCTTCCTCGTCTGAACTAGCTGCTTCCCCATGTCTTACTACGCTGTGTATCCCAGTTCTATGCTTAACATTTTTAAACCAACCACGACTGGCTTTAAAACTAAAAGCACTTTCACCACTTGTACCAGGGGTTTTCCAAAATAAATCATTATAGATTTGTAGCGCCTTCTCAAAAATTAAAGCCTCACTGATGCTAGCACCTTTTAACTGTTTCTTATTAATATACACAAGCAACTTTTCTACTTCCTCAATTGCCTGAGGCCTTCGCTTAGTTAAAGTACTCACTCCTTAAGCAACACTAGCTCGTTTGATTTGTTGCTAATTTTTTAAAATGGTCGACATTGTTGACTTCGACATGTTGTATTCTACCGTGAGATCAGATACACGCACTCCATTTTCATGCTTAGAAATAATTTCTATCTTTCTCGCAATTTTTTGCCTTTGCCTTTTCATCACACTACTACTCTTGCTTTTAGCCTTCTTTGGAGACATTTTTGAAGGCTATATTATGCAAATAAAGCCTTAAAGTAGCACCAAAACACGGATGCAACACAATAAAAAGAGGTAACGTCCAACAGCAACAACGTCTCAAGTGCGACTGAGATTGGAATGCTGCGAGAATTCTTTGTCTTGCTATTCGTTATCCGAAAACTTGTTCGTTATCCGAAACAAATTTTTAACGAAATTGTTCGCCCATAACCGAATTTTTCGTTATCCACGGCGTTCGTTAACTGAGGTACTACTGTATTCTATATCCCCCTTTGAGATTTACGTTCTTCAAACACATGTTTAGCGACCAGTTCAACCGTTAAGGCTAGTTGTGTTAGTTTTCGTGTACCTCGATATTCCATTCATTTTTTTATTTTATTCATGTTGATCATTAATTTAATTCTTAGTAAAAGTGTTAACAATCTCACTGCTGTAGTGTCGATGGTTTTAATATATTCTATTATTTGTTGTTTATGTATTCATATTTTCATCATAAGTTAGAGTATTCATTAGAGTTTATATTTCATTAGAGTTTATAGTTCCTTTACCATTGTCCTACTTGTCAATGAATAGTGACGAGAAGAATTTTGAGACTTAATTAACTTTAATCAGCAACATTGAGAATCTCATTCTATATATTCTATTTGAGGAATTTGGAAAGCAGTTTTTCTGGAGTTTCAGTGATGAGATTTCTGACATCAATATCTTTGGGATACAGTTAATCTAATTATCTAGGTTTGAATACTATCTGATTTTTCTAGATTGTACGAGTATGTATAATAACCTTCGTTTAGTGGTGGCTGATTATATTGACACATACCTAGTGAACCTGGTACGTCTGGTAGTAAGTAAACAATTTGTACAAAAAGCAAGCACGACTAGTTGAGCATCTGGCGTTTTGCTGTCATAAGCTTATGTGTTAGACATTTTGTATGCTGGTTTGGTTTGGTTTCGAGTTCAGTCAGAACTGAGCAAAAGGTCAACATCAGATTGTTTATGAAATCTTGAAATTGTGCATCAATACCATTTCAATGTGTGTAACAAGAGTTTTAGTAATGAATAAATGATTTGAGTAGAATAGCACGAGTCAATGAACACCAATGATTTTTGGAGGATGAGTCGAGGTAAAGCTCACGCTCTAACTGCTCAAGGATGATAATGTATAATTAAGAACTTTTCAGAAAGTTATGAGTCCCAAATAAAGCTTCACATCGCCGATAGTGTGTACTAAGGCTTAAGATTCCTCAGCCAGAGATTTTATCTTATGGAGCATTGAAAATACGCTCACGCTGTTAACGGCACTGGCAAGATTTGATTTATTTTTTTTCTCGTATGTAAACATTTGGTGAGTAATTCCGTTTTCACCATGTGAAGTAGATACAACTGATACTGAACTGTTGTCAACAAAGCCTACAAAACAGAACCTTCCTAAACGGAATAGGATGATGCCCAAATTTCAATCAGATACCTCTTGCTGTTCATGTTCTTGTAATGTTGCAACTTGTTTAACCTTTCTAGTTTGTGTCTAATTCTTCCTTCTATTCATTTTACAGACGCCATATGCTGATATTAATTCCGCTCTTGGATTCAAGTTGAAAAAGGAGATGCTTTTGGCATTAGTAAAACAGACCCTGTATCCGAATGATCCCGAGATGAAGAAGGAGATCACAGAAAAGTATAAAGAATTCATCATTCCTGTGAGTAATCTTCTATGTCATTGCTTATGAATTGTAAATGTATATTTCATATAAGTAGTGTGTATATACTTATTTTTTCCTAGATTGGGTAATTAATCTCAAGTTAATTTTTAGACGTTTCCAAAAGAATTCTTGACTGAGGGGAAAATAGCGGCTACGATTCGATGACTTACTGCTTGGGCATTTGTGTTTTTAATCTAAGTTTCAGCTTTATAATGCCAGCATCTAACTCAGGGGTCGGCAAAGTGGTCGATATCGACCCCTGGGGGTCGAAGACAGAACTCAAGGGGTCGATAAATTTATGGGGGTCGGAAGGGGGTCGATTAAGGATATATATGGTTGAAGCTTGTTTTAGCCATGCGAATGCGATTCTAACACAGCAGAGAAATAGACTAAACTTGGAAAACCGTTATAATTTACAGTTGAAGCTCACCAATTTTAAACCAAATATCAATAGCCTTGCTGCCGCTCATCAAGCTCATCCATCTCATTAATATCAAGTTTATTGATAAATAGGTATCTATTTATCAATAATGTATCTTTCATTATTCTGTTTTGATAAAAAGCATATTGCGTATTTCCATGGCAGTTAATATTATTGTCAGGTAGCACATTTGCTTTATATAATTAAGTTCATATCAATTTTTCAACGATCAGTATTGTTAGATTTCGAAACAGTCAAAATTTTCTATAGGTAGGTAAACTTCTATTCTTTTCTTTTTTAATTTATATCAGTGAAGACTGCCTCTTTCTCTTAATATATATCTTCAAACATTGTATATGGTACAACATAAGATTGGTTTGGTTTATAACATTTCTCTTTATTTTTGGTCATCAAAAATGTAAATAATGGTATAATATTTTTTTCACCTATTTGTATGTGTGTGCGCATGGAGGGGGTTGATGTAAATACAAATATCCTATGAAGGGGTTGACGGGTAAAAAAGTTTGCCGACCTCTGATCTAACTATATATGTTGTAGTTTCATGCTCGAACAGGTTTATTTTTCATTTCCCCTCTTTATTTTCTTGTAAGAGATCTATGGTGTTCAGTACAGAATTACGATACAACACGAAATTCTTTTCATAATTGTTCTTTCGGAGAGGAAAGTCAGTCTAATTAAGTTTAAGCATCATTTTTAATTCGAGATCCGACAGACCCGGTAAATGACATGCATCACTATAAAATGCGTTACGTTAGATTATGAAGTAATTTTTATTCAAATGTTAACTTCACGCTAAGATTTTGCTACAGTCAAAATTGATATGAATCAATTTATTAACGTGTCTATGCTCGTGAACAATACATTTCAACGCTCACTGAAGTCTCTGTACGGACCTATCCACTCTGACTCAATCAAATCTTTGATCCAAAGTAGGCGCGATATTTGAATGGTTATTTTACCTGTGGCGGGGTCGTGCAACTGTCGTAAGATTATATCTTCCCAGTCATATTATATCAGACAATATCAGGGTCACATCAATACCTACTATCTCGCTTGTTAATACTTTCCCCTCACTAATAGTAATTCAGCTCAACTGCATCTCTGCCACTTCAATACTTACCTCAAAAACACTTCTTTCATACGTACATAGATTCTCAGACACGCCATTTGAATTCAGCTCATGCGTGATTTTCGCAGGTGGAAGAAGCAGATTGGATCGGCCTTACGTTGGACGAGGCGGTGAAGAGGCAAAAGAAACTGGAGGAAGCTGTAGAGCCGGTGGCTCTGAAATACGACTTCCGAGCTCAACTGGTGCAGTATCTGCAGGAGAATCCTCAGCAAAGCAGTGATACCGAGACAGTCGCTGCTGTGGCCGAAGCTTTACCGCAGACCGAAAAACCGTGAGTTCTATATAATGTTCTGTTTACCCTTTCTCTATCTTTGGGATAATATCCCCCACAGAAAGTTTCACAGACAATTTGGATAATATGTCCCGCTGTAAAATACCAATGGGATAATTAATCCCAAAATATTTTTAGGCCTATCGTTTTACCGAAGTAATCGAGATTTTTAAAATTATTTCTCAGATGTTTTACGAACATAAACCTAGTTCTAGAATAGGAAAAGCTGCATTTCTATAAAAAAATATTCGGTAGCGAAACGGTTAAGGGAGTGTACAATCTGTGCTTGGTGTGTGTAATGCAAACCTGGTAGGGGTTGAGATCTTTGCCGTGCTACAGAAATACCTGTGTGCGTACATGCGATCCCGCTTGTTAGAAGTCCAGGAGGTAGATGTGATTATAATTTGGTGAACTTTTATCAGTTGCGTGTAGTTTATGAATGCAGTGTATGGTGGAGCAATGAAAAGAACAAAGTTAATAGATACAGGACAATATACTTAACCTCGATCCTTAATTTTGGGTGGGTAGAAGTGTGAATTGATGCATGGTAGATTATGGTGCATCATGTATTTGCTGTAAGGTCAGCAAGTAATGCGTACTAAGCTCCGGAAAAAAGTATGGCCTGTGCTCTCACAGACTTGAATGGGGGAGTGTGAGGAATTTGAGAGGCGCTGGAAGGGAGTTACGTACGTGGAACAGGTAGATGTTAATGCATATTTCGAAAAATTATATCAATGGGAAAACGTGCTTTTATGAAAATGAGGTAACTAATGAGTTTCTGGTGCAGATGATTGAGATAGGTCGTTTGAAGTCACTGTAGCAGTTCAAAATATACTTGTAGGATGCTGTGAGTAAAGTGAATGCAACAGTTCATGGTATTTATCTTGAATGTAGTGTAAGGTAAACAATACGTGTGAACCTAATCAGGTGCTCTTCGCTAATGATATTGTAGTACCTAATCCAAAAGTTGTTTCTGCAATTGTGGAATAAATTCGAGTGTTGATTGAGTTATAAATCGTATTTTGTTTGAAGAATGAAGTGTGAAGCTATGAGACATGATTGAAGTATAGAAGCCAAATATTTCGAGTATTTGGGGCCCTGAATTGCTGGAGAGCTTAAGAAGGAAGTGAATCATAAATTTATGAGAGATGCTAAGCAACAGGAGCATTGAAAGAAGCTATCAGTGTAGAGATCTACAAGTGAATGGAAGGAGCTTGTACGAGCGCGTGATTGGTTGAATCATGTTTGGTGACGAGACACGAGGTCTCACTGTAGTGAAAGAAATATGCTGGCGAACGAAACGTTTCAGAGATAAGAATAGAACGACACAATGTGAAAAATTAAAAGAAAAGGACGTGCAAGGGACTGACGTGTGTTTTAACACGAGGATAAAAGTGCTCAGGTAGATTGGACTTGAATCTAGGGCAAATGAGCAGAGTCCAGTTAAAAAAAGATAAGTCAGAACTGTGAGGGAGGTGTGTTTGGAACGTACTGAGGTTTTGATGAATGCTTGAAGTAAAAGGCTGTGTGACGAAGGGATTTAAAGTATAGGGCATGGGCTTGAGTTGAAACATGCGTGACGGCGAGAAAATCTTTGATGTATGTCTGATGGGAGGCGTGACTTCACTTGGTATTCTCTTTTGCGTCAGGATACAGGAGAAGGGATGCGCAAATGTTTCGCCTCACTTGAGGGCGTTAATAATTTGAGTTTTTATATATCAATTGACGCGTCAACTTTTATCAGAAAGGCTAACGTGTTCTACTGATAGTTGGAAATTTAAATTGAATATCTGAAACATTTACTTATCTTCGGATTTACTTGTTATTTATCCGCGTTACGTGGGAGTGCAAGAGACGGATGTTGATGTCCGTATTGCAAGCGATTAAAACAAAACGTATTTTGATCCTAATTCTATGACCTTGTATTCCAGGGAATCGTGGGTGCGGAAATTCAACCCGTTCGGTAAGTCGTCAAAGTGAAACGAGAAACTCTTCTAAAATTGTACAATATATTTTATGTTTACTCTCTTCGATCGCTTTCATTCTCAAGTCACTGTTTCAGAGGTGCCATGGATGCAGGTGCATTCATGGACGTCAGAGTTCAGGGCAAACGGTGTGGTTATCACAACTGACTATTTCAACATTTTATATGTGAACTCTATTGTGCCCGTTGCCACGCGTGTACCGTCATTTAACAAATGGATCTTATTTTAACACTTACGTTTATTTATTCACAAGTTTGATGATTGATCAAACGTCAGATATTCAAATTTCCAAGCTGAATGACGCGTTCTATCTAAGAAAGAATTTGGTACGTTCAGTATCTGTACGTTAAAGTTTGGGCAGTTTTTCTCGCAGAAAAACTATCTAGGACAATAAGATACAAAGTTATGCAATTTGATCATTATGATAATTGAAAATCTGCTAGTGCCGTATCATTTTATTCAGTAACTAAATTGCGTCGTAAGAACAACTGAGAAACGCGGGTGTAATTGTGTCGTTAATCATGGAAAAACTACAGACCTCAAAAATCTTGCGTTTCTGAGAGCATATCAGACAAAGATTAATTTTTACACGAATCCTGACAGTTTTCAGCTGGTATTTAAAAGCCCTATGTCGGGATATCGTCCGGTACGTCGTTCAGTCAAAACATGAAACTGACCTCAGGAACATCGTGCTGAACAAGTAATTAAATCTTCAAATCGAGTTATTGTTAATCTCGTTTCACTAAACGATCCTTCTAAATCAGTGCGACACCAGTACGTTGTTAAAAGTAACTGTTCGTTTATGAAATATTATTGAATAGAGAATATCTACCGAGGGCTCATGTTTACCTGAAAGTTTGTATTCCCGAACGTCCCTTATTCAGCTGAAGTCGCTCAGGATTCTACGTAGTATCTTGAAAACTGCCGCACTCCATAGGAGAGCTCGCTTACCTATGACAGACGACCTGCATTTCTCAACTTCAGACATTCAGCAGAGAAAGCATCCCTCAAGCTTCGGCAGTTTTTTCTTCCATGGCAACGTCGTCGAGACTTTTGGACGCAGCCTCAGTAGCGCACTGCTGCTGCGGGGGTGCACCCACCTTAGTGACTTGGTTGAAGATGCGGTCCTTGATCACCTGCACGCACAAATGATTATCAACGTCTACACTACTATGTAAAAGGCGTATTTTTCAGTTACGATCTTGCTGCCACTGGCGTTAGGAATAAGCCCATTTTGTTAATACGTTCGTTATGCTCTAAACTGAATTTCATATGGGAACCACGCCAGAATTCACTTAAAGAAGTATATATGACGAGAATTAGTAAGTGTCTAATAGATTGGGAATAAAGCAGAAGTTCAGCAGTACAATAACTCACTACTCACCAAGGAGAATGGATTAGTTCAAGTAAATACGGTACCATATTTACATCATTAACTTTGAGTGAATACGGTTCACAATCATTCTGAAGTGGAATACACTTCCCTCTCAACTCTCTTTAATCAATCTTTCAAGTTCAATTCAGGAGATACGAATAGGAATACGCGTGGTGTACTTTTTCAAACTACCCAAATAAAAAGGACTGCGTCTTCATTTTCTGAATAATTGGTCTGATAAAGTTTCAAAACATTTGAAGGAGAATCTGACTTATTTAATTTTGTTATTCTTTCATTGCTGAACTGAACCGGCTCTTCGCGACAAAATTAAGGTGGTCATTCAGTAAAGCATCAGAACTCAAGAAATTATTTCGATATCACACTACGAAAAACTTACTCAAAATAATTTGTTAATAGTTATTAATTAATTTGCGCCGTACGTCCGTGAAGGAATCTAAATTCTCCATGCATCTTAAGTTTTAAAAAATCGGCTTCGATTTGCATCGTCTGGATCCTAAAATTTTAAAATAATCTCGTAAACGAAACTTACATTATCGAAATCCCAGCGCCTACCGAAAATGAAACGTTACTCAGCTGCTGTGCTGAGGCCATGAATTTAATAAAATACGAAGGACGACAACTACTTCTACCAGGTCAGATAAATCTATCGCAATGGAATAACCATATGCACTCTACTCAAGCTATACTTCTATGAGCTGCGTTAACTGGTGGTGGAAAAAACTTGTCCCATTGAAGATCACTAGTACAGAAAAAAATTAAGGATGAAGAGGGCAGGAACTGATGTCAATTAACTAAGGCAGATGTTACCAAAACGATACATAGACAAGCTTAGCAACGCGATCAAGTGATATAATTTTGCTTTGGAAATAAACCACGCACAATGTATTCTCTCAACCAACGGTGACGAACCTTCGGTGTTGCTTAAAATCAATCTTATAACAGAGCAATTATCATGGTACGATACTAACCCTTTAGCGACGAAAAGGACCATACGGTCCTTTTTCACGGTCTTTGGGAGTATTGTTCTAATAATTAAACAGTGAGCAATATGAGGTTGCTACTAGGTTTGAACGCGACGGCATGTTACAGCGTCGTTCTTTTGGCTGCCTAGCTCTCAGCGTGCTTCATTGCATCAGTGTACAGACGATCTTTGTGAGCTTAAATGTAGAAACTAGAAAAACTAGCTTACCATCTTGAGACAGAAATATGAAAGGCATCTACAAGAGCTCTGGGAGATATTGCATCTCATACTACACATGTAAAAAGAATATACACGTATAAAAAGGATATCCACGTGTAGAAAGATCTACACATGTAAACAGGATGTATGTACACATGTAAAAAAAAGGGTAAGAAGTCGTTTACCTGGGCCATGAGACCATGCAGGACTTCCATGGTGGTCTTGCAGGAGTCCCTGGTGACGCGACTGAGTTTGTCTTCACCCTTCTTGTCTCCTGAGTCCAGCTGCGTGACCAGCGCTCGGCTGCTCACAGGGTCGGAGGTCTCCAGCTTGTCGCTCAGGTCTACGATTTGTTGTGTCGTGTACTCTGCATTCTGGTCACGCAAACACAGCAAAATTAAAGTATATGGATTATATCAAGCAGAAGTAATCACAGAAATGCTTTGCTGGTGCTTTCGAGTTGTTGTAAATGTCGTGACGTACCCTGTTTGCGTTAGTTATTTTATTTCGGTACGCTGTTGAGGTATGCGATGGACTTGAAAGAAGTTCAGTCGTCAAAAACAAAACGTCGCTAAACGCGATTGGCTGATAAAATAGATAGAACCAAGTTAAATTTAGCTGTCAAATTTAGTACTTTCATTTTAGTTGTATCATATGCATGAAAGACTATCAAGCAATGGTCAGCTACAGTCGAACAATTATTAACTGTATACCAAAGACGATAAACAATGGTCGAATATAACAGATTATTAAAAAAATGATGTATGAGCAAAGGTGCATAACAGAATAGCTCACCGTGAGCAAAGACGAAGAGCTGAGAGTGTTGACCCAGTATTTGTTCCAGAGAGAATCAAGGAGACGTTTGTCTAGAGCAGACTTGAAATAGCTCACTTCTAAGGAATAATACTGATTGCAGTGCACGCCAAAATCTTCTATTTTGTGAAGAGGGATGGTCTGATATTCGGAGGGGCCATCATCTGGAGGCTTGTAGCCCTGGTGGTACAACAATGAGATTTATTCACATTTAAATTATAAGAGCATGAAATCCCAAACGGTGTACTTAAAACGAATATAATAATTACAGTAATACAAAGGAGATGAATTATTATTCTCGGACTTTCACGGGTTTTTTAATCGAATTTTCATCCGAGGATGTTAGAATTCTTCGATAAGCCGCGTTTATACAAACACAACGGAAAGTTACCTCTTTGTAATAAAAATACGTTACAAAACGGGATATTCGTATCTTATTAATCTCTGCGGAACCAAATATTGAAGGAATACCAATTACAATTACATTTTGTAAAGATTATAATTCCTTGTTATTTCCTCAAATCCTCCATCATAAATCTTGCAGGATATTTGAACAATGTAGTCGTATGAAAACCGGTGAGGGTATTTTAGGGAATAATCGTAAACCGACACGTTTCCTTAAAAATTGAAATACATAGTTGCTTTCAGTGAACTACCGTGGATGATCTCGACTTCGCACCAAGCATGAAATAATGTGTTCTAGTATAACGAGTTAACGAAGGTATTACATCACCTGAATATAAAATAGCACCATGAGATCATCAAAAGAAGTGAAACATAGTTAACACTTTGACGCTCGCCTCAGTTTTTTCAGTTTGGCACAAATAACAAAGACGTCTATAGCCGTCCAAATTAAACCTCGTATAAAAACAACTGGACTTGAAAAGACGTCAATGCTTCGTGTTACTACATATGACTAAAGAAAAGATGCACCTTTTGTGCCAAATTTGAGTAAATGCACGAGTGTTTTGGACTCGCTATGATTGATTGTAAAGCGCCATCTATCCGAGAGACGTATTTGCACCTAGTTGACAGCTTCTTTCAGTGTTGCTCTGACAATAAGCGTTGCTCTGGCTACAAGCCCCAAATGTTCTTAGAAAATCAAAGGTTGCTTTAAAATGGGTTGCTTTATCTAGGGATGAGTTGAAACGATTCCTTGCTGTTAGTCTTCTCATGGGCCAAATAAAAGTGCCAAATGTTAGGCATTATTTTCGCCGTAAAGGTTTGTATGTAGTTCCTGCATTCTCAAAAATCATGAGCGGGCGAAGATATCAAATGATTCTAAAACACCTGCATATGGACTGCGATGCAAATGACGATCCTCTCAGCAAGGTGAGACCAGTAATTGACTTATTGAAAAGTAACATTTGTAGCTGCTACTACCCTAATCAGAACCTTAGTCTTGATGAGTCAATGATGGCACGGCGTGGAAGACTTTGATTTCGCCAATACATAAAAGGCAAAAACACAAGTTTGGCATCAAGTTCTTTGCCCTTTGTGAAACTACTGGCTTCATTTTAAATTTTCTTGTGTATGAAGGTAAATCGACTGTGACAGAGGATGATGAAGATGGTCATTGCCAGAAAATTGTGCTGAAATTAATGCAGCCATACCTCGATAAAGGTCACAGACTCTACATGGATAACTTCTACAAGAGTGTTAGTCTTTCTAAATTACTGCACAACAGAAAAACTCATACCATTGGCACTCTGAGGACCAATAGGAAATACAATCCAAAAAGCATTACCAAAAAAAAAAACTGAAGAAACCTGGCGAGTCCTGCTGGATGAGAAGAGGGCCTGTTTATGTCTCAAAATGGAAAGACAAGAGAGAAATCCTCATGCTTAGCACTAAACATCTCCATAGAATGGTGAATTGTACCTCAAGTTGTGGACATAATAAATTGAAGCCCATGTGTGTTCATGAATATAACATGAATATGGGAGGAGTTGATCGTTCAGACCAACTACTTTCCTACTGCAGTACCCCAAGAAAGACCATAAAATAGTACAAGAAGGTTTTTTCCATCTCCTCGATATTGCTGTTATGAATTCCTACGTGCTCTTCAAGAAACTATCAAAATCAGACAAACCTACGAATCCTAAAGTTCAGAGATACTTTCATAAGAGAACTAGTATCTGTGGATCTCGGAATGTAATAACCAATGAAAACATCAGCTCCTTCAACCACACTAGCAACATTTGAAACTGTTGATGCATTTCACAGCTTAGAGAACATTCCTTCATTGAAAGAAAATGTTCCTCGGTACCTACGCTGCAGAGTGTGTACACAAGAGAAGAGAACGAAAGAGACCCGTTACAGATGCAAAGGATGTAAAGATACGCCAGCTTTATGTCCTGCACCATGTTTTGCTATTTACCATGGGCATTAGGGTAAGTTGGCCTAAGCCCTGATATGTTTCACGAAACAGAGTTTTTTTCATGTTTTTTGTGCAACAGTAGTTTTTTTCTTTTCATGTAGCAGTGAGTCGGCATGGGACTTCGGTGGTGAACCAAGAATGGGCCAAACGGTTCGTTCCTATTGCCTTATTCTATTCTAGTTAGTATTTCATATTATATTCAATAAATACTTTATTTGCATCCTGCTAGTGAAACTAGTCAAAGTTATTATAAAAATGTTTTTTTCTGTTTTGAAGGAAGGTGAATAGGTATACATTTTCCTATTTTTTGCTAAAAAATCATATTGTAAGGTATTTGCAACCATGACTGAATAGTATGTTTCGTTCTGAACTGAATTAGATGAGTTTAATAATCTTATGCGTTTTATTTCAACATGATGGGAATAGACGTCATGTGCAATTCCTACCCTCCCAGGTTCCAAATGCAGCATGACGTCTACGGACGTCAATAGTTTTTTTTAGTGTCAGTAGACTTGTTTAATATACATATAAAGATATACAAAATATTGCTTAGTTTTTCTGGCTATAATTTAAAAATCACGGTGGTGTGCATTTGTGCAAAACCATCATGACGTCTATAGCCGTCGGTGGGCGTCAAAGTTCTAACACTACATTGTATTGCACTGGCTACAAGTTCTATTCAAATTATAATAGTTCCAGTTTCTACCGCGAGGCAAGAAGTAGTAAAAGAGAAAAAACGATTCTGCTCACAACGTGCTCTTCAGTGTCCATTTCAATAACTACTAGCCTATTTTGACAATCAATAGTAACTAACGATGCACGTTAATGAGTCTATTTAACTGCCTATGGCTTTTGCCTCGAGTCCTGAAGTATGTATTTAACAACTGTCCAAGAAAAACTATTTTCAATCGAGTATAGAGTACAGATATATTGAATTTTCATATTCCTAATGTTACCTTAAGGGGCTGTTTCTTTTGTGAAGCACACAAGTTAATAACTTCAGACTTCAGTCCTATATTTCATATTGTGCCGCATAAATCTGTGGTGCCAGTAGTGAATTCATCAGCATCAATTTTAGGGAATTATTACAAATTTATGACAATTTTGGAAAGCACAAACTTTGAAGATGCCACAATTTAGACACAAGAACATGAAAAACAAAGGCAAATCCATCCGATAAAATCTTCCAACAGAAAAAACAGCTAAACTTAGGATAGCGGCAAAACAAAGTCAGAAATGCTGACATCAAACCGGAAAACCTAACATGTTAACCTTAGGGTAGGCACAAAAGGTACCTCCATTGATATGTCTAGGTCAGAAATGATGACATCGTACAGATAAACATTACGTGCTCACCTTGGGGTAGGTACAAAAGGTACCTCCATTGATATGTCTAGGTCAGAAATGATGACATCGTACAGATAAACATTACGTGCTCACCTTGGGGTAAGTACGGAAGGCGCCAATATTGACCTTGCCCGAGCTCATGGTTCTGATGGGATCGATGACTATAGCAACAAAAGGTTCCTGGTAGTTTTGGTTGAGCTGCTGGGTGCCCACATCGATGCCTGACAACCAGCAACCATAACCAGGGTGGCTGTGGTACCAGCCGATTACATTTTCCTGGCGGCCAACCTGAGGGCAATGGAGACTTGATGACCACGTATTTTGCGAGCTAAAGCTTTTATGTGGTGAAGATTAATTGTATCGTTTGCATAATAAATGTACTAAGGAGGAAGCGGCAGAGAAAAATCTTGAAAACGTTTAGTTAAAGCGTTTCGAGCCTTGCCTTGTTCTTAACGAAATCGGTAAAACGTCATAGAAGGAATGGAAATTTCACTGAATTGCCCAGTTCCATTTACTACACTAAATGTGAATAGAATGAAACAAGGTACAGAACGTTCGAACTAAATGTTTCAAGATTTTTCTTTGTCATTTTCTTGGTCGAGTGGAAACCTGAAGTCAGTGTTAACTCGCAAAAACAATATCATTATAGTGCCATTCAAGTAGAAGTTTAACACCACTAGTTATTATAAATGGTTACATTAGAATTCATATCTCAGTAAAATAACTGCGTTGTTTCCCTTAATTAGGGATTTCCTTTTGCACCTGAAATGATTTAACGCAATTCAAGTCATTACATATTTTTATAATTTTTGCATGGTACGTACTTTTCGCTCAACTTATGAGTATGCCTAGAAGAACAATTACAAGAGTAAAGTTTTAAGTTTAGAATGCATTATATAAACGAAACGTATAATATAAATTGCCTGATTCACTTGTTACTAGCAGTGTTTTTATTGCAAAAGCCTGCTTAATTGCTATTGAAATCCTATACAAAATGAGTAAACATAGAATATAAGAGTAAATGAGCATAAAAGTTACGATGACGAACGAGTTAAAGCAAGTTTGACATTCACAAACGATGGTACATCCTTCAGCTTCAGTAAACTGACTCGCTAAGCGCATGTTAAAAACATCTTACAAATTCACTGCTCAAATGATGTGTACAGAAATAATATTCAGAATAGTTTTTATCCCTAAGAGATAAAACATTACGAGCACTATTAATATCAGACGATGGTAGGCCGAGTACAAAATTATTTCAAAGCTGAAATTTTTCTAAATTCTAGCCTGAATATGAAAAAGTAATCCCATGTGCTGAAGTCCCTGAGCCTAGAAATAAGAGAACACAAAAATTCTGATGATGAGGTTACTTGCAATTCCTAGAGCAGGTGGAAGCAGTTTCAATTGAGAATTTAATATTCCTTCATTTTCATAGAAAACACAGTTCAACTTCACGGAGTTGAAAGTGTAGCAGAAAATGCTTTGCATATTAGGAATTTGATACTACTTGGAATAAAATATGGAACAATTGCTACATTTTCTTTCAATAGATCAAAACTCATCGATTTGCTGACCCTCAAGGAATGAACTTTACAGGAAAAATTTTATTCAGAAATACCTTTTACAGTATCTTTTTGTTACAATTCCTTTAGACCCAGTATAAGCCTAAAGTAAAGGTAAATACAGTGTCCTAGACATAGATTTGAGGGCCGGCGTTTGACAGGGGCCTTCGTAACGGCCTTCAATTCCCTCTAATACACAAGCATACAATAGGATGGCATCCCAGAGTTTTACTCCTGTAAGCCAGAGTCGTCTAAAGTAATTCCTCTAGGGCCACCCTGAGTCATTCAATACAAATGAACACGCCAAATGAGGGCATCACTGGAAGTTCCAGCTTGTCATAAACAACCCCACCTGTTTAGCAGGTAGTCACGTTGAAAAATGACTATAACATCACTGTCGCTTACTCCATGCAAGCACCAAGAAATCTTTCATTGCATCCACAACAGTCATGTTACATTCCTCATCCAGCCGTACAAAATATTTCGTACCCGAGTCCTCTTCAACACACCTTGCATTCCACTGGTTCTCTCCATACTGCTCACGGATCACATCCATGAGGCTCTCTCGCTCATGTTCATATTCACTACATTCTAAGAGTAGATGTTCAACTGTTTTCTCTACTCCTCTATTACACTGCAGACATAACCTTAAATTCCCCTTATTCCACCTCCATGTACACCTATTCACACTTGATGCCTTACATCTTACGGCAAACAAGAGTTGGCTGCCAAAACTTCCATCATAAAACATTTCAAACCTTAGCACATTCTTACTGGCATACCCAATTAAAGTAGTTTTCCCATTCATACTATGCTTCCACTTGTTCAGGCCATACTCTTTTGTTAGTTTTACAATTTCTTTCTTCCACTTATTGCAATCCCACTCCAGTCCTTTACCTGAAGCCCACTCAAGTCCTTTACCAAGATTTCTCAATAATCACCAATCGTCCATAGGTGCATGACCCCAGCAAATTTTCTCCCAAAGACTTTCACTCAGATTCCATTCAAAGATTTGTTCAACCCACCTTTTATTCTCCATTCGCTTAATTCTCACCTTATAATTCAACACAGCCTTTACCATTCTTTCAGAAAACAGACTCCACCCTAGATCCCCTTTAATAGCTTCTACAGCCATCAATTTTGGGGCGCCTAATGCCAAACGTCTTACCCTATTCTGCAGCACCTCCAACTTTTCAAGGTCTCCTCCATTCCATGCCATAACATTCATGCCACACATAATACTAGGTACCGCAACGTACCTCCAAAGTCCTCTGACACATTCATACTTATTTGCTCTATATTTGGCCACACTGCGTAGTCTTCCCCACCACTGCATGGCTTTTACCACTTTTACCTGTTGCTCTTGCACATCCATCTTCACTCAACATACATCCCAGGTATTTATACTCCTTAGTTCTGCCTATCTTAACTTCTCCAATATTCCACTCTATCTGTGTCAGTCTCATCACTATTTATAACCATCACTTTAGTTTTATCTCCTCCAAATTTCACCGTGAAATCTCTACTGTATCCATCCACAATCTCCAACATCCTTTGCAGTTCCTGCTGTAATTCACTAACCACAACAATGTCATTAGCATACAGCAAACAACTAGGTTTCACCTGTCCAACTTTCAATCCAAAACCACTTATTCTCAGGCGGATTGCTAATTCTTCTGCATACTATAGGCCAAACAGTAAGGGAGACAGGGTACAACCCTGTCTCACTCCGCTTACTCCTCACCTGTCCCGTCATTAAATTTCCCAGCCAGTATATTGCACATGTATTCTCATACACACTTTTCACGATATTCACTATCTTCTCACTAAAACCAATTTTTCCTAGCACGTCTAGCAACCTCCTACGGTCTACTCTATCACACGCCTTCTCAATATCCCAAAATGCAAGATACACCTTTTTATTTTCCTTCCTCTTTCTTTCAATTACTTCACTTACCACAAACAAATTATCTTCACCACGTCTATTTCTCCTAAAACCATTCTGTTTTTCTCCCATTACTCTTTGTTCTTCTACCACATGTTTCATCCTTTCATTTAGGATTCCACAAAAAATCTTACTTCATGCGTCAGCCAGAGCAATAGGTCTATAATTTTTTAGTTCTTTCATACTCTTATGTCCACCCTTATGTAATAAGACTACATTACATTTATTCCACTCATCTGGGATTTTTTTTTTCACTTCTCCATATCTCATCAAACAAACATCGCAACATTTCAATTATACTCTTACCACTATGCTTATAGAACTCATATGGAATTTCATCAGGGCCACTTGCCTTCCCATTTTCACCTTTTCTAAAAAGTTTCAACCTCCACACGCGTAATTTCATCTTCTATTTTTAAACCATATTCCCCAATCTGAAGAGTTACTAGTTCTTCATCTATCAATGGCTCATTCATTCTACCAATGTCTTCCCAAAAGTCCACAACTACTTTCACCATTTGTCTCTGATCACTCACTTTGCATCCATCAACTACTAATTAATGGATTTGTACTTCATTACTTCTGTTATTGCCTTGTATGAAATTATACCACTCTTTAATTCCATCTGGACCCTTGTTTCTGATATTTTCCACTTTTCGTCTCTCATCTTTCACTCTAGCCTCGTATATCATTCTTTTTACCTTCTTTTGCTGAGCTTTGTATTTATCCCATGCACCTTGCAATTCCACTTCTGCAATTCTATGTCTTTCACACAATTTTCGCATTTGCGTTGTTTTTTATTCAAAATCTTTCTTCTCATTCGTTCCTCCTTTATATCTCTCGTACACCACTTGGCTTTTCCAGTAAATCTTCTACACTTTACTTTCCCAATTATCTGCTCTGCTGCGACATACAACATTTTTGCCATCTCTTTGTTCATGTCATTTACATTCCCATTTCTATTGCATACACATCTTCCAAGCTCTTTATCAAATTCTTCCCAATTTACTGCTTTCAAACACCACTTTTCCTCTACTCTGTTCATTTCTTGCATAACCTCTTTTCCACCCCATTTGTACTTAAGAACAAGCATTCAGTGATCCGTATCAATATCAAATTCATTTTTATCCACATACATTTCTCTGACATGCTGTCTTGCTTTAAGATTCACTAACACAGTCAATTGCTGCTTTCCATTCCTTACTCTCCCATGTATGCAAACCATTCCCTATTGTGACATTCAAATTTTCAAACTCATTTCCTTCACAGAAATCAATCAATTGATGCCCATTTTCATTAACTTTCTCTCCAAGTATACCAACATGGCCATTCATGTCTCCCATTACAATCACTGGGAACCTGCTAAATTCTTGCACTACTCTTTCCAGTATGGCATACTTCTTCACATTCTCTTCCTGCGCTAGTGGTTCCGTAGTTGTCATGCAACACAACTAAAATGATGCATTCATTTGCTTGCACTTTTTCACATCTCATTACCAAATTATCTTCACTCTCAAGTTCATTTCCAGCACAAATTTCTTCCAATTTAAAGCATTCTTCACAATCAGTCCTACTCCTCCACCTTTCTTCTGCCACTTAACACGACCTTTACTTATCATTTGGTATTTATTTTCCTTACACACCAACCTCACCCTATCTTGCATCCGAGTCTCTACTACACCTACGCAGTCTAGTCTTCCCTTCTCAAATTTTTCTGCCAGGTCATCAAACTTTCCTACCTTCCATCCCTGCATATTTATGCATCCATACTTTACAACATTTCCAGTACATTTATCTACCCTTCCATTTACCACATTTATCTTCCCTTCATTTATCATTTATTTTCATCAACTTTCATTCAGTCTACCCTTCCATGAGAAGATGGGTGGCCCTGATCCAGCGAATGAATCTCTGGGAGAGCTTTGTCTCGCCTTCTTGTGAAAGGTGGACTATCTCCCAAAAAACACCCATCCTATGGATCAGATCATCCATATCCAAGAAGCTGGAATCGATTTCAAGCTTCCGTACACTCTCTGCTTTCATAACAAGTATCATCTCATGCAAATCTCTATTCACCTCTTTGTGTAATCGTTCATACTCCTCATTACAAGCTGGTCTTCTCAACAAACTTGTGACAGCCACTCTCACACATTCTTTTGTGCTCTTTCAATCACTTTCATAATCCCATTCACTGTCGCTTCACTTCTATTCTCCAGCAGTCCATTTCCACCTTTTACTATCACCATGCCTTCACCCACGTCATCAATCACCTTTTCAGCACACTCACAAATTTCTTTTACTCCTTTTCCTCTTAAACTTATACATCCACTACTTTCAGTCATCCTTACATACCTATCAACATTCTTCAACATGCTATCTCCACATATTCTTATCACTGGCCTCACTCTACCTTGCATTCTCCTCTTTCTATCATGCTCACCTTTCATCACATCCATCTCATATCTCCCTTCCACCCACTTTTATCCAAGGACCATTCATTTTCTCATTTATTCTATTCCATTCATCGTCATTTATTCCATCCATCTCAATCATCCTCCTTCCATTCACTTTTGCCCAAAGATCATTCATCTTCTCATTTACTCTACTCCGTTCATCTCTTTCACTTATGCGCCTGGCACCCTCACTTACATCACCATCCACTTTCCTTTTAATCCTTGCATCTTCTCCTCCTTTCAGCTTCCTTTCATCCTCTAACTCTCTCCTGAGAGAGACAGCCTCTGTCTTCAGCCTTTTAATCTCCACCTCCATCTTCATGTTTACATCAGCCATCTTCACTTTTTCATCCACCATACACTTCCAGCAATCAAACACCAATTTATTCCT
The DNA here is from genome assembly GCA_006783055.1 of Trinorchestia longiramus. NCBI lineage: Eukaryota > Metazoa > Arthropoda > Malacostraca > Amphipoda > Talitridae > Trinorchestia > Trinorchestia longiramus. The sequence goes on along the minus strand of VCRD01000681.1, from coordinate 86,448 downwards.
CTCACTTTCACTCATCTCAGGCAAGCCCTTGCATGATTCTAAATCCACCCACATCTTACACGTCCTGCACTCAATCATGCTACGTGGTCCTACCTTCTTAGACTTACCACCAGCCATTGTGTCCGAATTTTGTAGAACTAATTTGCTCATACCTAGAAATAAATACGACAAACCAAACTTCCTGTATTCTTCTTATATCTGTTAAAACAGTCACTGAAGCAAAAAACATTAAACCAAGCTAAAACAGTCAATCTAGCCAAAACAGTCAATCAAACCAAACCAATCCAGCTAAACAGTCAATCAAGCCAAACTACCAAAACCGTCAACTAAGCCAAACTGTCGATCAATAACTATCAAATAGTGCGATATATCAAACCTCTGGTATTTTTTCAGTTCGAAAAATGCACCTTCACAAAATACAACGTTTTACCACATATTCACCCCGTGTTTCCACCACCACCGCATCCCGACCATCATCGTGTATACTCGTACAGCGTAAATTTGAATTCATCCTACTAAGTACAAGGTAGGAGCGAATTATGAAGTATGAATACGATACCTGGCCAAATTTACACCAGTAAAGTATTTTTGCAGCCTACGATCGATGCCAGAGTTTTATAAAAAGTTTCACGAAATTCGGACTCGTTGGCCAGTAATTCCGAAACATTTATTGAGCTTACTTTGCATTTTCAACGTGAGTGATATGTGTGCACACGACTAAATTGACTTACGTGGTTAAGGTGTACGTGCATGACTGATGGATTTACTTTTAGACGGCATGGGACTTCGGTATTGAACCAAGAATGGGCCAAACGGCTCGTTCCTATTGCCTTATTCTATTCTATTCTATTAGTACTAATTTTAAATCAAACTTTTCATAATAGTTGAAAATCTCTGCTTGTGCGAAAAACTAAGAAATAATTCAAACTGCCAAAAACTGTATGCACACCAGTTACACGTGTTGTTGATGAAGTATGAATATATTACCAGATCAAACTTACACTAGTCAAACAGTTTTTCACTGCTTAAACTCGTTGTTCGAGTTCTATACCAAGATTTCGAGATTCTGAGACATTAAAACAGATCATGAGAGCATACCCTTTGCATTTTAACATGAAAATTAATGAGATTTAAATAAAATAAAATCACCTCAGTTAGCAATCTCAGCATATACCTCGTGTGAATATTTTGAAAACTTAAACAAATTGAGTAGAATGAGCGAATAAATAGCAAAAATCGAATGCACCATACCAGATACGAAGTACGTATGCAAGTAAATTATAAAGAATTGGTACAACACTCGATCAAATCTGTATCAGCAAAGTTATGTACACAATTTTACAAGATTCTAAAACATTAAACCGAAAAATGTTGACATGGATATAAACAATTAGGTTTGGGTGAACATTAACGGCCAGTCCATAGGCCCATTAGGCAATTGCTTGGGCTAAACCATTGAAACAAATCTGTATTTAAAACTGCTCGAGAAAAATACATTACCCGTTTTCCACGCACCATAAATTTTTCCAGAGCCTTTGATCATAAAACGACGCATAAAAACGCCCTCACGCTTAATCGTCACTCTTATCTGAAAGCTTCCTAACACAAAATTCTCTTCAAATTTTCATACAGCCCATAGCCTCGTTTAAGCAAGAACTCAAGTCGCACAAAACTCATTCAAAAGAAAAGTAAAACATGAGCTATTCTAGTGAACGTGGAGCCCACCTCTTTAGCTGCGTTGACGTAGGTGCTCATGTACTCGTACGCCTGGCTCTGGGCATTGACTCGAGTCTCTGTTCCCTCCACAGGCAGCGCAAAAACATCCATCACTATCATGGTGGCACCGTCCACCTTGCCCAGCATCATCCCCATCACCTGCCATCATAGGATTCATTAGTGTTAATATGTATTACAGTACACAGGGAGAACTCTATCATGGTGGCACCATCCACCTTGCCGAGCATCACCCCAGCCACCTGCTACCACAGGATTTATTAGTCTCATTAATATGTAGTCCAGTACATAAGAACTCGCTATCATGGTGGCACCGTCTACCTTGCAAAGCATTATCCCCACCACAGGATTCATTAGTGTCATTAAAAGTACAAGAAACAGGAAGAACAAATGCAGACGTTTGCAAGAAACTGTCACCGTGAGGGCTATCAGCTAGTCTACGTCAGTTTGCCAAGTTTTCTAGCCAGCAACCATACTGACAACCGTTACGTTTCCACGGCATTTTCTTTTCAGACAGATAGATGTATTAAATAAGTTTGTCTTGAAAAGATTTTTGTAATCTTATGACACAATAGTTACGCAAAACGTTAAAAAGATTACAGAATGCTTTCAAGAGTTTAACTGCAAAGCACACCATCATCGGGCGGCAGGGAACTCGTGCAAGACAATAAGACAGCAGGAGGCACAGGTACAAACACTCTGACTGCAGGGACTCAACTGCCTGAACTCCACTGCCGGTCGTCCCTCTATACACGGAGAACCGGGCAGGTGTCTGATTTTAGTACGCACCTCTATGCTACTGCAAAGAGCACCTCGGAAGCACATGTCATGCCCGTTATGCAAGTCCACTCTAGTGAATGACCTGGTCGTTCGCAAGACAAATATGGATTACAGTAGATGGAGGTAAGAAGAGCAACATTGACAGTGCTGTTTTCTCCAGTCTTATAACTTATTCGCAAAATTATTGAAGGTTGGCATAACAACAGAGCTACCACAGTAGAAGTTTATCATATCTTAAATGCCCATTGCCTGAAGCAATCTTCCTCCAATGCTAAACAAATAAAATTAAAAAAATTTTTTTGACATCTAGAATTGAAATGAACTGTAAACAAGCAGAGTATCACATAAATAGAAAGTTCTGAACTTTGAGGAGCCAAAATAAAGGCTGTACAAAACATCAATCATCAACTTAAATGATGACCCTTTTCAATTCTTATTTTTTATTTCAATTCCCAGAGCCACCCAATGCCTCTCTGGAACTGATTCACATAATTCAATTTGATTTTATATTTTGTATTAATAAATTCAATCAAAGAATAAATTTTAAGTATATGAGTTGCACTTTCAAATTTTATAGTTGGATTATTCATTTCTTTGCCATTAGTTTTAAATTTCAATATTTTCAATTATATGGTTACTCAAGTTGACATTTTTAATTTGATGGTCCTCAGATGAAAAATTTCAAGGAACATGACCAAAGCCAGACTCAGTATTGTGCAGAAAAAGACAATTTTTTATAAAATTAAACTGTTATGTAACGTTTTGAAATCCAATTAAGGAAGAAACTTTCTCAGACAACTGGTTTGAGGCCTTACAAACACACATTTCTGAAGTATATTGGTGTGAGTCTTTATTACTATCTCAACTGACCACAATAATGATAATATGCAGAAGATAGGTTCTTAAACAAGAATTTTTTTATTGCTTCAAGGAATAAAGATAAACTCATCTGTAAAATAGTGACAATATGATGAAAAATGATAAATGAATTGATAGATTCAGTGTATCACACACATATGTAAGTACAGAGAAATAGTTTTTTCTTATTTTCAAAACAGAACAAGGACAAAACGTACACAATGAGGATATTGATATATAACTCTTCCAGGCTACACAACAATTCCAAGGCAAGGGCAGAACCCAGAGAAGAATAAAAATTACAAGACCTTTGATGAAGTATCACAGAGTTCTATTCTCAGCTCACCAGGAAATTTGTCAAGACAGATTCAAAAATGGTTCACAGACAATCAAATCTAAACTTAACCAGCTGGGATATCAATCCTAGAATGGATTGATCCATGGAATAATCATTTCTCAAAGTAACAGAGCTAATGAAATCATGCTATCTCAGTTTGCTAGTAGCCAACTATGACTACTTTAAATTTCTAATGCCTCACAGCCACAGGGTATATGTAAATACTGATAGGAATAGACACAAACACCTCATATAATTGAACCAGAAGAAATAGTTTTAAATTTTTGTATTTTTAGAACTTACTACTAATGGTATCAAGAGATTATGATCATTTTATTGATATCATGAAGGGCCCCAAATGAGTCAAAGTATACATTTATAATAGAGATGAGAAATAGGCTTGATTCCATGCAGCCTACATTACAAATAATTTATTAATCCACTGTTAATGCAAAGCGTCCACTTAATTGGTTGAACATATTCCTTCAAGTTAATATTTCTGAGTGATGATGTGCACAAGAGTCATTAGTGAACTGAAAAAATGAGTCACATCAATTTCTTACATGTACTGCTGTGCATCTCAATATTTAAATTAACCACAATCTGGTTGATTTAAAAGGGGAGCAGCAACATAGTTTCCTTTCAAGGAGAGTTACTTTCAAAAAAGGAAGTTATGTTACTGCAACCAGTACAAGCAGCAGGAACTGACCACTCACCTCCAAATTACCTCCTGACCGGGCATGCATCACCATTTTCAGGAGGGCTAGGGCAGATATTTTGATGGACTTGAAGAAGTATGGGCTGCCCAAACAAAAGACACAATCTTAGTTTGTAATAAGCAATCTTCTTTTAGATAATAAGGTACAACAATGAATCTGTTTCATTGATGTGATTTAATTTCTGAACACATATATACAATACTTTGTACACATGCTATAAAATTTAAGTTATATATAAAGTGTCCAGATTTCAATTTTTCCTTTTTATATTACTCCAAAGACATTCAACACCAAAACAATCTAAAACAAAAACTTGCTTAATTTTTCAGATATAATTACAGAAATTACACATTTAGCGCTGCAGTGACATACTTAAAAAAGTTTATTCAAATTTATCAGTATGTTTTTGCACACAAGGATATCTGGTTAGATGCACTATAATTAGCTGCTTTCACAACATACCTGGTTAGATGCACTATAATTAGCTGCTTTCACAACATACCTGGTTAGATGCACTATAATTAGCTGCTTTCATAACATACCTGGCAAGATGAGCTATAATTAGCTGCTTTCATAACATACCTGGTTAGGTGAGCTATAATTAGCTGCTTTCATAACATACCTGGTTAGATGAGCTATAATTAGCTGCTTTCATAACATACCTTGTTAGGTGAGCTATAATTAGCTACTTCAACATACCTGGTTAGATGAGCTATAATTAGCTACTTTCATAATATACATGGTTAGGTGAGCTATAATTAGCTGCTTTTATAACATACCTGGCTAAGTGAGCCGAAACTAGCTACTTTCATAAGATACCTGGCAAGAACAAATGCTATGAATACTCTACAAATTAAAAATACAAATGATATAGATTCTCAACTGAAAATTTTTGACACTAAAATGTAACTATGAAGTAATTTATTCTCTTCATATATACAACAGAAGACAGTTTCAAAGCTTCTTAAAAGAGTCCAGAAAATCAATTTCAACAAATCTAGAGCTAGGGAGTAAAAATTGATTAGAAAAACACAGCCTCAGATAACTTTTTAACACATCACAACAGTCAAACTAAAATAAAATTACTGGATTTCTTTTGTGTTTTCCTTGACTAATTTAAGAATATGTACTGAAAGTTCTAGAAATTTATGATGTAGCCTTGTATTTACATTTTAAATCCCTAGTACCATTTAATCTCTTGTTAAATGAAACGATTTTGGAAATGAGGCTTAGAATTATACATAAAACTATGAAATTATTGCCAAAAAATATAAACCAGAAGCTCATGCCATCATTCCCTTATAGTCCAAAATAATGATTGCATTATGACATCTGATAACATGCCACAACCAAAAACATTGACTTGTGTCTTAAGATAAACATCTCTACAGCTCAGGACTTAACCCTTTCAGTACCAAATTAATTGGGAAGATTTACAGAACTGCCACACATATATTCTTGGTCTATGGGTTCACATTATTTATGAAAAATTTTTTGGCGACCCTCCAAATCCCCCCTCACCCTCCAAATGGGGTGGGACATATATGTAACACTGGTACTGAAAGGGTTAAGCAAGCAAACACTAAAGGCAAGCAGGAGACGAGAATTTTTACTGGGACATATGTACCGCTGGTACTGAAAGGGGTTAGGATATCAATGCTATAAGAAACACCTGACAACTGTTTGATGTAACTATATAGTGTACTTACTCTTTGTCCCAAGGCTTTGCATCAAGAATGTCTTGCTGCTGTTTGGGATCATACTGATAGATTTCATCAAGAGCATGAACAGAAGTAATGTTATTGCTGAGCTCCCATGTCTTCTGAGCAATGGTGCTCTGACTCATTCCACTAGCCATGTCTGAACCACTCTGCACAACATGGAAGTTCTCTTGAGTAACAAATTATTAGGTAGTGGTCTTACAGCATGCTTTCATTTAATGCTGATATGACTGACACAAAAATTTAAACAATATTGCAGTACAATCTATACCAGTTTTTTTCATAAATTACGTAAATTAAATCAAAATGAATTAACTATTATTATTCACATGGCAATAATTACATTTGTACATCTGAGCTACAAATTATTTTGCCCTAGTCAAATTATTTTCCTGGTTTAACAAACTAAGCTTGCCCTCATCAAAATGGGATGGGAAGCTTTCTTTGATATCAAACTATTTTAAAAACATTATAAAAATAAAATAAATATATATATATAATATATATATATATATATAAACATTTATGATCCATTAAAGCATACTGAAGAACTTCTTAATCTAACAGGATAGAATTTTACAGAAAAGTATGCACTGGAAGGTAACACATTCAGAGAAGCATTCTTCAAAAAATATTCTGTTTTGACAGCAACAAAATTTTTACTGCACTATGTTCACAAGAATGTACATTATTTAACAAAATACTATACCAATATGTACTGATAAATATTGATGTAATTACTTGAATCTCTACACAAATATCACTATATCAATCCTTAAAGGACAGATGTAGACTATAGTCTATTTTAACTTCAAAGCTATTTTTAGAACATAAGGATATAAATAGTTGTGGTTCAAAATAAACTTGGATCAGTTGCATAAAAGTAAAGGCCAGGAACAATGTAACCCTCCATATCTCTTTACTTCTGAACACCTCACTCATATATTTTTCTTCTTACTCATTTCAGCACATGATAATTCAGGCAAGAAAGAGTTGATAGTTGTGTTACTAAAATTTTACTAGTAACAGTTGTAAGTACATATACTGAAAATATAATGAATTAATCATCCACATACATTCAATTCTCAAAGAAAATATAAATAAATTTTGTGGATCAGTTTTAGCATAAAAATTTATAATTTTATAATCAGGCTTACTACAATGATAATTTCAATTACTGCTCTAACCATCACAGTACAGCTTTTAGACAGTACCTGCAGACTTCAAACCACCTAAATGTATGCACTAAACATCTGTAGTTTTAACAAAACTAAAGCTAGCCAACAACTAATACTCCTATACAAAGCACATAGCAATTGCTGATGCTTGTCAATAATAGCAAGTTATTATAATTCACACATTAAAATTTACTATTGTACATAAACAATTTAATAACCATCAGTACAGAATTTATATAAATAACTGACAAGGTATTGAAGGCTTCCTTAAAGTAGTACATTTACAGCCCCACTTAGGTCTAGCACCTCTATAGTACGTTTAGTAACTTTACTCGAGATGCAGAACAACGGAATCTTTAGAGCTACTAAGGTCCTTGTTAAGACCTTAATTCCCTCTAAAATACATACATAAATTATGGTGGCATTCCAAAGTTAACAGACTTAGACTTAGATTTGAGGGCCAGCATTTGGCTGGGGTTTTGTAACAGTTTCAATTCCCTCTAATACACAGGCATACAACAGAATAGCATCCCAGAGTTTTTTTCCTGTGAGCCAGGGTCATCTAAAGTAATTCCTCTAGGGCCACCCTGAGTCATTCAATACAAATGAACCAGCCAAGTGAAAGTATCACTGGAAGGTCCAGGTTGTCATAAACAGACCCACAAGCTTAGTAGGTAGTCACATTAAAAAAAAATGATTATTCAACATCACTGTCACTTATTCCATGCATGCACCAAGAAATCTTTCATAGCATCCACAATCATACCTGAGTCCTCTTCAACACATCTGGCATTTCACTGGTTCTCTCCATACTGCTCACGAACCACATTCATTAGGCTCTCTTGCTCATGTTCATGTTTACTACATTTTAAGAGCAGATGTTCAACTGTTTCCTCTACTCCTCGGTTACACTGCAGACAATCTTGTATTCCCCTCATTCCACCTTCATATACACTTATTCACACTTGATGCCCCACATCTGATGGCAAACAAGAGTTGGCTGCTAAAACTTCCACCATAAAACATTTCAAACCTTGGCACATTCTTACTGGCATACCAAATTAAAGTAGTTTTCCCATTCATACTATGCTTCCATTTCTTCAGGCCATACTCTTTTGTTAGTTTTTTAATTTCACTCTTCCACTTATTGCAATTCCACTTCATTACTTTACTTCCACAACCTCTCAATTATGAATTGTCCATAGTTCTTCCCATTCTAACACAAAGTCATCTGAATCTTCAGTTTTCTTGCATGCCCCCAGCAAATTTTTTCCTGAAGACTTTCACTCAGATTACATTCAAAGATTTGTTGAACCCACCTTTTATTCTCCATTCACTCAATTCTCACCTTATAATTAAACACAGCCTTTACCATTCTACCAGAAAACAGACTCCACCCAAGATCCCCTCTAACAGCTTCTACAGCCGTCCATTTTGGGGCGCCTAATGCTAAACTCCCTACCCGGTTCTTGGTGGCATTCCAAAGTTAACAATACAACAGGCGGTATCCACACCTAACTAAAACTTTAAGGTCAGCTGTAGCTTGGGTTTTTGTTACAGCCTTTAATTCCCTCTAAAACACACACACAACATGGTGACATCCTAAAGTTTTTCGACTGTGGTCCAGAGCTGTCTAAAATAATTTCTCAAAGTCCACCCTGACCATTTCATGCATAAAACCAGCAAGGTGAGGGGACTACATGGAGAGCTAACCGTCCTCTCCACAACGCATTCTAACCAAGAATGACGTATGATCCGAATTGGATCGAAGTTAGGAATCCGGCATACAAGAAAAAAGGACGATTATAAACCACTTCCGGCTTGTGCATCTTACATTTTTGCTCCCCCGGGGGCAAAATCTATGGAATCAATTAGAATTGTAGTACTTATGAAAGTACTTTACTTGCATTAACTTGGTGGAGTCCTACTCAGCGAAAAAAGTTTCTATCAACACAATCCGTTGTCGTTTCTGAAGACAGCCATATATGTATACATTTAGAGCGAATGTACGGTATATTGATTCCATAATGGGCTAAATTTAAAAGATATATACGTTCAAACTGAAACCCAAATGGAAGATGTTTACATTAATTGTATTCCTGTGCTAGTTTAGTTTAGTTTTCTATTTTCATACATGTTACTTGACAGTTTTTGTGCATTCAAAGTCACATCACGGTGGAACTGGTATTTCGAATAAAAACTTAGATGTTGAGCATATCACTGCACGAACCATCTATTACCACCATAGTTGTTATCTGCCAAGTAATCGCAAAAGGTCTACAAACACAGAGAGAAAGAAAAACTGTATCTACGATTCAGTATACGTTACAGATCCAAAGGTTTTTCAATTTTTAATACAAACGTTTTAAGAGTAGTAATAATGCTTCAAACAACTATTCCCGTCCTCTGTACTGAAATATGAAGTAAAGGCTTGTAGGGGTGCTCCGATGAGCTTAATGAAAGTCTACTCCTACTCCCGGCGTCCAACGTCACAGCATACTGGACTTGTTCCTCATCCCCCAATTCGAGCAAGTGAGAGGCAAATTGGAAGATATGAGATACAAATTTGAAGAAATGGGTTACAAATTCGTGGAATGGAGTCAAAAAGTTGTCAGACAGTTGACAATAATTTGTGAAAGCTCCCAGGATCCCAGTGCAAGTCAGCATATATATTTTTTTGAGAACAGAGGCCATCATTCTGGAAATGATGCTAGGTACACATCGCAAAGCTTTAGCAAATTATGATGTACTACGTGTTAAAGAATTTCAAATTCTTTGAGTAATGTATTTGTAGTTCACACAGTTTTAAAAATTCCAAGTTAAAAATACGTTCAACTCTTCATATAAAAAATGCTCTTCTATTAAGAGTTTACTAGAATAGCTTAGCCTTATAAATTTGAAAAATATTGGTGTCAAAAGATGATCAGGTGCAAGGGCAGTTTCTGTTGCTAAGAGTACTTATCTCCCATGAAAATATAAAAAAATGAAAGTAATTTTAAGAATCATTCTAACTCAATATATTTCATCCAGATTCACTGATTATCGAAAGAACGCAATTGTACAGGGTGGCCCATAAGTAAGGTACCTTTTTAAAACTATTATCTGTACTATAATAAAAGCCCCGTTCGTCTATCCCTGTGTCCCACTCTTCTAATCGATAGCTTTGATGGCAACATGAATAAAGTTTAAGAAATACAAGAAATCATTCTATTGCATTATTTTTCCGTGGCAATTCAATTCCCTTTCACTTGCATTATGGTATTCAGAATACACAATCGGTTTATTTTTACAAAAAGAAATTTTCTTTGGACCTTTTTCTGTTGAAATTCATCATGATGCTTTAATATTTTTAATTGATAATGCGAAAAGACATGTTTTAAATTAGTTTGACCAGTAACCTGGCTACCACTTAGTATAAGGCCAAAGATTTTGAAAATTGAGTTATTGTTTTCGGAATAGTGATTTTCTTGAAAAAATTCAAAGAGATAATAGAGGATATTTCAGAATAAAATTCCGGCAAAAAAGGCCAACATGGATAGAAACGTGTCCAACCGTAAGAGAAAAGCAGCAAGACTCCGACAGCAAGAAAGACGCCGAAGACTATCGGACGAACAACGCGAAATGGCAAGACGAAGGCAATGCTGCTCGCATGGCAAAATTATCGGGTACACATTGCACTAGACAATACAATGCATTGTATTGTCGGTACCAAAGGCACCGGATCACTATAAAACACGTCATTTTTCCGTTATTAGCTTTTTCTCACTCGGCCGTGTTATTGGTGGATAAAATAGAAAATGGAAGTTCTGTATACATTCATGAAAAATATTCAGATTTTGATCATACCACGGGTAAAAATGAAAGATGTATTTTCCTTCATAGATCCTGAATTTTGCGGGTACACATTGCACTAGCAGTTTTAAAAAGGTACCTTACTCATGGGTCACTTTGTACAAAGCAAACTCCGCTAGAAAACAACCTTACCTGTAGACAGCACTAAATAAGTGGCAGCGATTCTGACAGATTCCTGTAAATGAGCGAATTAGGACCCTTACATACAGGGTGTCTCAAAAAAATGTACTCACCCTTTAACCGTGGCTAACATGCTGTCTTCTTTGTGTTGCAGGTGTGAGGTTCGAACCTTTGCGAACATGATTAAATGTGATTAAAGAATCATGTTCGCAAAGGTTCGAACCTCACACCTGCAACACAAAGAAGACAGCATGTTAGCAACGGTTAAAGGGTGAGTACATTTTTTTGAGATACCCTGTAATGGAGTTCATGAATTAGAAAGATTCCGTTAAACTTGAGAACATCATTACTTACTCAAAATGAAATTACTACCTTATAACCTAATTATTATTACAACATACCATCGTAAATTATTACCATGTCAAAATCTAAAAATTACTCATAGGAATGAATCATTGTCGTTCTTACGAAGTGTTATTGTTTTTAGCCATAATTTTCAACAAGAAGCCAGCAATTATGAATTTGCAAAGCTTCACTCATGAGAGACTTCATGTTTTAATTCCATGATATTTTAATGTTATCGGACAATATTCCATCTTTTTTTATTGGAACAAATGCCAAGCCTCGTTTAGTTGCATCGTTCTGTCCAAGTGACAGATGATGAGTTGGTGAGCACGTTAGACGTCTGAACTCGACAAATTATTTACTGTATGTTAATATCAATTTAGTTCTTCAGACAGAATATTAAATTTGTCCGCCAAACTTTTATGAGTCATTTGGATTCATTATTTCATGATCGTAAAAGAATAGCATACAAAATTATAAGTTAATAAGTCTAACCACTTTTGTTTTGAATCCTCGGAGTGAAAATATTAGTTGAAACGCATGTTTGTGCATCCGAACGTCCGATCCATGGAAAAATTTAGGGGTCCTTAAAATGTTTAAATATTTCGTATTCAATTAGGAGAAAACGCTTCGGAGTCTCACTACATCATCGTCAGCTTACTACATAGGGACATGATAGTTCCAACTGAATATATGAGAATGAAGAAAAACAGCCGAAATGAGTGAAAAATCAACAATGATATGGAAACCTATAATCAGCATTACTTTACTATTACGAGAGAGAATGGATAATAACGTTCATTTAATGGTTAAATGAACTACAGTACGTTCGGTCGATCAATGATTTAATTATTTGATGATTAAAACCACACTGTCATGTGTAGGCTGGAATTAAAAAATGCACAAAGCCTTTGACATTCTATGACAAAATGTTTTTCATAAACTTGCAGTGTAAGTTAAATAATGGTTTAGATTGGTGAGAATTGAGACACATAAACAAATTTATATTAGTTCATTGTGTTAAAAGCAGTTGAATTTGGCGCATTTTTTTCCAATGTGATTAAGCTTTAAAATTTTCCCGGAAAACTAGAATATTTTTCTGTCGGAACCAGCTGCATTGTTACAAAGCCAATACAATGTTCATCAACTCACATGAGTTAACACAAGGAGAAACAGACGATTCAATATTATCGTAGAGTCAATAGCTATAGGAGTGAAAACTCAAAGCCATAATTCGACAACATTCTACATTAATGGTGTCTGAGTCCATAGAATTGTGTTCACCAACCAAATTCCGACCAATACACGCCCTGTTTTTTAGCGAGTATAACTCGGAGAGCAGAGCCCCTTCTTTCTTTGGGCCGGCGCCGAACAGAAGGCCGTCGATGCTCCCCCGCTGCCAGAGGCTTTCTTTCGCCTACGATCAGAGAAGCAGCATGCCCAGCTTTCCATTGATATTCATCGGGTGTGTCAAATGGCGAATTAATTGCACCCGAAAGGAGACATTTGAGCAGATTTCACACTTGGTCGAATCTTCAGCAAAATCTCGCTTTGATTACTGTCTGTGTTCCATGCGAGCGCCAGCACCGATGCTTCTGCTTCTTCTTTCCCCTGTGTGCTATAATGCTATGGGTTTATATCGATCCTGCTATGTACGTAATGAATGAACTTCTCTATTAAAGACCGATAGAACTCGGTACTGAAAGATTAAGCCAAATGTTGTACACAAGTTGGAGGAGAGTATTTTATCTTTATTCGACTCAGAAATGAGAGTAGGTAAATCAAGTATCAACAGTAACGGGTAAAAATCTGGTATAGTATGAGGAAACATGATATGTTATTGGTGTACGTGGTGGACAGATGTAGTTCTGCAAACTGGTGCTAGTCCGCTGTAAAACTGTGAACCAGGGAACTAGTTCATAAAACAGACTGTATTCTGCAAAATAGGGATTTAAATATTAGATATTAGGCTGTGCTTATTGTAATTAAGAAAAAATCCATGACGTCTCGAAACTTATACCTGATTAAAACTGACAATGTTAATTTCTCTACCAACTAACGAGGAAGTGATTACTAATATCGTTAATACGTAAATATGAGATGATTAAAGGAAACTCTAAACAACACGTTAATAAAAAAGCGCTCAATTTGCTGTTTTCTCGATTTCATTCACTACATATTCTATTCATTGTTTACAATTTGCGTGGTTTCCATTGGGCAATGCTGTATGTTCTGATCTTTTTACATGCGAGTCACTGAACGTGATGTTGTCAGTCATGATCACGCTGGTATACCTTTTCATTGTAAACTGATACGATATATTATAAATAATTCTCGTGATCGAGTAACGATTGTAGATTCTTTTTCAGTGAATTTTCACTATCACTTTTTAAAGCCTTTTCACATCCACGAGTTTAAGTCTTTAACACCAACTTCTTATAGTCTTAAATCTCATTTTGTGGTCATCAATTTTACCTAACGAATTATTTTTATTTTGTTGCATCAGATTCTTGCAGAGAAAGAACCCCAATCCGAGATATTCAAGTAAAATATTTTAAGCTTTCTCTTCTCCATGTCAATCACCATACGACTACTTCACTAACCTAGGGGAAAACACACGTGCCCGCTGTACACATTCTAAAGTTTATTGTGTGATCTGAGTACAATCAGAGGTCTAATGAACTGACGGAGAACTTGTCAAGCTTCAGCACACGCATGAGTGCTGGTGAGGCAAAAAGGTGGGTGAGATGCACAAGTTTATCTTTAACATTATGATCCAGCATTAATTTGGTCACTCGTGTGTTAGGGCACCACACCATAATATTTTTAAATAAACACATTTATGGAAATTATGATAAATGTAGAGGTCCTCTTAGCACAGTCACTCCTGATATTTTTGAAACATTTTTTTCATTCTTGAGCTGAATATAACTAGGCATAATTTTCCAATATTCATCACATCTTTTTAAGGTATTCTCTTTTGAGTATTTTTTATTTTAATAAACTTTCATATTATTTCTTCTATCTTATTTTTGTTTCATTACATATGTGTCTATTTAGGTATCCCTGATCTTAGTAAATGTATTTGTTTTATTTCGTTCAGCAATAACTACCTCCAGCTCCAAATAGCTCACCCTTCAACCAATTCTGATATTAGTCAATGATTTTATATTCAAGACCGTGCATTTTAGTTCACCGTCAATATAATACAACAACATTTAATTTTCTACTTCTTCTGTATTACAACAATGCTCTTTACCGACGCTAAGCTCAGTTTTCTATACATACAATTTCCACTAGTTAAATGACCACAACAACGTACATGAATATGCCTCATTTTACGCAAATATGTGCCTTTGATAATCGACACAAGTTACATTAGAATTCATGTTAATATATTGTACATATTCGTATTAGGACAAGATACGAAGCCCTTGCATTCACAAAATAAAAATTTCCTCGTTTTCCACTTTAGATTGTGGTTGCATCAACATTAATTTTCGTCAATTATGACGTATTGAAAGGGATTTTCAGAACTATACATTAATTTAACTCTTCAGCTAGACTGGACAGTAATACATCAACATTAATATTCTCGGTTTGGGGATCAGGCCGAGCTGGAGATGTCTCTAATTCTATTGCTTCAAGAACGGAAAATATTTTCCGTGAATTGCAGTGAAGTGCGTGGATGTTACTACCATCCTTATAACGTGTCTTAATTATGTTATTTAGGAATGCGTAGAAGTTTCACTGAATCATAATACGAAAAAAAGGAAAGTTACATCCAATGCAATATGCATGTCTTCAGGGTGTCTTCTTTTTCAGCAGAAAAAGAAAATGAACTTCTTGTATTAATATGGTACTTTCAACGGGATAATGTTAACTACAACAGGTCGATGTGCATTGCTTTTATTTGCTATGCGTAGCTGTATAACGGTGCATGAATAGGCCAATATGAAGAGATCTATTAAGCAAAAATATGTATCGTTTTGCATTTCTCATCGCACTGGAGCCATTGTGTACATATGTGTATAGATGATGCTTCTTTATACAGAAGCGAAAACTATATTTTATACGAAGAATGTTATGAAAAGGAAGATTCACAGCTTTGAGTACCATATATACGAGTATAGTATACATATAGGTAACACCTATACAGTGAGATGAAATAAGATTTGAACAGTTCTAAACTTTCACTTTGTTTTATTTCTTGAAAAGGCATAACGATGAAACCAAGAAAATGTAGTATTACCAACAACAAACACTACTGGACAACACAAATGAAATATTTATACAGTTTCAAAAATAGGTTGTGAAAAAGTATTTGGACACTTGAAGTTTTTGTTATTAAATATCTAACTCCTTTCCTTCTATTTTCTTCTGCTGCTCCTAATTAGTTTTCATTAGTTTTCAATACATCTTGGCAAAATGTAAGCAGAATCTTGGCCTATTCTTGTGTGGTGACGGTCTTTAATTACTTCAGGCTATACACTCGGCTCGTACTGATTTGAGTTTTAAGTTGTCTCTTAAATTTTCTAACGGATTCAAATCCAGTGATTGTCTAGGCCATGCTAATATATTGATAGTCTTAATTTTGAACCATTCACGGATTGTCTTGACGGTATGTTCTGGATCACTGTCCTGTTCGAAACACCATTCTTTTCTGAGGTCCTGTTTTTGAACAGATTTCAGTAAATCATTTTCTAACATCTTTCTGTATTGACACTATTCACCGTTCCTTCGATTATTTCCAATATTCCTGTGCTATTGAATACAAATCAAACCCGAATCATTTTACTGCTAACACTATAATTCATAGTATTGATGTTGCTTTTCGGGTTTCATATGAACATTCCATCTTGCATTCATCAGACCATAAAACTTTAAAAAGTCATCATTACGCTTTAAACAGTTTTTGACTAATTGCAATGCTCATTCTAATTGGGTTTCCCTCAGCAACCAGGTCTTGCAATGAGATCTTGAATTAAGTTCCTGCCGATGAAGTTCATTCCTTGTTGTTCTTTTACAAACCTGTGTCCCGCTAGCACCAAGATGATTTTAAAGCCTATTTCTAGAGACGAAACGATATATTTGTAACTGTTCACATAATGCTACGGCCACTTCATACAGAAACTTTTCAGGGTACTTCAGATGTTATAAAATTTCCTGCAGTCTCAAGCTCCTTCCATTTCTTTACGATGAAACCTAATGAGCTGAAAGGAACATTTAGAAATCTTGTGATAGCTTTTACTGGCACTATGAGCAGAAATTATGTGGGTTTGCAAATCATTTGATAGCTCATTTTACTCAAGCATCTTGTAGCATTTTTAGAGTGGCGTCTTATTGATGACTGACTCACAAATCCGCAGCTAAACTTACATAAGGTACCCTCTACATTATCGTATTCTAGACAAAAATGTAAAAAAAATACTAAAATAAAACATGACATAGCACTTTTTCATCACTTATTTTTTAAAAATGTATCTAAATTTACAATAATCGACAAATACGGTTTTTGCATAAGTTTCATCGCTATATTTGAAAAAAAAATCACCAAAAGTTTAGAGCTGTCCAAATACTCGTTTCGCCTAACTTAACCTATAGACCAGTGGTTCCAACCTTTTTGTGATCAAGTACCACTTTGAGGTCCCGTACAGTCGCCGTGTACCACCTGGTTCCAGAGAAATTAAATTCGATCTGATATCACTTTATTTCCATTATTGTACAAGTAGAACACGCAATTCAACTAAGATTTGCTAACTACAAATCGTTGCCAGATTACCCTATGTTAGGCAGTAAACATTTTGTGAAGTAAAATATAGCAAAATAAAAATTGTTCATGACCCCGAAAGTGTTCGCGTACCACCTGGAGGGCCCTCGCGTACCACTAGTGGTACGCGTACCACAGATTGGGAACCACTGCTATAGACCAACATATCACAACAAGGCAGGGACCAGCTCAGACAATACTTTGTTTATCTCATGCCAAGGTTGTAGTTCCATATGGACTTCTTACACTGATACATGATTGAGATTACAAGTGTTGTGTACAAGCAGGATGCTAGATGCTGATCACAATCAGTCCTCTGATGATCGTTCTTAGTGTGATCTTCATCACGTTCTTGAACTTACTCGGTCGCAGTGTTGTGGTCAAAATATATTTCAATAAATTTTTTTTGCTCGTGATATTCATAAATACATAAGCTTGAATGTATCCATATGCTATCTGGAGTACGCAATTTTTTCATAATGATGAAAAAACGGATATTTTGTAAGCAACCTCCATGGACGCTCGAACACATCTCAGATTTTATTTCCGGATTTTGTTATTAAGAAATAAAGAAATACCGTGTCATGCATGGATACCTGTCATAGTTACTTCAGAAATGATTTGAAAAAATTGCATTGTGGTGATCCCACTTATTACAGCCGCACGTCTAACGTAGTTTCGTCGTGTACATCAGTTTACGTTTAATTCATGCTTCAAATTAATGCTAAAGATACTTCAGTGGAAATCATCATCGTTTAAATGGAAAGTTTTGTTGAGTCAAACTTCACAGTAATAGCACTATGTTTTATACTATGTCAGTTGCATTATTGCAGACGTGGAAGTATAGCAACTACCATAGTAAAACTGGCGGTATCACAGTGGTATTGGAGCCATTGCAACTTAACTTGATGGAATTGCAACTTAACTTGATTGTGTTATTATATAGTATTATATAGTAGCATAGTATAGTATTATGTGTTATATTGCCTCTAAGCATACAGTAATCACTTACTGTACAACCTTAATCATCAAGCAAAAAGTAGCTAAAACGTTGAAAATGACATTGCAGGGGCCAATCATTGAGTAGCATAATCGCCAGTCATATGGACATGCAATCGCCAATTATTTTATAGAGAAATAACTAATTACAGTATGGCTCAATCACCAGTTATATGCTCAAAATATAGATAAGGTTAACCACTAGTAATAATCGTCAATAATTCAGTAGTTAAGGCAAGTTATAGATAATAATTGTCGATTATAAATAAGATTAATCTGTATAATTATTGCAAATCATAGATAAGGTTAATCACTGGTCATAATTGTCCATAACAGATAAAGTTCATCACTAGTAATAATGACCAGTATTAACTGAGGTTAAAAAATAGGAATAATTACCAATAATAGGTAGAGGTAATAACCAGCCATTCTGAAATGTAACCGCCAATTATTATTACACTTGAGGACATCGTTTTCCACAGAAGTGTCATGAGGCAGCCATTTTGGAACATAATTGAAACACAATTGGGACATAATTTCGATATAATACAATATGATAATTCATAATGGAATGGTCTAGTTTTGATGCATAATGGTCCAGTTTTGAGGTTGTATTTTTAAACGAGGTCCTGTGCTTTATTAGATTTCCTAGAGAGATAAATGCCACATCTTTGTGTTGTGGTGATGAGTTCTGTGCTGCACATGACTGTGGCGTGTCAGACGATGGGATAGTTCATTGAGTTGATGTCCAGATGTACAATAAACGTGAAGAATATTAGAAGAGTTCACACATGCGAAGAAAGGTAAAGAAATCTACGGATTTAGTAGGATACATTTTAGTATCGTGTGTAGAAAAAAATTGAGGCAAAAAGTTGGGGATTTGGAGGAAAATTAAAAACCTGGAACATTCACAGAAGACTATATGAATACGATATAAATAGTGATATAACTAACGGATATGAATGTTGCTGACAGAGTACGAGAGTTTTTTTAATATCGGCTCTCTTCCAAGAAATTATTCGTTGCATTGTGTTCAGGCCGCGGGTCTGTGCAGAGTTAAGAGACTGAGTGACGACTGTAATATCGGGCGCAGAAATATTACTCTAATTCCTAAATTGGAATTACGAAGAAAAAATGTATTACAGAGTTTTACTCGTTTTCTCCTTTTCATTGAGAATCGGAAGCCTTCCAAACGAATGTCTTTAATAACACCATGGTGCAGTTAAATTTTTTACATTTTTTAATAATGAATCGATTGATTTTCAATACAGGAGATCAACATAGAAACAAATAAACTTGGTTGATTTGACCACTTTTGCTCTATTTTAAATTTATTGTCAAGTGTATTGAGGAAATTTAATGAAAAGTTATTTTTCTATTCTGATTTTGTTTTTAAAACTAATTATTATTTTTTAAATTTCATGATCATTTGAACAACCTGCATTGATTTGCATTAATGCCACATACATTTCAAAAACTTAATTTGTTTCAAGTAAATTTCTACATCTGTACTCCACAGTTAACTGAATAAATGTGAAAACAAACTTAACAACTGAAATAAAATGACAGACAAGCAGCCGTGGATGCCAGAAGCATTTTATCTACGTTGTTAAAATGATTACTAATTATTTCAACAAATCATGCCCCTTAAGATTTTCTTCTACATTATTTTACGAAAAGTCTCTCTTATATTAACAATCGGAGAGTAAGCCATGAATTTCATACCTGAACTTTAGAATAGAGGGCACGGAGTCAAGTTATACCTATTGTGGAATTTAAATCAATGCTTCCACGGTACCCTAGTATATGTATGTGCTGCCAGGTCTCTCGTTTCGAGGGTTCGAATCCCTACACAGCCTTTACCTTTTCTCTGATCGTGATGTAGGGACCAGGTATGCCGGCTAACTGACTTGACTTACACTGATTAATTTCCTCAAATTTCTACATCATCGCAACGTGTCCCTACGAGCCCCTACTTCAAGTCACACGGACGGGAGCAGTCACTGGAAGTATGATCACTATTATTGGGATTTTAGCATTAAAAATTGAACACTGATTGTGTATTTCATGTATCCCTCAATGGAATGAAGTTTTCTTCTTTATTTTTTTTATATCTCTTATTTAGAACAGTGTTCAGGAAGCCTGTCATTTGTATCTGCAGGCCAGCCAGCGTTATGTCGTTGGTGCAAAGAACTTTTTACCCACTCTTTCATGCACGACAATCTGACTTCTGTTGTATGTATTTTTGGTGTTTATATCAGGAAAAGAAAGCGTTTTGTTACAGAAATTCCAATATTTTGGAGAATTAGGGTTAAACTATTTGTAGCAATCTGGAACAATAGAATTATTTTAGACATGTTAAAAATGAAAAAAGAAATTTTACCAATCCAAGACCTAGAAAAATGCATGCGAGCAAAGTGCTGGTTTGTCGAGTGAAAAAATTCAAGTTTGATATTGACACACCATTGAACCATTTGGTCATCACCATATCTTTCACGACTATTTATACAGAAGAAAGTGAACGAATTTGTGAAGAATAGTTTTGGTGTGTCATGTAACAAGTGTGTGGGTACATATACACTGAATATATAATAATACACAATACAGTTATTTGCACTTCCAACACAACTCCACTGTCACACATAACACAACTTGAGTTTCGACATAACATAATTTTAATTTCCTATGTAACATACCACTAATATTCAACCTAACACAACTTTCACTTCCGACACATAACACCAATATCCGACGAAACACAAGTTTAACTTCAGGCATAACATAACACTAAAACATCCAATACAACATTACTTTAACTTCTGATATGAAGTAGCTTCACACAATATCCGACATAACAACAAATGAGGAAAAAAGAACAGAAAAAATCTAGAGGTGTTTCTATCTGGAACCCCACTAAAGGATGAGAGGGGGGAGAGGGCAGGCGGAAGAAGGGGACAAGGAAGGGGCAATGTCATTTACCAGCGACATGTTTAGGGGGCAAGTTTGGGGCGTTCTTTTGTTCGCTTTAATAGTGTGGGAGTTTATGGCACACTTACGGGATACTGGGACACTGACGCCTGATACTGTGGTCTGATACGTGCTTCCAGTGGCTAGATACTGGGACACTGACGCCTGATACTGTGGTCTGATACGTGCTTCCAGTGGCTAGATACTGGGACACTGACGCCTGATACTGTGGTCTGATACGTGCTTCCAGTGGCTAGATACTGGGACACTGACGCCTGATACTGTGGTCTGATACATGCTTCCAGTGGCTGGATACAGGGACACTGACGCCTGATACCGTGGGCTGCAAGATACGTGTTTCCAGCGGCCGGATACAAAGCATAAGTCCCGTTGTGCTCACAGCATTTGAGTTGACACAGGCCTCTGAGTCACCTCGTCTCTCTGTTACGCTCTTGAGGATTTAGATAGGAGGAAATTCAATCGGTTATATACATGTATTATAAGCATTGTATTGTGGATACCAAAGGCCGGTGTTTTAATGTGAAAATTCCTTCGCAAAGCCCGCGTCCACTGACAAATCAAACGAAAACATTCAGTAAAAAACAGAATGTTTTCATGCGTGGGTCTGTTAGTGATAACAGACTAGTATGACAGTAACGCATCTCACGTGTGTTCCGTCACGTGTGCTTCAGGGTATGTGGAAATTACTTGGGCGCCTCACTACTCTCCCTCTCGAGGGGTCTTTGTATGTGCGTATACATAGTGATGACTTTCAAAGTCGTACAGTTAATTATAATTACGAGTATAATTTTGTAGAGAGTTTATGCGCGTATGAATACTCTAAAGGAGTCTTCGCAGGTGTACACTGAACAGTCATAGTTTCCAGAGCGCACCCACAGCGGACAGAAGTACGAATGGAACCACGTAGTGACTTAGTGACTCCATGGTGAGTGAAACAATTTATTTCTTAGAGCTATGGAATTTGGCAATGGGTGGAGTACGTTCATTAGGAAATCATTTTCTGATGTTGATTAATAGTAAATTGAAATATCACGTAATATATATATATATAAATATATATATGTATATATATATATGTGAATGAAGTTCAATTTTTAGTAGAGGAATGAATTGATATTCATTTTATTCTTTGAGCCAACTAATTCACATTGCTGGAATTTTTTTCAAGTACATGAGAGATTCATAAAAGTAGTTTACTGGTTCCTGTAAGCCTTTAACTTCACCTTCAATCTCTATATGATTTTAAAATGGTTGCCGTAAGCTTATAACCTCATGCAAGGATTAAATATAGTTAAAAAAGTGCATGATTTAAAATAAGAATTTGATCAATCGACACTGAAGGAAAAAATTCTACTCCAGATAGGAGCAAAACTCAGATTTAGTTGACTTAAGTTTGTATGGAACGTCCACGAACTTGACATGAAGTTTAAAACTATTATCATTCGAAATGGCTAGCTAAACAGTACTACTTGAGTGGTGGTCCGCGGACCGGTGCCGGTACGCAGCATCAACTACCGGTACGCAGCATCAGCTGCCGGTACGCGGCATCAGCTGCCGGTACGCAGCATCAACTACCGGTACGCAGCATCAGCTGCCGGTACGCGGCATCAGCTGCCGGTACGCGGCATCAGCTGCCGGTACGCAGCATCAGTTGCCAGTATCATCACCTTTTAAAATTAATATTGCTAAGAAATTTTACCCGTCTTTGACACAGCGAAAAAAACTGCCTGTACATACACCACTTCAGATTGTTTAAGAATTACTGATCTAAAGAACCCCTTGATTTTATTTTAATGTTTTAATGGAACGTTGCTCAGAAAGATTACCGTCGTATCAAATGAATTTGTATGAATGAATTACTCATGATAAAGTTTTTTCTAAGTTACATGACAGAAAAAATTCAGTTGCATATGATATTTTCTCATAATCGCATGTAACAAGAGTTAGGTTTACTTACGCGCAGTCTACAAAAGTCTGTGAACTTTCATTCTATTTGGGATCAAATAAATATTTACATACGTTGAAATAAGTGCATTTGGGGGACCACCTTATCACGAAACTTCATTCAATTTTTATCTATCATCCTATCTTCTATAAGATTTTTGAAAATACCTTCTTCCACAAAGATAAATTCCACTGAAACGTAGGTGGGAAAACTCAACAATTCGCTCACCCACGCACCTCATGTCGTCTGCTCTAAAATATACTTAGAAATGAATTTTTCATTCCGACTATAGTGTTTAAGAGAAAAATATAGAGGGAAAAAACATCGCTTGTAACTATAATGCAATTATTTTTTATTTCGCTTCACTTCTGTAATGTGGGCTTGAAATCATTTATGGTGGTGCAGAAATAGTGCCAACGGCTTCCTTTCAATCGTTTCGTACATTGGCCCTGAAATTTGTAGCTTTATGGAGCCACCTTAAGCTCTCTTTAGAGTAAATCTTGCCTTCAGAAATGACGGAATTAGTCCTTTGAAATGGTCAACACAGCGCGCGTGACCACTCACTGTGATCTGCTGGATCTGGCCGATCCCAATCCGGATTATTGACATTCCGTAGCAGCGGCGGGCATAGCAAAATAGCCTGGATTTTGGAGGATTTTCTGGAATTTGATTTTATCGAAGAATTCTAAACACACATATTGCGAGCCCAAGAAAATTTTTTCTCGATTTGTCCTTACAGAAATTATCGGAGTACTTTGAGAATCTGTGTTAGTTGACAGCCCTGATACTGAATTTTATAAACGGTTAAAGCATGCAGCCTAAATTCGATTTCAAGATTCGAAGAAGCAGAAAAAAGTGACAATTCTTCAAATTTTAACAAAAACCTCAAATTCCATTAATTGATTTTCTGGTCAAAGTTTGATGAGTGCAATATTGTTTATTAATCATTGCCATCTACTGCTTAAAAAAGCTAAAATGTATCCAATATGTCGATATTAGTCTTCCTGTTTTCCTTGCTGTTTTTTCAACAGAAATAATGAAAACAGATCACAAGTTTCTTAGGATAAAACAATTTACCACACAATACAAAGTACTGTAGGTTAATATTGCATAAGAATTCGGAGCCCGCATAATTGCACTAGTTGACGAAGGAATTTTCTTCCCATACTAGTAGACCCACACGTAAAAATTCACGTGTTTGTTACTGACTTATTTCATTTTATTTGAAACTTCATACTAAAGGAGTTTCCACACTGAAGACTGTGTTTTTGGTATCCACAATACAATGCTTACAATGCATGTGTACCCTAGCGAATTTTCTCCTATCTAGATCCTTAAGAGCGTGACAGAGAGACGAACCAAACAAGAAAGCAAGCAAGCAAGCAACAAACTGTGTATTATTAAACCAGCGGCCTGTATGTACTCCGAATGTTTGGCCTCTACTCCGCGCGAAGTTTCAACAGCTACGAAGAAATTCAGCTGAAAAGATATGCGAAATAGCTTATGTACGACTGGATCAAAAGCTCTAATACAGTATTTTGACTTTCGAATATATATTCCAGAAACTATAATTGCCATCGTAATTTAGGGATGAAATTTCATTGTATCTCATCTTGTTATTCGTAGACGAATTTTCTCCCATCTAAATCCTTAAAAGCGTGACAGAGAGACGGACCAAGCAAACAGTAAGTTAGGTATCATTATACACTAGTGTAACCGTGCCTTCAAAAATGATGGCAAATACTGTTGGAAACTGTCATATCCTAGATACAGAAATTCAGCATTACTGAAAGCAGCTGCGAGCTTGTGTATGTATATTGTAATATGCAATACCCCGCCGAACTCGGTATCCACAATACGGACTCGAGTATATAAAGCTCTGGATCTCTCTAATTTTTTTGAAAGTGACTTATTATAGTGCACTTGTACAGCGAAAATGAGTGTATTAATTTACCAGTGAACTGAAAGTAAAACTGCCAGTGCTAATTTCTTCCTATCTTTTCTCAAGAGCGTAACACGAAATATATAAATAAATAAATATATAAATAAATAAATATATAAAAACACGACGGTCATTCTTAGTATTGGATAATAATATAGTAGTGGGATGATGTCAAGAATGTACTTTGAAATTGTGATCACGTTATTGTTGAGATTTATAACTACCTTTCACAAAAATAAAGACTCGCAACTGGCGTGCATCCAACTGTTGCTTGAGTAACGCTAGAGCTACACCAGCCCGTGAGTGTCACGTACTGATTAGCCACCACTAACCTCCTCTCTGCATTGTTTCATTAATACAAATTTATTAAGTTAACCAAGTTTATTATCTACAAAGAGCTTTAAAAAACGCAAAAAGCGGTGTTTATTTGTTCATAAGGCTTTAAATCTTCGAAATATTTAATATTTTTAAGAAAATATTTGATTGCATCATGCATACACCCGCAACAAAAGCGACAGTCAGCATCGTGGTATTATTTAAGAGGCACGGAGGACTTTCTCTGTTCTTTAATTTTTTCGGAAGAAATGCCATCTGAAGCTGGCCATGGAAAATTTACAATCTCTTCCAATGGACTGCAATAATATTAGGAGCGACAGCGTTGTTCATGCACTGATGCAGGTCTTCAATAATTTTCGAGTACATGTTCGTCTAAATTATTTGTATCTCCTGCCAAAAAAAATAAAAGTGGTTGACCCCGAACTGTGAGACAAGATTTTTTATAAAACAGTCGTCATGCTACCCAGGGGTAGATGGGCTGAACAGGCGTTCCTTATGGAACAGTACCGACACTAAACTGTGACAAGTTCACTACATCTCACTGCTGGCTTCAAACTGTCTACGTAAAACACATTTCTGGTATTATAAAGTACCGTAAAATATTGGCTGTTACAAATGTTGGTTGTGCACTGTCTTCATAAACTGATACCTCAAACGCTAGCGAAGCTCTGAGTGACAAAATAAAACAGCGACGGAAAACACTTGATTTAAGAAAGTAAAGTGCACTAACATTACGAGCTCATGGTACCACCTGAGCTTACAAGTACCTGATTCAAGAGGTACTGCACTCATGTACCAGCGTGATGCATGATGCAGTACTGAATTATTCTACCAGAGCTGTTAGAGAATAGAATAGAGTGAGGCTATAGGAACGAACCTTCTGGCCCATTCTTGGGTCGGATAATTACTTCGATAATTATTCGGTTGTTTACCCAAGTCCCATGCCTTATTTCTAGCCGCGTCAACCATGTCGGCAACGGAATTCGAACCCGGGTCTTTCCGCTCGCAAGCAGACTCGCTCACCAGTCGACCAAGCTGGTGATACCAGTCGACCAAGCTGGTGATTAATGTTCAATGTGGACGGTAGTAGTAGTATTGGTCCCATGGTATTACGGAGACCAAGAGATGGAGAAAGAGAGAGTGAGAGATTGAGTGATAGTGAATGAAAAATCCTGCATTTGAAATGAACACTCGAAATAATAGATTAGTTCTGTGAAACATTGCTCTTTTAAATTTTGAGAAACATTCGTTCATTTTAAAAAATATATATTCCCAATACTTTGTATAAATAAAACTTAGTTGCTCATATTCCAGGGGAAAGTTAAAGTGTTAAAACTATATTAATTTATTTACAAGGTACTGATGATGCTACCTGAATTCAATATAAAAGATGAGTCTTGTACAGATGTACACGTTTGTACTCACATGCATATGGTCAGTGTAGAGACATATTTTAGTCATGCTGGAAAGCATGCTCAAGTCGTTTTGAATTCTTTTATGACTATCTACTCGTAGTTTCAGTGGTGTTGAATGGACCATAATTGACAGCAAATCAAATCATTTTAATTAGGTGATCCAAAAAGTTCTTTGAATCCACCAAAGTTTAACACGTTTGTTGCGATGCGACCCACCGGTGGGTCACTCAGGTTAGGTTCTGTAATTTTTTCAAAGCTTTCTAGTGACTGTATGTACAAAGTAAAGATTTGCACCAGGTAGGCAATCGCAACAAACGTGTTAAATAACATTCGATTGCGAAATCATATTATCAAGTAACAGGGCAACTAACCAGACAATAATCCCGCACGAAAACATTAAAAAAGCAGCAGTGATGATCATATCACAAGGGACTTTTTATATATCGTCAGAGGAGATCATTAACATTCCTGAGCACCAGACAGAGTGACAACATTCCGCACGATCAGCTCACACGGAGGAGCCCTGCAGCGCTAGCGTCCATTGTGTGACGTCTGTTGGATGCCCTCAACAAACCGTGACTTCTTCCCTTTGACGACTGCACTTTGTTGTTGTGTTCTTGTTGACGGCCTTTTTTGCTGTGGATCTAGAGTGTCTTTTCTGTCGAGACTTCATTTAATGATGTTTGAGTGCGAAAGAATGCAGTTTGAGTTACAATACTGTTGTTGCTTTTTTAAATAAAAATTATTGATAACATTGGTATCACTCTTTAACATTATTATTACTATGATTATGATTGTTATTGTTGTTAATATCCTCATTGTTATTTTGGTTGTTTTGTTATTAATTGTAATTATTAGTGAGACTAGAATGACAGCAGTCTAATTGGACTATACAATGTTGTCCCCGCAATTCGAGCACTTTTTAGCTCAAACACTTCCCAACCCGTAAACAACTGGCGAAAAAAAATTACCTTCTAATTCGAACACAGTCTTGCAATCCGAACACACAAAAAAGTCCGGGTGATGACGCCAGCCAGCCAGTATGCCAAATTTTTGCAAAATTTTGGCTAAAATTTGGGATTGGAAGTTGACATTGATGATGAGCTTGTGAAGGACCACAAAGAAGAACTCATCGCAGAAGATCATCTTCAGCTGAAGGAGGAACAGGTGAAGGATATTGGGCAGACTATCAAGAGCTCATCGAAGAATGAGGAAGTGATTAAAGAGATTTCAAGGCCATAAGTTCAAAAATGTGTAGCACGTGAGGTACACTGCAGATGTTTATTGAAAAGGATCACCGTGACCAATAGAGCAATGAACATTATGAATGACAATATTATGGCTCGCTTCAGCAAACTTCTTCAGAAAAGAAAAAGACAAGTTACTCTGGATAGATTTCTTGTGTAAATAGAAACTAGTAAGAGACCAGGACGAGAAGAAACTCCAAAGAGAAGAGAAAGCAAACAATAAAAAAGAGAGCAAACACCAGAAATTCAGACACCCAAAGGATTAATTCTTTTTACATTAATTTCCATCGTAAAAATTGGTTCCCGATTCAAACATTCTCAATTCAAATAGCCCAAAAGGATGAATTATGTTTATTTATATTGCATTTATCAGTCAATCTTTTTTCAAGTTTTAATCTTTGAC
The DNA here is from genome assembly GCA_006783055.1 of Trinorchestia longiramus. Taxonomy (NCBI): domain Eukaryota; kingdom Metazoa; phylum Arthropoda; class Malacostraca; order Amphipoda; family Talitridae; genus Trinorchestia; species Trinorchestia longiramus. The sequence goes on along the minus strand of VCRD01000681.1, from coordinate 57,759 downwards.
TGAACTTTTGTTCAAGATTATTAAATTTCAAGTGTCTCAAAATATACTTCACTATGGATCAATTGCACAACATCGCCCAATGTTCATTCACGAGAAATGGTTTCACTCAAAGCCACATCCCAACCATCAAACTCAAAATAAGGGAGCATTAAAAAACCCCTTTCACTGCAATGAATCGATAATGCAAGGCAGCAATAGGGTAATATCATGGGCAACAATTCTGGACTGCCGAGTGCTACCGATTATGTGGTTTAGTAATACGAAATAAGTAAGTTCCGAGAAGTAGATCGGTCAGTTGTTAGATCATGTGTTAATGAGCAAGAATACTACTATCAATAGGATGGCGCTCCTACTCATTGCTCTAACGAATAGCTTATTTTTATCGGACAGATTCTCCTACCGAATAATCAGCCGTCGATCGAACAAGCCTTCGCCCGTTCATAGCCTCCTATTTCAGCCCCTTGGTCTCCTAGTTTTGAGGAGAAATAGAATCCATTGTTTATTAATGCCAGTCATCGATAACTGAAGATTTGAAGAAACTTGTAAGCATCCAGCGATAAAAATGAGTAAGAGAAGAGTTTGACGTGCTGCTGCTAGCTTCAGCCGAAGAGATCAAATTGGCGTTTTTAAGAATGTATTCCAATTTGAAGCTTGAATTGTAGTTGTGACATTTAATACGATAAAATCGTAAATTTTATGCTTTTTCGATACATTTCTTTAATGTACAGTTAAAACTTTTGTATGATTTCGATTCTTTAAAGCATTCGAATTACTAAAAACTACATTTTCATTCTGTAGTGTAAATAAGAAATTAATATTTTTCCTATACTCAAATAACTGTTGAAGATCAAACAATAAGGAACACACATAGCTTGCAGCTAGGAACTCTGGCATTCCAGGATGGCTGGAAGCACCGTTCCAGAAAAGGATTCCAGGACCCCAGCTGAGGGCATGTGGGATCCCAGGGACGGCCCAGGGAGAGGGCATGGACTCAATGCCCACATAGGGCGTCTTTGACTTATTGGAATATTATTGATTCCTCAGACAGCAAAAGACTCCTCAGTTAATTCAGTGTCGCTGAATCAGGGCTACGCGACTCTGTAACTTAGTGAACTCATTTTCGAGATATTTGATCACTCTTACCAAATAAATAGATGAAAATTATAAATTAACTAGACAGTTCCAGTGGAAGTTCCACGGTTTAGATTTTACTAATTTTAATTCATTATAGACCAATGCATTAAAGATTGACACCGAATTATTGTGCTTTGAATGAATAGTTTTCATTAATATGTATAAATCTTCAATTCTGTATCTTATCTACCGATAACATGGCCCAATTAGTACCCATTGAAATTTCTCAGTTTGAAATGATAAAATTAAAGATCTCTGAAATGAAATATAATTTTCAGTTTTACCCGTGCTACTATCAGAATCTGAATATTTTTCATGAATCTAATCTAATACTAAGAATGACCGTCGTGTGTTTATATATATGTATTTAGTTATTTATTTATTTAATTATTATTATATTTATTTATTTATATGTTTTGAGTCACTTTCAAAAAATTAGAGAGATCCAGAGCCTTATATACTCGAGTCCGTATCGTGGATACAGAGTTCGGCGGGGTATTGCCCTATGATTCGGGTACATTGTACCCGAATATGACACGAATTGCAGAGTCAATTGCAGTAGTAGAAAACTAAGTGTCTAAAACTAGTGTTTTCACTAGGAATGTTGTCATTAAAGAAATACTCAATTAAAACGTTTGTCCTTTGTAAATATATATATAAAACTAAATATATAGTGCATTGCATTCTTATATGTAATTTCATTTGATATCTTTCTAACAGTATTTGCCATCATTTTTGATGGCACCGGTATTATAACAAAATCTCTGCCGTCATTTTTGACGGCTGTATACACTAGTGCAAGAGAAGAAAGCTAATAACGGAAAACTTGAGGATTTTATAGTGATCCAGCGTCTTTGGTATCCACAATACAATGGTTATACTACCATACCCATTCTGATTTCAGTTCAATAATTTTTCTTTAGTAATAGAGAAGAAATAATGGGACGGACACACACAGATATAGAGAGATGGAGACACATAGTCTATTATATACTAGTGTACCCAGCCGTCAAAAATGACAGCAGAGATTTTGTGATAATACCCGTGCCATCAAAAATGATGTCAAATACTGTTGGAAAGATATTAAATCAAATTACCTATAAGAATACAATGTAATATATTTAGTTTTATATATACTAGTGCAATGCCCGTCTAATCTAAATAATTACCTAATCTGTAAGCGAATGCATTCTGCTGAAGAATTTCATCCCTTCTTTCTTGAGTTAAATTCTCTCGTGCCCCTCGATGTTGTTCAGCGTCATGCCGAAGAATTTCCTCTCTTCTTTCATGTGTTAAGCTTTCTCTAGCTACTCGGTGTTGCTCTGCATTATTCCGTAGAATTGCCAAACGCCGTTCAAGGGTCAAGTTAGCTCTAGCTTCTCGTTAGAGAGAAGCATTGCTTCGTCTTGCCACTTCGCGTTGTTCGTCCGATAGTCTTCGGCGTCTTTCTTGCTGTCAAAGTCTTGCTGCTTCTCTCTTACGGTTGGACACGTTTCTATCCATGTTGGTCTTTTTTGCCGGAATTTTATTCTGAAATATCCTCCATTATCTCTTTGAAGCTTTTCAAGAAAATCACAATTCCGAAAACAATAACTCAATTTCCAAAATCTTTGGCCTTATACTAAGTGGTAGCCAGGTTACCGGTGAAATTAATTTAAAACATTTCTTTTCGTATTGTTAATTAAAAATATTAGAGCATCATGATGAATTTCAACAGAAAAAGGCCCTAAGAAAATTTCTGTTTGTAAAAATAAACCGATTGTGTATTCTGGACAACATTCTAGTGAAAACTCAACATTCTAGTGAAAACTAAGACACTTAGTTTTCTACTGCTGCAATTGACTCTGTAATTCGTGTCATATTCGGGTACAATGAACCCGAATCATAGGGCAATACCCCGCCGAACTCTGTATCCACGATACGGACTCGAGTATATAAGGCTCTGGATCTCTCTATTTTTTTTGAAAGTGACAAGAAACATATGAATAAGAAAAATATATAAATAAATAAATATTTAAACACACGACGGTCATTCTTAGTATTAGATTAGACGTAGATAGACGGACTGACATGCTTTTCTAGCTCGGCATCTAAAATTTGAGTTAGCTGATATGACTAGAAAATTTAGAAGTAATTTTTTGGTTTCACTGCCAAAAGACTCAAACGGATCAATGTTAAATAGACTTGAATACAAGTAATCTACTCGTCAGTTAAGATAGACCCTTTTAGTATAAATTAACTGGCTGCGGTGTAAAATTATCTAGGCATGAGCATCATTGTGCCTGAATGTAGCACAACTGTTGACAAGTAAATAATATAATTCTAGCAGCTGAGGCTTAATAATGAGGAAATGTATTAATAATGTAATAACAATGTAATAATAATGTAATAATACTGTAATTCAAGCAGCTGAAGCTCAATAATGAGGAAATAAAGCACCGCTGCACCAGAAGTCGTGCTGCATCTAAAGACCTGACCTAATATGTTGAAACACGTCTGCTTAAGTTGTTCCTGTGTTGAATTTAGGAACTTGAGTTCTTTGCAGTGTATTACATATTGTGAACTTATTGTTATGGTAGTGCTGTTGCTAGTATGGATGTGGAGGTGTGCTAGTATAGACATCTGGTAGTACAGGGTGACCCATAAGTAAGGTACCTTTTTAAAACTATTATAGCTATACAACTACGAATGGTAAAGAGATTTGGTTAATTCAGAATGAATGAAAAGATTTCAAAGTTTTCTACCAGTGTATCAAGTTTACCGACAATCGCAACATATTGCCCAAAATATTCATAAAATCCACCCCTCAAAATGAATCGCTACGCAATGGAACGAGCAAAAATAGTGGAACTTTACTTCCGATGTAATTGTTCGGTTACTGCAGTTCAGAGGAATTACAGGAATAGTGATAGTATTAAAAGAAGTCCTTCGAAGAAGTGCATAAAAAACTGGTGTTGAAATTTAGAGAAACTGGGACGACAGCAGACAGACAACGTTGTGGCAGGCTACGGACCATACGAACTGGTGCTTCAATTCAGCTTGTTGCAACGAGTGTTGCTGATCGGCCAAAAACGTCAACTAGGAGACGTTCAATTCAATTGAGAATGTCACGTACCTCACTGCAAAGTATTTTGGTAAAAGATCTAAAGTATTATCTATATAAAATTTAATTAACTGAGGAATGATTTTATCACGTTTTCGAGGATCATTGGACCATATTTTTTTGAAGATGCAAATGGTGATGCAATTTGTGTTAATGGAAACCTGTATAGACAGATGATTCAAGAATATTTGTTACCTGAAATTGGATATAATAACACAGAAATTACCTTTGTCCAACAAGATGGAGCTACAGCGCACACAGCGAAAGAAACAATGCAAATGTTAAAAGCAATTTTTCCAAACGGAATAATCTCTCGTTTTGGTGATATACCGTGGCCGCCTCGATCTCCAGATCTAAGTGCTCCTGATTTCTTTCTCTGGGGATACTTAAAGGCAAATGTTTACATTCAAATGCCTGATACTTTACAGCAATTGAAACTAAACATCATTCGAGAGATTAACAACATTTCACCACAGACATTAAGGAAAGTAATGAACAGAACCGTTGAAAGAGCACGCCATTGTTTGACTAATAATGGTCATTTAAAAGATATTGTATTCCATAGTTAAACAAATTTTATTGTTTCATCTATAAATTTATATTAAAATTGAAATTTCTTCTTTCATTCTGATTTAATTAAATCCCTAAACCATTTTTAGTTTTATGGCTATAATAGCTTTAAAAATGTATCTTAATTATGGGCCACCCTGTATAAATAAGAACGCTTTATGTGAGAGTATAAATGGGCCCCTGTTGTTACTAGTGCTAGTGTTGACATATGCTAGAATAAACATCAACATACGTGCAAGTATAAATGTGCTAGTGCTTGTTATCTCACTAGCGGTAAGACAACTCTTACCATCAGTGTGTTTTACAATGGCTTAGTAATTTTGTTAAGAAATTCATGTCTGATTACCTAAAAATATTTTCAAGCTGATTTTAACATGTTGATGTACTGCAGCATGCATGTCATTATGCACAACATATTGATGCTCTGCAGTATGCATGTTACCATACACAATTATTTGCTACCCAACAGTTCATCCAGAATTTAGAGCGTGACTGAGAGCTCAGATGTTGCTATTGATTTTATACCCTATCATGATACATACATATAATGCATTAAAAATCTATATACATTGGAGGCATATAATTGTATATATATATGTAATAAATTATCGTGATTCGAGGGTATATACTACCACACTTAAATGTAAATAGTAATTTTCCTTAAGTAAATGTTCCAGGAAGATGGTACTTTTAATAAAATAGTTGTTTCTATACAATAACATCCTGAATTACTTACTTACTTGGGTCTAACATTCTCTTAGTTACTTACTCATTTACATATTTACTTACCTGCTTATTAAGTTACTTACTTATTTAGTTACTACAACTGACTTACTTGGTTGGAATGCTCACTTTTCTTGGCTGGAAATCTTATGAGCCGGAAATGATTTCTAAGAGTCTTGCAGTGGTGTTTCTAGAGATGTTTTCATGGAGACGAGTGAGGGGAGGAGGACGCACTGCAACTTGCCTCTGAAATCGGAATATTTGTTGCCTTAATTTCATAGCCCGGTCCATGTTAAAGAAATTAACACTATGATGTTCTGCCATGAATGTTATAAGGCAGACAGGGGACAGTTAATCAAAAAACAAAATTAAATTTAGCAAAGCAGGAACAATTGAGTGCAATTTATGTATAGTGAAGAACTAAACAGATACTGGAAAAGATAACAACGTAATCACAATTGCTACCAAAATCTACGGTTTAAAACCATGTATTTTAAGCTACTCTTCCTTAATGGCAAAGCAATAAAAAACAAAATTACATATTTAAAATAACTTCTACTGAACCCTAACTCTTGCCAGAATCTACTGGCAACTGCAATGCCACTCACAACAACTGAAATATTGTAAACAAAACAAAAACAAACACAATGACACGGCGATCATTTCTGCCCATGCTGGACTGGTGCACCCGGAATTCGAAGTCGAGTCTGTTCTTCGGGACAGGAATATTCCAAATTGTGTGCGGGGCAAGCTGGGTTCTAAGAATGCTATTGGCCCAACAATAGGAGCGCTTGTGGCATTGTAGAACACGGCTCATTGTTCTCATTGTTAATGGTGACCATAGCCTCGTAGAGCACTGATATTGTGGTAGCTGCTGTATAGTTGACATCGCTGTTGCCGAGCTGCTGAGTATTGTGGAGTGCCGTCTATTGTTGCTCTTTGCGACTGATCACATTGTCTGTGGTATTGTAAAACACAGCCCAGCAGCCACGCTGCCGGCCCTCATTCCCGCAATTGGGACAGGTATTTGTTGGTTTACTGCAACTATTCTCTTCATTAGACGGCACCTAGTTAGTTCAGCTGCTTTGAGTATTACCGATTACTTGGAGCATTACAAAAATAAACGAAGTATTACCAATTACTTGGGGCATTACAAAAATTAACGGAGTATTAGCAATTACTTGGAGCATTACAAAAATAAACGAAGTATTACCAATTACTTGGAGCATTACAAAAATGCACGGAATATTACCAATAACTTTGAGCATTACAAAATTGTTTGGAGTATTTTAAAAATGCGTGAAATATTACCAATCATTCGGAGTATTACAAAATTCCTTGGAGCTTTACCAATTACTTGGAGTATTACAAAAGTACCTGGAGCATCATTAATTACTGGAAGCAATAAAAAATTACTTAAGGCATTTCTATTCAATTTGAGCATAGTAAAATTACTTACAGTATTATCAATTACCGGGAGGATTACAAAATTACTTGGGGCATTACCAATTACCTAAAACAAAAAAGTGTGCTTAAAACATTACTTTATCATTTATAACATAAGCACATTACTTACATCATGAACACAATATTTGAATAACTATCATTTAACTTGAAACCTTATCATGTAAACTGAAAATTTACCGTATATCTTGGAACATTGCCCTGTTTTTCAGAAAATTCACACAATGTGTGAAAATTCACACATTATTTGAAACCCGATAAATTCCGTAAAAGATTACTACGTCACTTGAACATTACTACATTATCTGGAACACTATGAAAAATTTTAGCCTCTTTTTCACTGTACAGCTGAGAATCTTACTGAAAAATGCATCGCGCTGGATTATTAATTTTTATGTGTTATGTGTGCTGGTTATTAATTGTTAAGCGTGATGTGTGCTGGTTATTAATTGTTAAGCGTGATGTATGCAGGTTATCAGTTGCTAAGCGTGATGTGTGCTGGTTATCAATTGTTAAGCGTGATGTGTGCTGGTTATCAATTGTTAAGCGTGATGTGTGATAGTTACCAATTGTTAAGCGTGATGTGTGCTGGTTATCAATTGTTAAGCGTGATGTGTGATAGTTATCAATTGTTAAGCGTGATGTGTGCTGGTTTGTGAACACATCACCTGAGCACATGATGTGATAGTTTCCTGGAGTACGATATCTCTAGTCTGCTGCACATCACAATGCAGTGCATAAAGAAGACAAAACAAAATAAGGAGATTCGAAGCCTAAATTGATGAAAATTAGAATTACTTTCATTATTGTCTACAATCCTTATGTATATATATAATAATAACAATGCATGCTACTTACAAATACCATATACATTTTAGAGGTTATTAAATTGAATGGGTCACACAGGGATTGAAAGTTATAGATACATTACGGGCAAATTGAACATCATAGCTCATAACAACATAGGTTCCTTTCGGGTCAGAGTATATATGCATGTCTATACGTATAAGATATATGATGAACAGCTGGTTCTATTATACATTACTAGGGACTTTGTCCAGTGGACACAAGACATTGTTTTCGATCACTTTCGCTGGCCAACAGTTGTTTTCTTCTAGGGAAGCTGCAGATTTTTTCCGTCTATCTTATCCGGGGGAACCAGAACCCACAGCTAGGAATTCTTCCCTAGCAAAGAAGTAAACATATCTCAAGTAAACATATTTCAAAAGTAAATAGATCTTAAGAGGGCATAATAAAGCACGTGTGTGTTCTCTACTTCCACAACACACACACACACACGCTGCTCTAACATATCTAAGCAAGTCTTGGGCTCTTTAATGTAATCGTACTGGATTTTGTGAAGATGTTTCTTTGACTTACAGAATGCTTTCTGTTTAAAGTTCACTTTGAATCACTCAAGCAATACGGAATTCTGTTTTTTATTGCGGGGATTATTTTGCATCATTATTCGTACAACACACACTTAGGTTAAAAAGTATTCAACATGCTATGAAAAATGCATTAATTTAAATTTCAATGGATTGTGATGAAAATCACAATGCCAAATTTTAGGGAAATCATGTTTTTTATCGTGATTAGTTCAAAAATATTTTTAAATTTAATTAAAAATTATGGAAAAAATCTTTATCAGAAAAAATGCAACTCATTATACTCATTAAAGAGTATTAAGTACACTGTTGGAAAATTGTTATTATGTGGTTCTCAAACGCTGACCTGCTTGCAGCTCTCTGGATGTGTAGTTACTTTAAAAACATGTTCACCCATCGAGGATGGACCTGTATGAAGAAGCCCTTTATTTAGAACATTAAAAAACGTCTTAGAACAGTTAAGGGAGTTCAACTAAATACGCTTCCTGAAATATTGAAAAATAAGTAAATATCTTGCAGAATTTCACGTACACAAGATACGTCGACTTACATTACAATTTTCAGTAGGAAGATCTTTGTGACCAAACAGCAGCATCAACAAGCTTCACATTTAGAATAACACGGAGCTTTTACCATATTTTTCCCCGCTCCGTACATGGACGTACATACATACAAGTAAAATTACGATTTTAATCAAACACATTTGAATAAACTTATTAATTCAAGTTTAACACGTTACCTCCGATTCCCTGATTGGTGTAAAACTTCACTTGTACGCATAGTCACTAGAAGGATCTGAAAAAATTACAGAACCTAACCTAAGTGGTACACATACGTACCACTTCGGAGTCAACGTGTTAAATGAATCATAATGAAAATTACAAAGTAAAATTATACTGAAATAAGTCTAATTACTTCCCCACTGAGGGTTCAATTTAAGGGGCGGGGAATTCAGCCCCGGTTTGGAGCCCCTGCAGCACAGAACTTATCATTTATTTATACATAGACTTCCACTAGAACTACAACGTAGACAAGGCTGCTTTACAATTGAGTAGCGCATACCTGGCCAGATTTAAAAGCATTACAGGTAGAAATCCTTCCACTAATTAACCTTGAGGAACGTTGCAACTGCCGTTTGTCTCCGAGTTTCTTTTTGTGGTTTTCAGAAGGAGAACAAGAAGAAAAAGACTTCGAAAGAAGTCTCACTGGACAGGAAATTGGAAGACGGTTTTCGAGACCTGGGAGCTTCAAGGAATGCACAACGAAGGCGTGGGAGACTTTCTACTTCTGTAACGTCGTTGGTTTTAAAGATGGAAAGGAAACCTCGGAAAAGTGTGGGATCAAATGTTCATGGAATATAAAGTATAAATTTGTATTTCGAATTAAAATATTCCTTATGTTAACACAAATCCTTATACATCGATAAAAAAATCGAACAAGGAAAGTTAGCACTGATGAATACAGGGAAATAAAAATTAGCAGAATCTGTTAAGTTCTAAATGTGTAAATGAATGTGGAGTAATGCCTGTTATAATTTTTTTATTACATGGACGATGTATTCAACTCATGTTTGATTTCTATTTAAAATAACAATTAAGGTTCAAATAAATTGGGTTTAAAGGATCACTTTTTTAAAAATGATTTTTTTTACAGATAAAAACACTTAAATAATCAGCCTAATTTGAACCAGTCAGCTGTGCTCACCTCTATCAACATCATAAACTTAGGACGAAGGCACCTGCTATTTATATGACCAATTAAAATCCCTAATCTGACTAAAGAGCCTCTTTGTTGAAGGGATCAGCGTGTTTATTGCTTTGTAACCTGCGCTCTGCGGTAGTTTAAAGAGACGCAGGCAGCTCCTAGTGAGGACTATTATATATTTATGATATATGACATTAAATATAGAGTTCAATGGAGCACAATCTTAGAGAGTCCATCGTGCAGTATTAAAGTGTTTGATGCTTCAGTCTACTGCTGCATTTGAATCTTCAAATGGCTCCAGTACAAAATGATTTTGCCTGAATAATTTAGTCTACTAGCTTCCTGTACTACACTGTTTTCTAGTTTATTGTTAGCACTATACTATTGAGTGATGATGCTTTACGAATCTAAATTTGTAACTAACAAAAGAGCGACGAAGTGTGAGAAGGACCTTTATTGAACAAAGCTTGGAATTTGACGATGCACTGTAAACTTTCCTTGTGTTTCGATTGAGTCTTTTGTGAAAGATATAGCCTTTCTTCAAAAAATAAGCTGTATACTTTTTGTACTGTTATTGCTTTGATATCATTACACATTTAACAGATCAACGCAAAATTCTGCGGGCATTAATAATGTGAACGGAAAGTTATTTTTTGACGTTTTTTATGAAAACATGTTGTTTCACCTCTATTATGAACAATTTAGTATTCACTCGTTAGGTGTACGGTGGACATATGCTAAAAGAACATCAGAATTGAAGAGTAGTGTAACAAAACATTGATATTGCCTTCGTGGGGCTGAATATAAAAAAGCTAGCTTTTGTAAGGTCACGGACCTACTAGCGCAAGTACAGAAGCTCACCCTCGATAATCCATTTAAAGAGTGTTAGCCAAATAAATGCAGGCTTAGATTGCTTGTACAGAATGAGCCGTAAAGTAAGCTACCTCTGCAGATGCTGGATTGTCGGTAGCACTGCTACGCTAGCAGCATTGATATTCTGAAAGACTCGTCAGGATTTAATTGCAGACTTAGTCGGAAGTGCCGGCTCTTCATTTTTTCTTTTTCTCCTCTCATATTCTTCCTTTATCTTATTTCCACACCTCGATCTGTTTTGTCCTACTATACTCTACTTCTTCCGCTATAAGGCTTTCCAATCACTAATGATTTAATTGCAATGAATTTCATTGCTAGCAAATACTCTCCTTATTACTTGGTAAACATTTAACGTTACTCTTTCTGCAGACCGTAAAGTTTGGGCAAAAACTCAACGTATCATCTGGCTTGCAGCTGCATGAACGAGTTTTCAAAGCCCCAATAAACGCAACATAGAAAAAGAAATGCTGAAAGATACAGACAATCTTGCAGAGATACTATGCTTATGATCTACCCAGTATAAGTGTGTGTGTGTGTGTTGTAAGTAGCACTTGTAATTTGTAAACGTTCATCGATCGCAAGTGAGTGTTTCTTCCACGAGCGACAATATTTTTAGACAATTGCCAAACGTATACTGGCGTAGACGTAGGTAATTTTATATCAAATAACGTGCTATATTTTCTATCCTTTTCTATCTAAAAAATTCCCTCCATGTAAAACTTCAGAGCCACAAGATAATTTACTTCAAACCCCTTTAATTCACATTTTTATAGGTACTTTACGGTTTATATTGTATTTCATTTTTATACGTTTGAATTAGTTTTATGTTCTAAACGAATCCTAATTATCAGAGTTTTAGCTTGAAAAAAATGCAATGATATTTTCCCTCATCTCTTATACTTTCGAGAAAAATTCGTGTAAAAAAGCGTCTTCAAATGATGGGCGCCTCGGTTTTTAATGTTCTAAACTTCGTTTTTGTAGCTCCATTTCCTGAGAAAAGATAAAGTCTCTATTTCCTCAGAAAAAGAGTTGATACCAAAAAGTACTGATTACTTCAGAGACACAAGGTTAACTTACTTTCATCTCAAGCAGACACAACAAGTGTGAAACTAATTCTTTAAGCAGTAGCCTCTACTAGAGAATAGATCAGTTTGTGAATGCATCATGTCCAGCTTCTATTTGTTCAGTTTTCTGAAGGCAGCCATGCTTGCTGAGCCACACACATCAATAAGTCAAGCCCTGAATAGAGCATTACTCGCCGCTGCCTCTCTTCAACATTCCTCTCATTCTAATGAGCTAATAAACTCCATAGAAGTTTTCGCTTAAAAGTCCATTATTCGTGTCCGTTGCTATGCTGTTCTCACGTCCAGTCAATCATCGAATTAGATAGAAACGAAATAATTCGGTCTTCATATGCCCAAACATTTCCGGACTCGGTCAGTTTGGAACAAAAGAAAAAGTTCCCAACTCCTGGAACACGGAACGCGTTTCCCATACGAAACTCATCTAATTATCGCGTCAAAATTGACGGATGCACGACGAGCTCACAAACAGGCTCGTTTTCAAATTATTCTGCGCTTGTGCATTGATTTGACGCATTTTCAAGAGCAGGTTCTTCTACAAAGTTAAAAGATACTTGGAAAAAGATAACTCCTCGTGTAGATAATTTTTTCAATAGCAACGCAATTTTATTGTGTGTTTAGACTGGAAATATTATCAATACAATTATGATAGATGCACTTTGTAAGAGATCCTTTGGGGTAAAATTAGCCCACGAAGTCCAGACATTCTTGTATGACAACCAGAAGCATTGGCTCGAGCGCTCGATGTTGACAGGTTTTGTTGACAAAAGGGACCGATGAGACACGTTTGTTCTTCTGCTCCTGAGAGCCACACATATCTTTAAGTCCACCATTCACTTTAGTAAATCACGTCGATTTAATATTTGGACTCACGTTATCGAATGTTATTAACGTGAAAACAACTGATAAACTTTGTCTGCGTACATTTTAACATCGGAAGTACAGTTATTTGGAGTGATTTAGAACTGGAGAAACAAATTTTTGTACTTGTTCTTTGGTGATTGAGTGAACCAAGTAGTGTTTGAAACCAGGATAAGCAGGTACCACCGGCGGCAGGTTCTGGTCGGAAACAGTTGGTGCATACAACTTTTAGTGCTAGCAAGAAACGGCGCAGAGGGAATTTTTTTAAAATTTAATGCATCCATTTTACTTGAAAAAAGTACGAGAAACAAAACTGAAGAATTAATTGCATGCATTTTCATTCATATTTACTCAATATTTGAAGGCGATTTTTGGATATTTCTAGCAGGGCTTTCAAGTCAGCTGTGTGTTCTTTGTTTGTTAATTCAAGTTCTTTATGCATCTGATTTCCTTTTATAGTGTTTTCTGGGTCTGGGTGACCAGGAAAAATCTTTTTATATCCTTCGATTGAAACGATTGCGTTGTTAGTTATATAAGAGGGTTTGAATGCAAGCAGTGTATGCACTAGTTTTAGTACACTCGAGGCTGATTTTATACTACACGCAGAAAATGAATTGTCTTACAAACGCTAGAAGCAGGAATATTTTCCCGACTGTGCACCAACTGCTTCCGACCAGAGGGAGTACAAGTTCGGACGTAGGTCTGGTGCTCTGTATGATAACTCAGAAGTCATACTCTAGAAATAGAAAATGTGAGTGGAATACTTTCCGCTGTTTCCATAAGACGGCTCCATTTTTGATTTTAGGAAAAACAGAAGACTAGCGCGCGTAACACAAGCTGCTTGTTTGACTAGACGCTCTTTGACCAGAACAAAAAATATGGACTTGTAAGTACATTGTGAGTTATAATTTGGTGTGTTTCACAGATTTCCGTCCAGCTACCGAAGTATTACTACAAATAAAGTATTGACATTACAATTATTACTAAAGCGTTGAGAAAAAATTAAGGTTTTTTGCTGGGCTACACGTTTATGTTGCTGAGCTACACGTTTATGTTGCTGGGCTACACGTTTATGTAGCTGGGCTACACGTTTATGTAGCTGGGCTACACGTTTATGTTGCTGGGCTACACGTTTATGTTGCTGGGCTACACGTTTATGTAGCTGGGCTACACGTTTATGTTGCTGGGCTACACGTTTATGTTGCTGAGCTACACGTTTATGTTGCTGGGCTACACGTTTATGTTGCTGGGCTACACGTTTATGTTGCTGGGTTACACGTTTATGTTGCTGGGTTACACGTTTATGTAGCTGGGCTACACAACAAAACGCATCTTGCGCGTACGAGTGGTACGATAGTAAACATGTGTTTTGAACGGTTACACAATCCGTAGCATTTAGCAAATACTGCAGGCTACAGGAGCACACAAAGCATCAATCATTTAAGCACAGAACAATAATACTGGTATTTAATACTTCACATGCAATATACCTACACCTTCCATTCGTTGTCTCCCCATTTGAAGCCGTTACCAGTACACAGTGTTTGGTAAAACTGCGCTCAATAAGTAATGAATTGCATTCGAAATAAATTTTAAGCAAATAAAATTGTGATCAAATTTGTGGTAAGTGATAATGAGAATTCATTCATGGTGAGTGAAATGTTATCTCAATTCGAAGTGAATGAAACATTTGGTGCAAGTTACAGCAGTCATTTATTCACTTTCTGGTCACATTTACTGTATGTATCACATTCACTGCATGCATCACATTCACTGCATGCATCACATTCACTGCATGCATCACATTCACTGCATGTATCACATTTAAGGCGTGTATATACATTGGAGATAACAGCCCACATAAAACAACATTCACACACATGAGAATCAAAATCTCAGGTTTTGTATCTTTGTCTGGTTAAATAATTTTCTATTGGTTTTCAAGATTTCAACAACTGTTTTTCTAAGTTTTGAGTACATATTCTTTGCGGTTGTTTAAAATCTGTTTGAACAGATTATCTAGAGTTCAAACTACATTTTCGAAGTGAATGAATGATCATAGTTGTCAATATTTACTTTTTCAAAACATTTGAATATAATAATAATAATAATAATAAAAATAATAATAATATTTTCCTCACATATGTGTTTAAATCTTAATGTTAAGCAGCGCAACAGCAAGCAAGACGCGTCAACATTTGTTTTTATACAAATTTCAAAATGTTTGTTGGTGTTTTTAAAATAATGTCACCAACACCATGTAACACCAATAACAGTGTCACCAACACCACACAACACCAGTAACAGTGTCACCAACACTATGTAACACCAATAACAGTATCACTAACACCACACAACACCAGTAACAGTGTCACCAACACCACACAACACCAGTAACAGTGTCACCAACACCACACAACACCAGTAACAGTGTCACCAACACCACACAACACCAGTAACAGTGTCACCAACACCACACAACACCAGTAACAGTGTCACCAACACCACACAACACCAGTGACAGTGTCACCAACACCACACAACACCAGTAACAGTGTCACCAACACCACACAACAGCAGTAGTACACAGCAAAGCAACAGTTCCAACAGAACAATAACAACAGCAGTAGTACACAGCACAGCAACAGCTCCAACACAGACCACAGTTCCAACAGAACAATAACAAAGGGACAGCATTCAAGCACCGCTTCTTTCCTTTCCTGTTTGCCGTTAAAGTTTTCTTTTTGAGTTGAGGCAAAGCTACATATAAATGTAGAGACTTTGCGAAGGCCTCAAAAGAAGGACATTATCATCAGTCAGGAGTTGGGACCGGCAAGGTGCACCATGTGCAGGGTGGAGAGACTTCTAGGTTCCGGAAAATGAGGTAAAAATGGGGAACATGAACAATAAAAACTGGACAGCAAAGGCGAGAGAAGAAACCCGCTATATAAATTGAAAACTTTGGAGAAACGACGAATGAATCATGGGGAATTGTAAAAAGCGAGGTAGGACAAGATAATTAGGGGAAAGAGAGGAATAAGAAAAGAATACATATGCGATGCAAGAAAAAGTTTCCACTTGCTGCAGTTTTCTACAATTTTTGTCATTGGTCAATCATTTGATTGGTGACAATCATGACAAACAACCCGGATGATTGGTTAATTGATGACAATCATGACAGACAACCCAGATGATTGGTTAATTGATGCCAATCATGACAGACAACCCAGATGATTGGTTAATTGATGACAATCATGACTGACAACCCAGATGATTGGTTAATTAAAGACAATCATGACAGACAACCCAGATGATTGGTTAATTGATGACAATCATGACAGACGACCCAGATGATTGGTTGATTGGTGACAACCCTGACTGACAATCCAGATGATTGGTTGATTGGTGACAACCCTGACTGACAATCCAGATGATTGGTTGATTGGTGACAACCCTGATTGACAACCAGATGATTTTTTGATTGGTGTCAACCCTGACAGACAACCCAGATGATTAGTTAATTGATGAAAATCATAACAGACAACCCAGATGATTGGTGACTCAAAGAGCAGCACAATCAAATTCTCATTTTCAGGTGTGAGTTGAGTTGCACGATTCATACTTGCAGTCCTGTACTTGAGTTCTGAGAACATAGCTGTTAGTGTACTTATTATGACCGAACTATTGATGACTTCGTAACTTGGAGTTGTACGAATAAAACAAGACCCTCATTACTTCGCACACTCATGAAACAAGACCCATATCATTTCCTAAACTCACAACACAAGACCCATATCATTTCCTACACTCACAACACAAGACCCATATCAGTTCCTAAACTCACAACACAAGACCCATATCAGTTCCTAAACTCACAACACAAGACCCTTTTAAGTTCCTACACTCACAACACAAGACCCATATCAGTTCCTAAACTCACAACACAAGACCCATATCAGTTCCTAAACTCATAAAATGAGGCTTATTCGCTCCACTTGGGAAAATCAGTAAATCCTTCAAAACTCAAGTGCATAAGATGATTCGAATCTGCGGCGCGAGCCTGTAGCGCAAGCCAGATGAACACATACAAGGCATCAAATGTCCGACCGATCCATCACTCGCTCTATTCTTGGATTTTCCAGAGACTTGAACGTTCTTTTATAGCAGTTATGAGATCACAAGAGGCCGCTCTCGGGGCCACTATTATAACGTGTCGACGTGCCATCTGGTGTTGGTGTCACAAACCATTGTTGTGACGGTTTTGCTTGTGGTATCGCCGCCTGTAAGTACAAAATTGAGGAACGTGATCCTGCATCGGGTCTGATTGGGGATGTCAAAGGCATACGGTCGATTGAGGATTCCTGAAAGGAAAATGTTTATTTTGTGATTTACTAGTAATTCCGTTTGGCTTATGGCTCTAGTCTTTCCCACAGAGTTATTTAAACGAAATGGTCGAGTGCAGAAAAATATCGTTGACTATTGCGTTTTTTAACTAGATTGTGTAGAATGGATATCGAAGCTAAACTAGCAAAAGGCCTGGTATGGCTTTTTAAAGGTGGGAGACGATTGCACTGTCCTCTTTACAACTATCATTTTATAAATATGATACATTTCGGGCAGCTGTAGGACAGAAATGAGTAATTGTATGACACTAGGTTTGATGCGAAAATAAAACTTTCGGTATTAGAGAGAGCAGCTTGAAAATAAGGAATTTCAACATGAAATCAGCATGGGTTCTTAATTTTCTTTACTACATTCTCTTGCCAGTAAAGCATTCAGTATCCGATATTTTGTAAATATCTATTTCTATTTACAAAACTATGTTTCCACAAACCCTTATTCCTATCAGTTCCATCTAATTTTTGGAGACCTGATACCTGCAAACTTGTGGACTCGAACAAACACTTCTGCAACTCCACACCAAACTTTCGCACTTTATGAGGAGCTAGTTTAAAAATTATAATGTACAAGCATTCATCGTGTTCATCGGCCCACCAACGGAGGGCTTCGGATCGCTAGCACGTAACATACGGAGGACAAAAACGCAACCATTTGGAAAAGCCGAGTAACCATCTATGCTCGTGATCTGCAAGCCTTGCATTCACTCATCCTGCCTGAATGTTACCAGTTTTCCTGTTTTGTTTTCAGTGGCTCTAGTCAGTAATGAAGCATGACTTATGATCCGCAATGCTAAAGAAATACTTTTTGTGTATTATTACTGCTACATGAACATAAGTACCGTAAAAAAGAACTTGCTTTACATTGAAGAATTTGAAATGAATGAGGTATTGATGGGTCTATTTCCAATCTATTTTATTGCTGGCGACTCTTTGATGTCACTTCATGTTGCATTTTTGTGTAATGAACCGCACAGTTCAGCAGAGATTAACGGAGTGCACACAGTCTGTGTACACTGCAGAGTCTCAGACTCTACAACACTGCGCATGCAGCGTCTACAATACATACAGTATACGATGTACACGCTTGCCTCATTTACAACACATTTATAGATTTAAGTATCATGGATTTTT
The DNA here is from genome assembly GCA_006783055.1 of Trinorchestia longiramus. Lineage (NCBI taxonomy): Eukaryota > Metazoa > Arthropoda > Malacostraca > Amphipoda > Talitridae > Trinorchestia > Trinorchestia longiramus. Next base: position 39,326 of record VCRD01000681.1, on the reverse strand, counting down.
TACTGGATAATGAGTACTAATTGCATAACTCATATGATAGAATTGAGTAAATGTACATCGTAATTTTTTCAGGAATTTGTATGTAATCATGATACCTTACAGAGCTCAAATAATATTCATTTTCAGTTTTCTTAACTTCACACTTTCGAATTAAAATTGAAATTTGTGTATCACTAAAAAATATAAGGAACCCCTGTTAGCTTGCTCTAGAGAATGGGTTCGCAACCTGGGGTTCGCAGACCTCCCAGGGGTTCACAGGAAGGTTTCCAGTGGTACTTGAATGTACTTGGAAAAAACATCTTAAATCGTTAAAATCATTTGATAATATCCTTTGCAGGGCCATTGTATATTAAGTTAGTCAACATATTAAATACTACACACATATTATATATTATACTATACATATTATAACATATTATGTGTATTACAATTTCATTTGGTGTTAGCTTACTGGGTGTTCTGGTTGATGGTCCGATAACTCGGTGGGTAGTGAACGGGAACAGGTTGAGAACCACTGCTCTAGAGGAAGAACATTAACAAACTATATTTTCCCTCAGGAATCTCTTCGGTATGTTACAGAATATGTTATTCATTTATTTTAATATCATACCAATGTTCTTCTCACTTTACTCAAGCACGACGTGAGCCAAACGTCGCCGCTGTACACCTCCCACACACACACACCAGCATGTGCAGACGCATAGACCTACTGAGCCTTTGTGAGGCAACGTCCTCTGCAGTACTTCACAACACTTCACTCTGCTGTACTTTACTTTTAAGTGATGAAATTAAAATTACATGTAGTTCAGTCACACGTAAACATGTGTATTTACTCAATTGGTGATATTCTTCAAACTTATTGAGGCTTCTTCGTCCAAGTTCAGCTTATCTCCAACCGCTGTTTTGAAAACAGCGAAGGCTTCGAGTTTAAATTTCCAAGCCTGCAACTATAACTATACCAGCACACACGCATTAAACTACAGTATTCATGGTAAAATACGTCAGCTGTGAATTCAACGCCTTCATACGCTAGCTATAGCTTCTACAAGTCTAAATTCTTTACTAAACTTTAGTCGACACGTATAAGTAGGACTTGGATTCAAGATCATGGACTGGAATCCAGTATATGTCTCCGATTCTATGATACGGATTCCACTCCAGACTGAGTCTCCGATTCCATGAGAAATTTAGCTTCTAAGATGATATAAAATGATATAAAATGATCTGAGATGATGTAGGAGAACCTAAAAGAATCTTAGCAGATTTGAGAGGATCATAATTTAAGATGATTATTATTTCTATGATACTATTTCAATCATACAATAAGATTTGGATTATATGGTCGTCATACTCGATAAGTCTTTAATGCTGGTAATTATCTCAGTTTAATGTCTGACTAAGTAAAATAGGACGTAGGTTGATATTGACAATGGCTCCAAAGCTTTTAAATTTTTTAGATAGATGCTAGGAGCTCGAAAACTTCTTTCGCCCTTTTAAGTGGATTTTGTCCAGCAGTATAAATGTTGTCCCAGTCAATTAATTTTAACACCTTCTTAACTATGTGATACTCAAAAATTCTTGGCATCTTTGAAACATGTGGCTGAATACTGACCTTTGAAATGAACACTACAGTAAGTAAATAAATAAATAAGATGAATGAACTTTATTCCCAGTAGAGTATACTGTTCATATAAATTGAGTTTTAAATTCTAAATGTTAACATCTTATGGATAGTGACGGTGCTTAGCGATAAGATCTTCAGAGAAGTATATATTGATGTAAGAAATATTTTTTCTTATCTTCCATTAATTTAGCAGCTCATTAACATTTTGTTGCTTCATCATTCGAAAATAGGTTTTGTGCAGCTAGCATAGTTATAATTCTAGTGAAATCAATTGCAATACAAATAGAAGAATTAAAAGTCAATAACTTAAAAGTGCGTTTTCGATTTTTACATTCATCATTAAAAAAATATAAAGTCCGACAGAAAAGTGCATTTTTACTAATAAATTCATTCATGAATGAAGGAAAAAACTGCTTAAAAGCGTTACAATTTTCCAAGCGTCTTATAAAACTACGGCAGTCAAGCTCGACGTTAAGCAGTTTGTGGCTTGTCTTCTTCTACGCTTCTTACCGATTTGAGTTCAGTTCACAATTATTACACTACTGAACTTTAGAATCTCTGTTTATTTTGAGCCAAACTCTCACCATCTTATTCATGTTAAGTCGTGATAATATGTTGTATTGTATAACCTCAAACACTTTTAGTTCATTTCATCCCCCCTACGACGTTTTCTGTCTAATTAAGTATGTACGTTAAATTATCAGTTCGGAGTAACTAAAATTATTTTTTCTGATGATACGTATAAACCCCTAAACAATCATTTGCAGCACAATTATCATTCACAGTAATCTCACTTTTATTCCTGAATTTACAAATTGCGCCACAAGCGAGCCAAACTTGCAATGAGCTGAGCTTATCATTTTATTCTTTTGCTTTAGTAACGCATCACTGACATTCAAGATGCATGAACTTGGTATCAGCCTCTACGCTTGTCGTACGTTCTCATACGTGTGGCACTGGAGTACACACCCTTAAGGTGCGCACACATACATGTACGATCAATTACAGCCGCCTTTTGACACCTTTCTAAAGTGTTGTACTCGAATCTCGGTTCGCCTAAAGACCCCACGGTTGGAATACAAATCACAGAGCGCTAATGACCATGTTTCCGGCTACAGCTTGAAGCTTACGGCTCCTGAAAGACGGAGGACACAAAGAACCGGACACGGTTTGACTGCGGTGTGATATCCGTACATGGATTGACGCTTTGCTGAGTTGTTAGTGATATGGGAAAGTTGGAAGATAGGGGTGAGCAATGAGGACTGCTCAATGGCTGAGTAGGGGAAGAGGAAAGGATTTAAAAGATATTTTAAGTTGAAGGAAGGAAATGGGAATTTTAGAGCAGGTTTATCTGCTCTTAATCCACAAAATAGGAAGAAATCTGGAGCTTTAAGATGCTTTAGAAGGTTCAGTAATTAAGTATGTATGGAAAACATGAGGATACGAAACTAGAATCCACACGGAAAATTATTAAATATTGGTTGGTTAATAGTAAACGAAGCTTTTTTGCAACATTAAATAAGAATATCAATTCTTGAGAATTGGAATACACGCTGAAGTAAACGTCAAGGTGAATGAAAAGTAAACGATAATGAATGAGACCAAAAATGAAGGCAAATTGTGCTTTTAAAGACTTGCTCATTCGGGAGTTGAACGCATTAAGGATTTTGATTTAAGTAATAGTGCAGGTAACAGAAGCTCACGGACGATGGGGCACAAACAGTAGAAAACAGCAATGATAGACAACAATGTATGATGCAAAATCAAACAACATTGCTCCACAAAAATACAATGTATAGTAAATTAGAAACGTTACTGACTAAAAATTAGGCGGTTCACCTTTTACATGAGATGAGTTTAAACACCGGCCCCTGAGAAGCAGAATAATACAACAGGCAAGTCAAGAAGTAATTCGTTCGGTGATGGAGGAAGACACGGCAAGCAATCCTCAGAGGTAGCCCTCTTAATGGGGTACCAGTACGGAATGAACTATACAGGGTGTCTCGAAAAAATGTACTCACCCTTTAACCGTTGCTAACATGCTGTCTTCTTTGTGTTGCAGGTGTGAGGTTCGAACCTTTGCGAACATGATTCTATCATCACATTTAATCATGTTCGCAAAGGTTCAAACCTCACACCTGCAACACAAAGAAGACAGCATGTTAGCAACGGTTAAAGGGTGAGTACATTTTTTTGAGACCCCCTGTATTCGTGTAAAATTTGTGCAGTAAAATCCAGTAGAGCAGTGCATTAGTGAGAGAGATGACATCATGAAGGTCACATGAGGTCAGTTACACTGCAGCATACGGACAGCAGAGAACTGTAGATTATGTTAGTGGTGGACTCGTCGTGGATGCATCTGGAAATTGTACAGGAAAAATAATCGTGAAATTTGAATGAAGTGGAAGTAGAAAAGTGGAGGCAGGGAGAAACAAAGTAAATAAGAGAGTGCCAGCAAAAATAAATAAAAGTGATAATGGATAAATAAAAAAGATATTAATAAGTAAAAGAGATAGTAAATAAATAGGAGAGAACCCGGTGAACAGCATAAAGAGGAGTATATTCTGTTCTAAAGGTGCAATTTGATCAAAATATGCATGAAAACATTACTTCGTAACTTTTCAGAATATCCCACCCATATGCAAATCAGTGCTTTTATGCTTTCTTGATGCAAACGCGTTGTCAATTCAGGACTGAAACCCAATCCAGCCTCAGATCATACGTGTGCCTCTCACGAAGTCTGAGAACGTACCTACACGCGCGTAATTTACGGCTCAATTGAAGCGCGTTACGTGTAACGAATTTGCGTGACACCGCTGTGCAATGAGCGATTAGCGACGCTTCCATAGCCTCTATTAGTCTTAAGACCTTAAGAAACTTAACAGAGAATTTAGAGTTTTAAATGCTGGGCTAAAGTGAGATGAGCATGTGGCTCCGAACAGCAGGTGTTAACGAAGATTCAGGGGCTGTGATTGGTTATAAATAAAAAATAATCATGTACAGATTAAATGTTTGAAATAAATGGATAACATGATTCAGTTTAACGTCATAGCGAATGATACTACTTGTCAATGGTAGGAATAAGCTGAGACAAACGAAGGAAGACGAGCGTAGTGAGAACCATTACAACACGCAATGCAGCGCAATAATTGTCAAAGGTAAAATCAATTATTTACCCAACAGTTGATTTTATTTACAATTTTTGTGGATTAACGAAATCATGTTTTCTGGCTATAATATTTACTACAATGGTTAAATATTTAGATAAAAGAATAGTAATTTTAGAGTTGCATGAGACGAAAAAATTTCCAATGGATATTACTAAAACTTTGAAAGTTAACAGAATACTTGTCTGGAGAACGTTGAAGGGGTTCAAAGAGACAAGTCAAATACATAATGAACATGAACAAGGTCATCCTCGAACTGCCAGAACCTCAAAACTGATAAAATCTTCCAGAGAAATCCCAGAAGAAACCCAAATAAATCACTTAGAAATCTGGCAAAAAGAGCAATACAGATATCTGTCGGAGCGCTTCATAAAGGCTTGAAGACCTCTCCTTGCAAACATCAGACGAAGCAGCTGTTATCTGCCAAAAATGTGGACAAACGTTTTACAAGAGCTGAAATCCTGCTTTTTCGCTATCGAACTTCGTGTTCGGTGACGAAAATAAATTTGATGTCCTGCAAAAATTTTCCGTTCAAAATGATCGATTTTGGTCTGGGACTGGCGAGATTGACACCTGGGTGGTCACTCGAAAACAAAAAGCAACGTCAGCGATAGTGTGGGTCTTGATCACTGAAACCTGAGTAAATCCATTGGTTTTTGTGGAAGAAAGGCTTTAAATGAACCCAAAAAATTACCACAAAGGAATTTTTGCAGAATGATTGTTGTCTTAAGCTAAAAATCATTTTAAATTCGAGGGCCTAGCGCTTACCCTAGATTTCAAATGAGGGGCTGAGCTTAAAGAAAATAAATATGCTTCCCAGTTAAACACCAGACAGAGTTACCGAAACATGTGCATAGATATTTCATTTTGTACCTGTACACAGGATAAGTAATGCACCAAAAACTTTGCATTTTAATTAGTAAAACATCGCGACAAAATCTATTCAACTTCTGGTAAAATTTTATCGTTTTACCGACGCTAATTTTTGTCAAAATACACTACTAATTATCGTCATTTTCTTACGATAGACCGATGATTTCTTACGATAAACCGATGATGTATCGTCGGAAGTGGTGTGGCGAATGACCCATATTATCGTCGGATTACAGTTAATTTACCAGTCATCATCATCAGTTTTTACGAAGTGCTATGATATGTGGACATCAAACTGGTAGAGATCCGACGATAAATCGGAATCGGAATCCTGGATTCCTAAATCAGAATTTACTGGTAAATTTCGACGCTTTCAAAAATGGTGATTTATAAATATTCCTTTTTGAAAGCATTGAAATCTACCAGTAAATTCTGACGATAATGTATCGTCTGTCCGATGGTAAAAATAACCGGTCATTAACAGGTCCATATTATCCAACAATAATACGGACCATTCGCGACACCTATTTTGACAACATATCATCGATCTATCGTAAGAAATCATCGGTTTATCGTAAGAAAAAGACGATTGTCATTGGTGTATTTCGACGAAAATTAGTGTCGGTAAGACAATAAAGTTTGGAGTGGGATTTATGTATGGTTGCGAGTCCTTATGTCCTTGATAACCTGAGCTCGATAAGCTCAACTTGCTTCCTATTTTGCTGCTTTTAATTAAAGTGCTATAAAGTGCAAAGTTAAAGACAGACAAAACATTGAATTTGAAAAGTGGTAATTATTACGAGTTTTTTGTTCAGAATATGAGTATATGCATGTGCAGGCGCTAGGTGTGTTTGGAACAACAATGGCTAAAATCAGCGAGTGGTTTGTTGTAACGTGGTTTATTCTATGGGAAAGATTCATTTTCTGCCTATACATGCAAGCTCATCTACATGATCAAAGCTTATAGACTACCATTTTCTGCCAGTGAAATGTTAGTTAATCCATATTTACTGTGCTACGGAGATAACCAATCAGTTGACACAATAAGACTTCTAGGACAGACCTACAAATTATCTACCGCTGTCATTATTTTGAACAACACATGTTCCGTAACTTAACTTCTAGTTGACTTACATTATCTTCAGATTGAAATCAAATGCAATTCCATGAATTGAAAATATGCTCAAACGCAATTTACTCAAACGCAAGATCACCAGCTTGGTCGACTGGTGAGCGAATCTGCTTGCGAGCGGGAAGACCCGGGTTCGAATCCCGCTGCCGACATGGTTGACGCGGCTAGAAATACGGCATGGGACTTGGGTAAAACAACCGAATAATTATCGAAGTAATTATCCGACCCAAGAATGGGCCTGAAGGTTCGTTCCTATAGCTTCATTCTATTCTATTCTAAGTATCGTGACACTATCCCACGTTAAAGTCTCGATGCAAGAGCTCATTTGCGAAGTTGCAATTATATTAAGGCAGTGGAATGAAGTGCTGCAGAGAAGCGCATGAGCTCAACCAACAAGAGAGCGTGAGTGAGGGACTCGCTCGAGTAACCATTAAGTCAGAGAAGAATTCATTCTAGCAGCTTCCATGGTTCCATTCATCAGGCCTACCCTGCCTGGCCTATCCATCGCCGAGTACGCCATTGCTTCTCTCACGCACCACTGAACAGAGCGGTGTAGTTGCCATACGTCGCCTCTCTTTATTTCACTGCAAAAAAACAATGTGCTCCAAGACGACATGTAGATAAGATGCTTGCAGAGCGTCTGTATCTTGCAATAAGATGCATGTGTAATATTTTCAAGGGAAAGGCTCGGTTGACCCTCAAACACGCTGTTATATCCTGGAACTAAGTTTATTTTCTTCAAAGTTTCAGTAGCCTGGTATAAACTAGATATGATTCAGAACTCTGATTCTGAAAAATATATTGATATTATTTGAATTCCATCATATTTAAGCGAAAAATATCAAGTTCTCGGATATATGATGGTTGACGCGATACCGGTTTAGAGGGTTAAGTGCAATACTTGGGACAAACACAATTCTGAATACAAGCAAAAAAGGAAAACATTCTAAAAAAATTGCTTTACAAAATAACATTAAAATAAATTTAAGCTGTTCACTTACAACTGATATGACCTATAAAAGATACAGCCAATAACAGTTGCAAGGGAACGATGCGTCTAGCATCGACGAGGGCGGTGCCTGAGGAAAAGTCGTTAGGTGTTTGATTTGTAAAGTACCACTTGAGTGTAAGACTTGGTGTGGTGCGGAGGGTGGTGTGTCGCGTGCTCCTTGTGAACTGTGATATTATGAGGCTATCAACGCCACACGTGCTTATTAATCCAACCAACCGGAACAAATCGATTAAAATTAGACGAATTTCCTGGCATCGAATGGATAAATTTACGAATAGAATGCCACTGTAAAATTACTTCATATAGTATTTTCAGAATTAAAATAATGCAATTCATCATTATCATTTAGAATCGACAAATCATTGAACGCATTTATGTATAAATTTTATTTGAAAATCAACCTACATAAAATTTCAACACGGCTTTGAAATTAGAAACGCAAAAATTCAATCAGAATAAATTATTTGCAATCAATAGAAAATTGGAAAATAATGATGAAGTCGTTAGAATACATAATGAAATAATTACATCCACCGATGAAATCCATACGTTAGCAAGATGAGCGTTACCTCTTTGCATTCGGTCATCGCAACTACTGCAGTTTGCAAATATATTTCATCCAGCGATGAGGAAAACTAATCAAAATACACAACTTTATTCGAACCATGGAAAACCTGTTTCCCAGAATTTAAAATTTACTCTCCGAATTATAAATGAACTCCTCATGGATACCGAGAAATAACATTACTTCTAGGAACTCTAATTAGGATAATTAATTATAACATCAAGATAATTAATAACAGCGTTCGGGTAATTAATTACAACACTATTGTCATGACATCTAACTAAGATAATAATAGCAATATTAAGATAGGTAATAACAACATTAGGATAATTAGTGACAACACGACTGCTAGGAATTTTAAGTGGGATAATAGTAACATTAAGATAATTAATAATAACACTATTGCTAGGAACTCTAATTAAGATAATAATAAAATTAAGATAATTTATAACAACATTAGAGTAATTAATAAAACATTATGATATCTCATAACAACATGAGAATAATTAATAACAACATTACGATTACAATCAATACTATTGCTAGGAACTCCAATCAAAGTCCTATGACTGCATAATTTCTGATATAATTTTAAACAATATTTTCAACACGTCAGCTGAATTACAATGTCCAAAAATGACATGGACGAATAAGTAGGAATGATTGCGCTGTTCAGAGACTAGACTGCGGCTTTTGAACATTTCTAAAGTCCGTTTACTTACTCTTTACAACTCCACACGTAAATAAAAATTTACAAGTCGTAAATGATGGATGATTCAATTTTAGAAGTATAAGTTTTTAATTTTTTTGTGACTGAGTTTTACATTTTTTGAAAAAAACCTTTTAAGGGCAATATAGTACGATTAATGCATCAAAGAATTAAAATATTGTTTTTTTTAATATTCAAAATAAAGCATAAATAAAAGTTGAAGTACGGTACAAATTTGACTTTTCTGTAGCACTGATCAAACTTTAAAGAATTTCAAATGAAATATTATGGACACTACAAAACACGTGTTGGCTGCGTTAGTGTACACATAAGATGTTCTTTGGTACAAGAATCTTCAGCCTTTACTGTGGACATGCTTTCGAATAAGTCTTGTATTTTTTCGAAGTCTGTGGGTACATATAAATTTCATCAACTAGAAGCATTTAATGCACTTACAACAACTATGATATTATCCTAAAGAAACCTTTTGATAAAAGCATACAACTCGCAGTATACAATAACAATAATTAATGTATAGATGTCAATAGATACTGCTCAAATTAATACGGATAATTTTTCAGTCAGCATGACTGTACAGCTGACAACAATTCAGTAATAATGAGTACTAATACTTCACTATCGTACTAGAAATTAAAAAATACTACGTACCCTATGATTACAGAAATAAAATAAATAAACAGTTTTTTTAAATGCTAAGTAGAAATATCATTCTCAATTGCTATTGTTAAGTCGAACATACACATTTGACAGTTTGTTTTACGTTAACTTAGTAACTGGCTTTTACCAACAATAACGTAATTAAAGGTAAACTAATTGCAGTGCCACAGGCATGAACTTAACTGAGTTTTACCAACAATAACATAATTATTAGCTAAATAATTGCAATAATACATGGAATACATGAGCAAGTGGTATGCCCAGCGTGCTCCTACCTCCCTATGTTGAATTATAAATCAAGAAATCTGTTCGTGTATTGCCAACATAGTACATTACTGGTTAACCACCAAACAAGATATTTGTTTCCACTTTAATTTCTTAGTAAATGTTGTGATCTTAAAGCAGTAATTTATAAATGCATATCCTTTTAGAAAATTCCCGATGAATTGTCAAACTCCAATAACATTTCATATTTTAAATATCTGTACATTATTTGAAGGAAAATTGTGAAGTCCTTTTTTTATGAGGGCATTCGTGCTAATATCTTGCATTACTGTGTATTGAGTTTGCCAGTTTCTACATTAAAGAACTTGATGTGAACAACAGCATCATTATGTGAGAGAATACAAGACATCTCAACACAGTTCCTAACTCATGTCCATTTAAGAAAACAGGTCTTAGAGATCATACACGACACATTCATTGTACTAGAAATGGCATTAACAGTACTGCGCACTCTCTAAATAAGTTCCTCTGAAACAGACTATTTGTTTGTTGAAATATTCACCATGAGCTGAGCAGGACTGTCAATGCCTGCACCTCAATTGAATGTAAAAATTATTTACTGTACTATTGTGACTCAATTGTAAAAAAAAAAGAGCTCTGAGAACTTTTTTAGTTAGTTATTTTAGAATATTTGTTGCCTTTCAAGCACAAAACGTCAAGTTTTTTAAGCATGGCAAGTTATAACTATTGCAGTCATATTAGATTAATAAGCTTCAATACATGTTTAACAAAAATATATATTTTATACCGATACATGTAGCTAACAAATCCGTTTTTCAAGTTATATATGCAGCTAACATATCAGTTTTTTAATCTATGTATGTAGATACGGAATCGCTATGTCAAGCTATAATATTTGTATAGAAAGAATTATATTTTCCTAATCCATATAGATTGTTACGTGTATAGCAAGTAGATAACTTATGTATAAGAATATTTCGCAGCCAAGAAAAATTTTAGTATGATATTTCTTTCATGAAAACTAGCTAAAATTTTCTAACACCTGCTAAGCTTTTCAATACATTATTTTGGTGTTCTTTTTTTGTTTTTGTAAATCTTCATTGCGTAAAAGAATTCATTAAAGATAAATTATTATTTTTTATAATCGCTTAATGTCAGAAAGCGTTTACACAGTTCACATTTCAGAAAAACTAACCTAAGAACTGACAAACATCCTTAAAAATACTAAATTTATGACCTAAATATGGGGAAAAAATAGTGGACGCTGATAAAAAAAGCTCACAACATTCCGGTTTCTCATCGACTGTGCCACAAAATGACAATTTTTGACTCCCTACTGCCCCCTGGATGACCATTCGTTAAATACTCTGTGGTGAGCCAAGTACCCTCAAAAAATAACTCCTACATCAAGTGTACTGTGCAGTGATCGAGAATTATTTTCCTCTAGAACGAGCCAGATAGGACGAGTGGTCGTGTGTTTCTTGAGTTAAACTTTCGAAAGTGAATTCTAGTGTCAATGATTTATTCGTACTGGACAATTGTTAGTTGATTAATGCGTTTGAAAATATTACGTGCAATAAACTGACCAATTGTTAGATATATGGACCTGAATTAAAGAAAATGAAATCATCAGAGGAATAATTTATGAGATTTATCATCGTACTTCAAAATAAAAATGGTGAGTAAACTTAGCACGCAAGCCCTGATTTAAGTATACGGACTTTAAAACAGAGATTTAACTATCTTTTTGCAGCTACTCAAAGAAGCTAGTTTATAGTGACGGGTTGTATAATTTTAACACTAATTCCTATAAAGCTTCAGAATAACACGCTGCATAAGGCTAAGTCATACATACCTTTGAAACGATCAGCATGACGGTATTGTAAAACAATACCCTTACTTTTTGATCTTTTGAATGAGCTCACATGATACAAAACAACACTTGAGCAAACTGCAACTCGTATGTAGGATGAAAACCTGGTGGTAACCTCACCTCCTTGCAAATTCATCCCATATTATTGGGAGGATTTGATATATAAATAATATTCCAATAATATCGAGTTGTATGGAATGTATCTTTAGTAATTAAAATATGGTAAACAACTTTGTAGCAAGTTACGAATACAGTATAAGAAGGGGTTTACTTTCAAGCTGCTAATTTCAAAAGTAAGAGGTTTTAAAAGTCACTAATTTATACATGAATGTATCTTTTCCAATTTCATGAAACAAATTTAGGCGAAACATCTAATTTCAAATATCAGTTCGGTAAGTTGTGAACAAACATGTTTTGGTTTAATTCGCAGCCCTTCTTAATTAATAAAGAGACTGACTTGAATTTAAAATTATTAATTTATGAACTAAAGTATTTTAGTTGTGATTTCAGACTAGTAACTAGAGGATGATACTCTTTGTTTTTGAAATGAAAATAGTAATTTGCGAATGAAACCATTTTGAATTTGATTTCAAGTTGTTTATAAATAGAAACAATTAGAGTGTAATATGATATCAGTAATATATGAATAGAAGGATTTGATCTCTAACTCCAACAATTTATGACCAAAAGCAGTTTAAGCTTTGATAACAATAATAATCCTATGCTTCGAAATCTGTGTTTCGTGTTTCCGCTTAAAATTGAAAACAAAAATAACATGATTCTTTGTTTATTTTCCATCAAGATTAGATAACGAAGAACTGAACAAAGATCTTCAATAACTTTAACTTAAATTTTATTGTAAATGGACATTTGGATGGCAGACCATCTGGGCTGTTGAACACGGAGCAGGAAAATAACAGTTACGGGTCTTAACTTTAGTCTACAGACAAGTTTAGGAGGTTGGGTCAACATGTAGACTTGGATCTTTCAGATAATGTAACTTCATGAAAGAGCGCATCATGTCTGTGGCAGCTCATGCAACAGCTGCTATACGCTGCCTTGCTACTCCTTATACTCAGATGTTCATGGTCACTAATTTATTGGTATGGTAATAATGATATTTGTTAAGAAAAGAATTTGTAACTCGTGTCACATACGAAGCAACTGCCTTCGCTGTGCGTACTCCCTATTACGAATGCCACGTACAGCTGGTAATAAACGAATTAAATCAGTTTACTCGAGTATTAAAGAACATTGATTTGTTTAAAAGCTGATAAATGCTGTTTACTCTGAATAATTTTCAGCTGGTAGTCAGCTGGGAGATTTCATAAGTTGACAAGTATTATGAGCAAGTCTTTTTATAAGTTGACAAGTATTGTAAGAAAGTAGTTTGATTAGTTAACAAGTACTGTGAGGAAGTCATTTTAAGAGTTAAAAAGTATTGTTAGCAGATTATTTTGACCAACTGAAGTAGCCTAAGAAACTTATTTCATTTATAAGAAAATATGTTAGCTTTAAAATATCTTCTTTCCATTAAAATCGAAATTATATTTTTCATCGAGAAAGCTATACAACTGAGCATCTGACATGCAACTGGAGATTAAAAGCTTATTCTTAAAGCACGATAAGTTTATAAAGCTAAACGCCACAGCAGAAAGATCTAACGCAATCACTCCGTAAAAACAACTAAATAACACTTTCAATTCGAGGTGAAACAATTCGAAAGTTGTACCATTTCCAATATTTACCTTAGCATCTATATAATTCAGGCAAGGTTTACATTGATTGTAGATTTTTAACTATGGTGTTGCTGTCTAAATTTCTGTAGTCGATGAGGAAATTAAAATCATGGTTACTTCAGACTGTCTGTAATGTTAAGTGTGAGCAAAGTTATCAAGTAATTCAATTATTTTGTTATTTAATAAAGAAAATGTTAGATGAGAAAGTCATACACATGCCACAAATGAAAATGTTAGTAAAATTTAATCGTAGGACAGTTGGTCTAAATTAAATTGCTCTTAAATTTTTCTTTCGAGTACTTGGTTCAATGAGGAAGAGTTTCAAATATTAAAGCTAGTAGACCAGTATTTAGTTAAGGCAATACAAAAATTAAAGTAGTACAAATGCATGTATTAGGGCGCAGAACTGGTTGAAGATTGTAGATTTCTGTGAGCGAGTTTGGTCGCTGTTTGTATTTGCAGTCCAACTTTTCAAACATTTTTCCTAAAACTCACCACTTATGCCAATTTAGTACCTAAACACTATTACATCTTGTATAATTTTTTGGTAGGAAAAATCATAGAAAACTCAGGTCTGCCAAAAAATCATACACATTTCAGGAAGATCCTTCGTTCACCACAGAAATCTAAGGCAGCGCAATGTGGCTGTGAAACAGGAGTGAGCAGTACTCGCATACGACGTATTCTTGAAAGCACTCAGTGGAAATATCACCTAAATCCCACGCTTATTTCATGCAGTTTATGTGAACGATCAGGACCAAGGAATTCTGTTATGTGAGGAGTTTCAACACATGATAGGCGAGGGTCAAGACAACTGTAGACTTTTACCTATAGAGGACCCTAAAGGATGGTTTGTATCGCAGAAAACAGACTATATTAGCGGCCCTTACTCAAGAAGTTGAAGACCATGTGTTGCAATTCCACAGGTCGCTTTGGTTAACGTTGCCCAAGCAGTGGTTCACCATACACGTAAACGTCTGGATGCTAAAAGTCAACACTCTGAACATTGCTTTTTATTGTAGGGGTCAAATGAAAATTGTGTGCATGTTGTAATACCTGAATAAATTCCGTAATCAAAAATTTAAGTATGCTCTATTTTCATGAAGTGTGTTAACATTTTTTTTGACGGACCATGTATTTAGCGTTAAACAGAAAGCTCAATATAAATATACTCAGAGATTAGTAATTCTAGTGGGAAACATGATTTTAATGCTAACTACATAATTATAGTGTTTTGAAATTTCTTTCTTGTAATGGAAGACTAATATCAGGGTGAATGTCTTCTACTTCTCATGATCCTTTTCCTAAAAAAACTTGGCTTTAAACTATCACTTTTTTTGTTGCAGAGCTGCTGCTACAACTCCCCACCTGGCACTTCCCCGTCAAACATAATTTGATGAATAATAAACTAGGTACAGTTGAATGCACCGCTGTAACTGGGTAGTGTTTTGTGAGCCATTGAATTTCCTGGAAATGGGACTCGTTGAAATTCCTATTTAGAGTTGATCTGATGAAAAAGACAGTTTTTACCTCAAGTATCGTAAAAAGTGTCGTGAAAAGAAGTGAAAAGTAGCAAGTGAGAACATTAGAGAGTACAGTTTTATGCACGAGTGTTTCTTGTTTGTTAGAAGTTCCCAGACACATCATCACACCACACACGCTTGCTTTGCTCAAAATGAATGTAATTCTCGAAAGTTTCAAACATGGTTACTCGTTGGATAACTTTTTTCAGACATCCCCGTTCCCTGCAATACAGACACGATGATTTTTAAAATACCTTAAATATGTTTCCTTAGTATTGAAATGCCCAATATAATTGCTTTCATTGATTAAAAAACATAGTTTTACACAATTTTGGATAGTTTTTGGGGCACATGTTTCTAACTGCGTTTGTCAACCTCTTGAATTTTTTCCCTATAATCTGACTTCTTTTCGATTTTTTTTCCAAGTTACCCAACATACTAAAACTGAGTTTTTTGTAGATCACAAACTAGAATTTTTTCAATTGCACATTCAATTGTTGACATTACTGGAAACTACTCGACTCCCAACTGTACACAAGTGGGGGTTGTGAGGCCGGTGTTAGTGCACTGTTACTTCCACTTCTGTTCTATCCTTCAATGCTTTCCCCGGTGGATGTTGGAGGCTCAGCCCTCCACCACCAGCACCACCAGCACCACCACCCACCTCCATCACTCCACCACCATCACCATCATCATCCTTGGACCGCTGCAGCGACTCCGCTGGAGGATATCTCAGCAAAAGGTAAATATGAGTAAAGAGTAAACAAATTTCTTTACATACGTGCTGGTGACTTGAGCCACTTGCACACTTCCAATCCTCATGCAAGTGCGATCCAAGCCTCGAATATTTGTTCGCCAATCTTCGATTATTTGCGAGTCTCTAATAAACTTAATGTATTAAAGCTTCTGCAAGTCGTCAATGCATTTCAACACGATGGAAATAATCGATTTTAATATGCTGCAAGGGCCTTCAAAAAATAAAATTATTAACAGAAATGAAATTTACAATTTATATAATTTGTAAACAATATAGTTGTTATTTTATAACGAATGCAACGCAAAATACAAGGAGGTCTTCTTAAATACATGATGTAATAATGCTGGGGAGTAAAATATTATGTTTTATTGAGGCTAATTTTCTTTTTATAGAATTGACGATTCATGTTATAAAAAATACGCGTATTAGATACCGAGAAAGCAAGAAAAACGCAACTAACGACGAATAAACGATCTAGTTTTAAAAGTATTGACAAATGATAATTTTGTGATAATATCCAGTGTTCTATCACTTTTCTTTTAATTTACCAGGAAAAGTTTGAACTGCTAAAACTCTTATAAAAAGTGTTAACTACTGGAAGTCCCACAGATAGTTTAGACCCTTACAATTCCCATAAAAAGTTTTGACAGATAAAATCTTCATAAAAAGTTTAGACTGTACGCGCTGCCATCTAAAAATTAGATTGCTAAAGCTCCCGTAAGAAAAACATTTAGAAGTGCTTAGCAACGCCGATGTCAAGACACACATGCAACGCTAGACAGACACTGCAATGCAAGAGCCTCACCCAGTGGCAGCTATGCAAGCCTTACCTAGCTTTACATGATCTCAACATTAATTTATACTTCAAAGCCATCTTGTGAACGTACTTAAAATGTAAGCAAAGGGTTCGAGGGAATGGAGGATCGGAATGAATTAAAATTTTGGGGATCTATTTTAGCTTGCAGTCTACCAAAGTATCCTGTCTACGCTGTGACATTACTTCTAGCGCGCTGTCTAGCGTAGTATTCTGCCTATGATATGATATTACTTATAGCTTACAGTTTAATGCAGTATCCTGTCTACGCTGTGACATTACTGTCAGCGTGCTGTCTACCTTTTCTTACCCTAATAATCTGAGGTAACTTTAAAAATTAAAATGCTGTTAGCGGATTTATACACAGATATAGTTCTCACAGATAAAACAGCAGTTGCAATTTTAAGTTGGATTAGATTAGGTTTGGGTAAGTTAGCAGCGAATTTAAAATAAATGGGGGGTTATATAGTGGTATCTTGTAATATGAAGTTCTTATAGTTGTTTTAGAGTCCATGCAAGACAGTTGTTCATAACACCAGTGACAGTTACCACAACACAATGCCAACACAAATATGGGCTCAAGAACCATACCACGTATGGATATCTTACTCTTGTCGAGCCGTAATTTGACCGTAGCAGCAGCAACTAACTCGCATCACAATTAAATGGTTACATCTACCATGTAGTGTACGGTGTAACTTACCGTAAATACTTACGCCTATTGACAGTAATCACACGGTAATAAGTATGCGTATACACTTTAATTATACGGTAATAAGTGTGCCTATTCACCGTAATCACACATTAATAAGTGCGCCTATACATTTTAATTACACGGTGATAAGCATGCCCATTTACCGTAATCACACGGTAATAAACATGTCTATTCACCGTAATCACACAGTAATAAGTGCGCCTATACACTTTAATTACACGGTAATAAGTGTGCATATTCACCGTAATCACAGGGTAATATGTGCCCCTATTCACTGCAATCACACTACAATAAGTACGCCTATACACTTAATTTACACGGTTATAAGTATGCCTATTTACCGTAATCACACGGTAATAAGTGTGCCTATTCACCGTAATCACACGGTAATAAGTGCCCCTGTTCACTGCAATCATACTGCAATAAGTGAACCTATACATTTTAATTACACGGTAATAAATGTGTCTATTCACCGTAATTACACGGTAATAAGTGCCCCTATTCACTGCAATCACATTGCAATACTGTAAGTGCACCTATACACTTTAATTACACGGTAATAAGTACACGTATTGAAGTGTACAGGCACGACTAGTAATTTTCCCAGCAGCAAAACTTGACACCGTTAAAACACCGTAACGAGAAGACGTGCTCATGCAGCAGGGCAGACATCGATACGCCTAAATTAGGCGTTTAAGTGCAAGCAACACCGACACATGTAATGGAGCAGCGGCTTCACACCTAAGAGAGCTCTGTTCTCCCTCTTGTGGCCTCAATAGCTGCTATTGTTGTCTCTAGCAGCTATTGTAGCTGACTCTAGGCACCATTATTGTTGTCTCTAGGGACTATTGTTGTCGTTAGTACGTGCAGTTGTGCCGTCATCGCAGCGCCACTTCTCTGCTTGTAACAAATGACAGCAGACATCACAGTACAGTTCGTATCAAAGATACCGCCGTGTTGCGGTTCTCACCAGCGTCCAAGTTGCAGGGAGACTGGTATTCTCACCCTTAATTAATCCTTAGCTGGATTTCTTTTTTAAAAATTAATCTTAAATATGGAAGTAATTTTTTTTATTATATACAGATATAGCAGACTAGACAGTTCCCGTGGAAATTCCACGATTTAGATTTGACTAATTTAAAATTAGTCTAAAGATGAATGTATTCAAGACTTACGACGAATTTTTGTGTTTTAAATGAATATTTTTCATTAATATATACGGAACTTCCATTCTGTATCTACCGAAATTACGGCCCTGATAGTACCCGTTGTAATTACTTGGTTTAAAAGTGATAAATTGAGGATCTATGAAACAAAATAAATATTTTGGTTTTTCCCTTGGTACTATCATAATCTAAATATTTTTCATGAATATATACAGAACTTCCATTCTGTACCATATTTACAGATAACTATGAGAAGAAAGCCAATAACGGAAAAATAGAGTTTTTTATAGTGATCCGGCGCCTTTGTTATCCACAATACAATGCTTGTAATACATGCATACCCGTTCTGATTTCAGTTCAATAATTTTTCTTCAGTAATAGATAGGAAGTAATGGGACGGACACATACAGATAGAGAGAGAGAGTGAGTGAGATGGTGATACATTGTCGATTATGTATGTAGATTAAGATACATTAAGACATGACAGATATGTTACAGATAGGATATGTATGTATTAAAATTAATATGCATTCAAATTAAGATAGGAACTGAACGAATATACACAGGATACTTTAAAAGTACTAGACAATTGGCGGAGGGATATTTCCTGGTTAAACTGGCTAAGGGTTAACCCCAGTAGCAAGTGCAATTTAAATCTAATGAAGTATATTTTTCCTCACCATTTGGAATAGTTTTTGCAAGCTGCATAGCACTGTAGGCACCAAAATAAGAAGAATTTGATCACAATTTTAGAATAAAAGGCAAAGCAATGAATACTCGCATCAATTAAGTAGATCTGGAAAAGTTTTGGCTCAGTTTGTAGGAGTACTGTAGGAGTACCTGGACGAGTGCTCAGAACTACTCGTACTGGAAGCTTTCAATGTGTCTAAAATAAGTAAAGCACGATATTGAGATCCTCTAGTGAACTTAGTACCTCGTAAATGGCTCAACAGTCAGTGCAGCTATAGTAAGTCTTAGAGCAGAAACATATTAACTCGCTGTGTTGTGACATTACGATGTCAGCGGTGGATGTACAAGCCACTGTTCTTAATTAGTCTTAAACTAGGAATATAACAATAATAATAATAATAATAATAATAATAATAATAATAAAAATAATAATAATAATAATAATAATAATAATAATAATAATAATAATAATCTTAATTAATTATGCTGCAACAGACCAGAAGTGCAGTCAGAACATAGGTCTGCAGGTCACTGCAGCCGCGTTGAACATCACAGACTCCGTTAACACTCTGCTGCAGTTGTGTTCTAGTGAAAAATAGAATTATTCTGCCAACAACGCTAAAAAACATAACATCTCAAAATAAATTTTGCATTGGTCAGCAAAAACAGCAGAGATTCATAAAAACATGATTGTTTTAGAGGTTGAATGCGATGAAAAAACGGGTTAAAGAATTATTGGTGCTTACGTATTATCGGGAGGACCTTTAAAAAAACGACTCAAAAATTAAAGTAAATTATTTATTGAAACGGTTAAAACAATAAAATAACATTACATTACACCTAACCTAACCTAACCTAACCTAACCTAACCTAACCAACAAACCCTGTGAAAAAAAATAAAAAGTAAAAATCAAAGGTCCTCCCGATAATACGTAAGGACCGAATTATTTGCTTTCGGTAGAACTGACTTTTTAACTCAAGGTTGTAAAGTCATTAAAAAACGACTCTATCATTACAGAATTTTGCATGAATCCATTTTACTGGTACCTGGAGAGAATCACATTGTTTCCAGTGTAAATTTTATTTAATTTATCTCATATTATTGCCTTATATCTCTGTAGTTTCATCTCCACATTTCCTGGGTCCCATTTACTGCTACTCTCCTCCAGCAATAACAGCTACTCGTGTCGTATTTGTTCTCTATTAATAAGTGCATTTATACGAGATATTGCTATGACTGGTGATTCCGTCAGTGAATCCTAAATTTGTCTAATAGTTATGATCCTTATTTTCTTCTTCCACATTACTTCCATCTCTATACGACCATTAGTAATAAACGTCTTAGAGGACGTTTTTATCACTATATAATTATCAGTCTTTACAAATACTAGCCTGCAATAATCCTAATCAATAATAACTACATGCCAGTGCTAATAGTTGATAATGAACACTATAATAACCATAAAATAATCATAATCATAGAATAACGGTAATCTGGTTAGAAGCTGTGTTAAGTCAGCAGTGTGACTGTACGCCTGCTGTACATAACTGCCTTTCTCGCTCCCTCCCTTTGGAGGGGATGCTTTCTAAAGGCTATGGAACATCAGCGAACGCTACTGTGCACTGCTAAAAAGCACGGTGCAATTCACGGCTTTACAACTTCACGGTTTCACAACTTCACGGCTAAAAAGCACGGTACAATTCACGGTTTCACAACTTCACGGCTTCACAACTTCACGGCTTTAAAAGTTCACGGCTTCACAGCTTGAGTATCTGTATCATGAGCGTGTTCGCTCGCAACGCTGGGATATGGCATTTGTGTTCACAGTGCAGAGCCATACTCGAGAACTGGTGCTTCCATTCAGCTGGGGAGTAGTCGAAGTTATTGAAGTCAAAAATTTGAGGGTAGTTTTTTAGTCGTAAAATAATGCTACGTTGCGTAGTTGTTTCTTCGTGAAGATAATACAGAAAGATAAATTAACAAAAGTTTTTGTACTTATTTCGTTTTCATGTGCTAAAGAGCAGCTAGCTGTACTTCTCTCTTTGAATTTACAATGCGAACAAATTAATTTTGGAAAAACTGTGGGTGTGCCTTTATTCTAAGCACTTTTCTGAAGAATTCCTTCATGTCCGATATGCTGCTGAATGTTTCCAATCACTTCAATATTCCATTTATTTTAATTATTTCCAAGCGTCTTTCAAATTTCTTTTTTAGTTACAAAATAAACTGGCTCATCGCTGCCTTGAATTACCTTTATCTATATGTATATTTCATTAATTCTATTCCAATGCACTAATTTTTTCCTCAACTACCGCTTTAACAGCACTTCCACATCAAAAAATACTTCTTTCTAACGTTAAATTCTCTCTGTCCATTCCATGCATCACTTTAGAATAATTTTATTCAAATCCCCTAACATTCATGGCCAGTTTTCTCTCCCAGAACTGCCACATTTTAACGACATTTAGCTACAGTCATAAAGCGACTGTTGTCCTGCAACCTCATTTCAGTAAATACCTAAAAATGAACATAACCAGCCGTTCAAAAGCAGTTCTTCATGTATCGAGCAGAGTTTGGTTTTAGCAACTGATACTTCAATTTGAAGTCAAGATTGACCTAGCTAATCTATTCTCGAATAAAAGCCGA
The DNA here is from genome assembly GCA_006783055.1 of Trinorchestia longiramus. Taxonomy (NCBI): domain Eukaryota; kingdom Metazoa; phylum Arthropoda; class Malacostraca; order Amphipoda; family Talitridae; genus Trinorchestia; species Trinorchestia longiramus. Next base: position 17,396 of record VCRD01000681.1, on the reverse strand, counting down.
CTTGGATTAACTTTTGAAAGAATCTTTGTAGTGTCATTTTTAATCACAGGCTAAATCGATCTAGAGTTGTGTAACCAATTTTGCGTTCAGTCAATGCTGGGTTGTAGAGGACAGTCACACACACAGTCAGTGTTGGGTTGTAGAGGACAGTCACACACACAGTCAGTGCTGGGTTGTAGAGGACAGTCACACACACAGTCAGTGCTGGGTTGTAGAGGACAGTCACACACACAGTCAGTGTTGGGTTGTAGAGGACAGTCACACACACAGTCAGTGTTTAGAGTTATTGACCAGGGTGTCTAGCAAAAAAATGTATTACATAGGGGACTGTAGATGTATATTACATTATTCATTTTGGAGATGGATTTGATTTTAAAAGTTTTTCAGGGCAAAATGAAAGCTTCATTTTGTGTACACATTTTTCATTCCTAACTTCCATAGTAGGTGTGGTGGTGTAGAACGCATGCATTTCATGTGAATGACGTAAATTTACGACGCTACTTGGGTGTATGAAGTCACATTCATGAAACGGAGACAAAGACTACCGTATTTGACGGCATATAAGACGCGACGACGAAGACGGCATATAAGACGAAGTACTGAGCGTAAGCTGGGTTAGTGAGCGTCAGAGAGAAGATTAGCCTAGGCCTACGGGAGGTCTCAAACTTCACCCAATCCGAATTTTATCGTCTGACCGGCGCTAATTTTCGTCAGTATTAACCGGTAATTATCGCCTTTCCTCACGATAAACCGATGATATCTTACGATAAACCGGTAATTATTATCTGAAAAAGACTAAATTTTCATTGTCTTTTCCCTATGCTTGGAATGACGGTAGGAATAAGACTATAAAGACAGGTCAATATCGTCGGCGAACATTTCATCGTCTGGAAATACCTATAATTACCGGTAATAACCGGTACTATTTCTATCGTCGGAAGTTCTTACTATAAACGATGATTATCACCGCAAATCGATGATTATCTCCGGTAAACCGACAAAAAAAATTCGGATTGGGCACTTACGATGTATAAGACGCAGGGCGATTTTTCCAGCCAAAATTTCAGAAAATAGTGCTTCTTATATACCGTCAAATAGCGTTCTTTCTCTAGTATGAAAAAAACACACAAATGGAATAGGGTTGAAATTTTGGTTTATATTTTTCAACGATGTAAGGGGTCAGTAACATTTTAATAGAAGCGTACTTGCCTCAAAAATAAAAAAAAATGTAAGAAGCTTCACTGTGAGTGACTCTTTAAATCCAAGTCTCGGCAAGTTGTCTGGACATATGTAAGTAACAGTTTCATTTTATTACGATGGAAGTTTAGTTCTTTTCAAGGAGAAGCTCAAAGAATTCAATACATAACTTGCAAAACATGCACACAGCACCCAAACTCCAGAGTTAAACTGTTGAAATTTTAAGACATTCGGTTAGTTTTATTTCAGTGTATTGTTCAGAAGCAAGCAATCTCGCAAAGTTCTTTAAAGCCAAATCACTAAAATATTTCACAGCCTCATAGGATCTAGCTTTTATCATGCACTAAAAGATTGCTTGTGATTGGCTGCAGACTTTAGACGTTATTCGAAAGACGGCAGCTCATTGGTGCTCGGGGTCGTAATCAAGTTTCTATTATCGGACCTCCACTTTATTACTCGCCTCTGATTGGCTGAGCGGCGCCGACCAGTAGGAGGCCGCAAAACACACTTTATGGCAATGGAGTAAATAGGTTGCCACTTAGCGTATATTAGCTGCTATTTATGCCGCTAACGGCGCCTTCACGACACAACGGTTCAGCAAACGACCGTTTTTTAAGATACGGTCGTGGTGGGACGGAAATCACGTACGGTTGCTGACGTATCACTGCCTGAAATTGCTTTTCTAAATTCTGCTGAGCAAAGTTCAATTAATTATCTATGTAGGCTGAAGAAATGAGTTCAAGGAAATGTTTTACTTGGAGCACCTACATGCTCGAGTGCTTAGTCAATCGTTCGTTGTCTCAATAATCTGGATTAATATTACGGAGGAAAGTAATCAATTTGTAAGTTTCCTCCGAGGTCGTGTATTTTTTACTGGCTTAAGGAAACATTTTTTCGAGAACAAAAATAAAATATGTATTTATGTTTTACACGAAATTTACTTGTAGATAAATATTAACCAGTACAATGCGTCAGGAAACAATGCGTTAGTGAAAAAATTGATATTATGAAATAAGATATATGTTTTACTTTTACACATGGTAGATACCCAGTCCGAATTACATCGTTTGGCAGATTATAATTTTCGTCGGAATTCACCGGTAATTATCGTGTGTTTCTTACGATATATCGATGAATATTTACGATAAACCGATGATATATCGTCGTGAGGCGGCGTCGGATTACCGTTAATTTACCGGTCATTATCGTAAGTTTAGTGAAAAGTCCGAATATAATAAGCGGTTATTATAACGGATAATACCCAGTGAATAACTAGTTATTTTAACCATCAGACTGACGATAAATTTGAATCCTCGTAATTCATTGGTAAATTTTATGCTTTCTAAAATGATTGCTTATTATTTATAAACTGGTGTATCCGTGCTTTCAAAAATGATGGCAAATACTGTTGGAAAGTGGAGTTTCCATGCTTACGCTTATTTCAAAGGTAACTTATTTTTCTTGCGACTGTAATAAACATTTAAAATACAGTATTTTTGAGCCGCAATAGAAGTAGTTATAGCCATTCGTGTCATATCCTAGATATAGAAATTCAGCATTACTGAAAGCAACTGCGAGCTTGTGTATGTGTATTGTAATATGCAATACCCCGCCGAACTCGGTATCCAATATACGGACTCGAGTATACAAGGTTCTGGATCTCTCTAAATTTTTTTTTAAATAACTTATTATAGTGCACTTGTACAGCGAAAATGAGTGTATTAATTTACCAGTAAACTGAAACCAAGACTGCCAGTGCTAATTTCTTCCTATCTATTCTTAAAAGCGTGACACGAAACATATAAATAAATAAATATATAAACACATGACGGTCATTCTTAGTATTAGATAATACGATGCCGCTGTCAAGGATTCAAATTTTTTAATTTTGGTGGATTGTTTTTGAAACTTGATATCGTATCATTGCTACCCATGGATACAATATTCGTGGACACCCTGTATAACACACTATATATATATATATATATATATATATATATATATATATATATATATATATGTATTCGGAATGGTATAGCTGCACACAACATACGCACTCACGCACATGGCTTTTGCATGGTCTGATTGAGTACGGGACTTTAAAAAGAGCATGCCACGTGTACACACCACACAGACACACATGTATGTGTAGTGTGCCTGTCACAATAACGTGTGTCACACATACATATCTGTGTCGTGTACGACAGCAAAAGAAATAGAGCACGTACATTGGCATTGCGTAGGTTAGATATACACGAATACACAAATACTATAAGTTCAGTGTCATAAAAAGTTTGTGCTGTGTTTTTAATTATCCTAGATGAAAATACGGCAACAAATGTTCTCGGCAACCCAATATGTGCAGGACGCCAATTGATGTAATATTGAACTTATTATGCCACGAAAACATCCATGATGTTCAAATGAGCATCCATGTCACCACGACATGCTCTGTATTCTACAACTGCAGCACCCGCAGTCTAAATTCGAGCAAAATTAAAAAAGCAAAAACCCTCAAATTCTTCAATAAATTTAAACTTGAAAGTTGAAAAACTGAAGCACTGATATCAGATTGAAAAACTGATTCTTCAAAATCTAATCTTCAGAATTTGGTGTCCGTAATTTCTTTTTCAAAGCTGAGCAGTTCTGGTTTATGTTCTGGAAAATTGAAATTAGTGCGTATTAACCAAGTATAATTGATAAAGTTGAAGTTATTTTTCAGAAGAATGCCCTCGAAATTTGGAATATTAGTTAAGAAATTGGGTTTACTTTAAAAAAACAAAAACAAAGTACATGTTAGAAACTTAAAATCTAATTCTTAGAGATTTAAAATTTGAGTACCATGATTGAATTGATTTAAAATTAAATTTTCAAAAAACCGGATTTAGCGGAGGGAAATTTAATTTTAACATTTGATAATCGAAATTCAGTATACCGATTGTAATTCCATTATCGGAAGTAAATACACTGATTATAATTTCATAATCGAAACTAAATACACTGATTGTGATTCCATAATCGAAATTAAATACACCGATTGTGATAAATTTCAATTCACTTAAAATCAGAGTTAGAAAGTTGAAAAAATTTGCAACGGGAAAGTTAGTGCGATGAGATAAGAAATGTAAATCCTGAAGTCACGTTTTCAGTTTACTCCTCACAGCTTCATCGCCATTGTGACACTTAGTAACTATTCTTTTATTAAATTCAATAAAGACATTAGGAGGAAATTTAAACTTGTCGGAATAATGGAATGACATGCGACACGAACCTATGAGTCTTACATGTTTATGGCATACATGTCTACTCATCGATACGTTCTTAGATGCCACTGTACGAATACATACTCGAACGCTAATGCTTCTTTTTATATACCTATAAACGCACGTGTGCTTACATGATTGTTGCTTACCTATATGCCTGCAAACTAAAGTGAACTTAGTGTTTTTTTGTATTTATACGATCGGTGCTGAGTGTTCGCATTTTGTGAACACCTGTTCAATTGAATCATAGCTGATGCCAGCATGCTCGTATATATGTGTCTCTCTTCATCATTACAGGCTTAGAACGAAGTATATGTAAATACAAAAATTCAATTTACTGTACTTATTTTCTTTGGAACTGTTAACTTGATTTTAATAATAATAACAGAAGCATTAGTATTTTAACTAATTTAAACAATTTTGTGTGAAGATTGATTATTTGCAACAATCGGATTGCTATATTATAAGATAGAAGAGTGCCAAATTCTAAATCAAACTTGAAAAATCATGAAGCCAAATTTGTAACGATCTGTGGTATAATAAATCACCAAGCGGTTGAAAGAGACTGGAAGTAGCTGTCACGACATAACAAAGACTCAACCATTTCCCTTGAGGACTTCATAGCTTACTAAAAACGTCAGAGAGAAGCTGCGACGGAATCTGGACAGAAGCAGGAAAACGGGTTTTGGATTCTAACATTAGTTGCTGGACGACGAATCTAGAGTTAATAAAAAACCTGAAGGTTTCAAAATTTCAAAAATAAAATTACTCTCTTAGTCTGCAACAGAAAAGAAATGTTTGCGTGCAAAGACATAGCAGAATCTTTTTTTACGTTGGGCTAGGCACACAGTAACTAATATTGCCAGTTTATTAGAAATGGAAATAGTTTAAACGCCCAAAATGACCAGCGTTTGGTACAAGACAACAGCAATGAGTTAGTAGGACGACGTATAGCCTGCAGTCGCCTTAACCTTAATTCTTCGTTTGTGGTTGTAGCAGGTCATCTTTTTCATTGAACAAGAGATCAAAATTAATCGTGAAATTAATTTTTCTTCATTGAGTGGCAATGTTGTTTTTTGATTAAGCCTGACTTTAAAACTCTAGTGCCGAGTTTCGAAAAGATGAAACTTCCTTCGTTGCTACATGACTTGTACAAGAGAGATATCAGTAAAATTACTGAGCTTTTAGATCTGATGAATTATTGCATTTGAACTCAACCAATGAGGAACTTCAGAATTTAGTCCACTCTAAAGTCGAAAACAATTTGGTCCTATAATCATTGAATTTCAAGTTAAATGAAACGTTGTTTCAACGCTTGTTAGGACAATATTACACATCATGCCACACTTGCTAAGCTCCCCCATGGTTTCGTCGTTTCACTTGCATCGAAAGAAGTTCTGATAATTATCGTGTGTAGCAATTTTACTTCTCGTTTTTATTGAGATTGTTAACATTGTGAAACATAATAGAGTCATAGATGGGATTAATCTTAACACGTTTGTTGCGATTACCTAGCTGGTGCAAATCTTTACTTTGTACATACAGTCACTAGAAAGCTTTGAAAAAATTACAGAACCTAACCTGAGTGACCCACCGGTGGGTCGCATCGCAACAAACGTGTTAACCTATATTTTACCACCCCACCTAGTACATGGTAATAAATGAACATGCACCTGCTTGCTTGCTTTTTGGAGTGTTTGTAATTTCCTGCATGCTTTCGTGCCTGTGTCTGTGCACGTCTGAATGCTCCCACTTTATGTCTGTGTGCTCCTAAATTCTTACAAGCCTGTATGTTTGTATGCACTTGTATCTCTGCAGGAATGTGTGTAGGTGTGTAGGCCTATATGTTTGTATGATCGTGTATTCTTGCATGAGTGTGTGTGTAGGTTTGCATACCTGTGTACGCTTGTATGTTTGTATGAGCGTGTATCTCTGCATGTTTATGTGTAGATCTGCATACCTGTATAGGTCTGTGTATTTGCATAAGCGCGTATCCCTGCATGTGTGTATGTGTGTAGGTTTACATACCTGTGTAGGCTTGTATGTTTGTATGAGCGTGTATCCCTGCATGTGTGTGTGTGTAGGTCTGTATACTTGTGTAGGCCTATATGTTTGTATGAGCGTGTATCCCTGCATGTGTGTGTGTGTGTGTGTGTGTGTAGGTCTGTATACTTGTGTAGGCCTATATGTTTGTATGAGCGTGTATCCCTGCATGAGTGTGTATACTCGTGTAGGCCTGTGTATGTGTACACGCCACAATACCGACACGCAAGCCAGAGCGCAATGGCAGCAGGGCTGTGTGCCTGGCGCATCCAGTGACGCGTTAATAATGCCATTGATTTTTTGTATGAGAGACCAGTGTTACGGGGTCACGCGGCGCAGCCCTCGGGTAACACTCGACTGGATTGACGCCAAGGCTCAGCCTTAGAGTGCTAAACGTAGCCCGGGATAAAGACTTCCACCGTTACAACTCAACGGAATTAACGCATTATAAGCTCAGCGTGAAAGTTAAGAGAGATCTCTGATGATATGTAAGTCCATCAGCAACGAGACAGTGTTGTCTTACAGGCTGATAATGGAGGGTCGCTATTGCGTCAGTGTTTTGGAGCCAATAATTTCAATTGTTTGATTGAAGGGAAACAGTATTTCAAAAGATTGAATTCAGAGCAGCACTTGATTGAAGTCGATTAGGATAGCAACAGTCTAAAATAAAGTACGCTGTTATGTTTTCAAATGCTTTAGAGATGAACATTCCGTTGGTGTGTCAAGTCCAAATTGTTGACATGCATGCAGGGTAGACAGAACGGAAACGATCACGTCACAGTTATACAACTTTTGTTTAAATGCCATCGATGCTCTACAAAACGATTAACAAACAACTGTACGGAATTATAGACTTGAACTGATTGGTCGTACAGTTCATTTTACTTTGACCAGTTTACCGGACAATGAGCGTTACTTTAGACTAATTTGTTCTTAGGTAAGTACGAACGAATATGAAAAAAATAAAGTAAATAATGTTTGAATTCAATGAACATTTCTCACAACAAGCATAACCTTCCACCGTGTTCACAAAAAGCTGTTGCTTATCTTTACGGAGAGTACATCCTCTTTATTCCTTTATGAACAAAGATTTCAGAAATTGTTAATCGAGAAAGTGACGTACACCAAAACTATAGGAACGCACTGTTGGCATTTAGTATTTACATGTAAAATAAGGTAGTAAGTGCATTGTGATCTAGCACTCGCATGCAATCAAGAGCTGAACAGCACGGGGGAGAGAGAACACTCAAGTACATCACCAGCTTGTTCGACTGGTGAGCGAATCTGCTTTCGAGCGGAAAGACCCGGGTTCGAATCCCGCTGCCGACATGGTTGACGCGGCTAGAAATACGGCATGGGACTTGGGTATACAACCGAATAATTATCGAAGTAATTATCCGACCCAAGAATGGGCCAGAAGGTTCATTCCTATAGTCTCATTCTATTCTATTCTANTCAGCCTTAGAGTGCTAAACGTAGCCCGGGATAAAGACTTCCACCGTTACAACTCAACGGAATTAACGCATTATAAGCTCAGCGTAAAAGTTAAGAGAGATCTCTGATGATATGTAAGTCCATCAGCAACGAGACAGTGTTGTCTTACAGGCTGATAATGGAGGGTCGCTATTGCGTGAGTGTTTTGAAGCCAATAATTTCAATTGTTTGATTGAAGGGAAACAGTATTTTAAAAGATAAAATTCAGAGCAGCACTTGGTTGAAGTCGATTAGGATAGCAACAGTCTAAAATAAAGTACGCTGTTATGTTTTCAAATGCTTTAGAGATGAACATTCCGTTGGTGTGTCAAGTCCAAATTGTTGACATGCATGCAGGGTAGACAGAAGGGAAACGATCACGTCACAGTTAAACAACTTTTGTTTAAATGCCATCGATGCTCTACAAAACGATTAACAAACAACTGTACGGAATTATAGACTTGAACTGATTGGTCGTACAGTTTATTTTACTTAGACCAGTTTACCGGACAATGAGCGTTACTTTAGACTAATTTGTTCTTAAGTAAGTATGAACGAATATGAAAAAATTAATGTAAATAATGTTTGAATTCAATGAACATTTCTCACAACAAGCATAACCTTCCACCGTGTTCACAAAAGGCTGTTGCTTATCTTTACGGAGAGTACATCCTCTTTATTCCTTTATGAACAAAGATTTCAGAAATTGTTAATCGAGAAAGTGACGTACACCAAAACTATAGGAACTCACTGTTGGCATTTGGTATTAACATGTAAAATAAGGTAGTAAGTCCATTGTGATCCAGCACTCGCATGCAATCAAGAGCTGGACAGCAGGAGGGAGAGAGAACACTCAAATATATCACCAGCTTGGTCGACTGGTGAGCGAATCTGCTTTCGAGCGGAAAGACCCGGGTTCGAATCCCGCTGCTGACATGGTTGACGCGGCTAGAAATACGGCATGGGACTTGGGTAAACAACCGAATAATTATCGAAGTAATTATCCGACCCAAGAATGGGCCAGAAGGTTCATTCCTATAGTCTCATTCTATTCTATTCTA
>VCRD01000680.1:133707-227765 GCA_006783055.1 Trinorchestia longiramus | reverse complement strand
GGTACTCATAGCTTAGTGGCGAGGTACTCTGAATCATAGCTTAGTGGCGAGGCACTCTGAATCATAGCTTAGTGGCGAGGTAGTCTGAATCATAGCTTAGTGGCGAGGTACTCTGAATCATACTCGATGTCTTTGGCTTGATGCATGCACAGACACGCCATAACTTTGACCCAGAAATTATCAATATTGTGGCACAGTATAACAGAAGCATCATGTTTTTTCATGTAATTAGTCTTCTTTCTTACTGTGACTCAATACTAACCATTTATTAGTCCAAGTCCTCGGAGGGTAAGTGCTGTAAAAGGAGAGTATGTGTTGTTTAAGGAGGGTATGTGTTGTATGAGAAGGATATGTTGGATAAGAAGCTTATGTTGTACAAAGACGGTATATGTTAAAGGAGAGTACATTACTTTTCAAAAGAAGTGGCTTAATGGTTATCTCGCATCCGTAGTCGAGATGTTAATTAGTACAATGTATGTGTAGTTGTAGCTCTGCTGCTTTGATTCATACGAGTGTGATGTCGTCAACAATACTCATTCTCTTCATCAACAGGTTACAAAGCGTAAATTGCATTTGGTTGTTTATTTTTTAGTGGCTTATCTTCAATAGATGCACAATTGATGCCTTATTGCCTTCAATTGATGAAGTATCATTGCAAGCCAAAATAGAATAGAATAGAATAGAATAGAATAGAATAGAATGAGGCTATAGGAACGAACCTTCTGGCCCATTCTTGGGTCGGATAATTACTTCGATAATTATTCGGTTGTTTACCCAAGTCCCATGCCGTATTTCTAGCCGCGTCAACCATGTCGGCAGCGGAATTCGAACCCGGGTCTTCCCGCTCGCAAGCAGATTTGCTCACCAGTCGACCAAGCTGGTGGTATATAATAAACAATAAACAGCTAACCAATGTTAACAAAGGTTGTATTCGTTTAGAAGATGCCATAAGCTACAATGTTCTTAGGTTTTAAGTAAATATTATTGACTACTCAGTAGATATTATTAGCTGTTCTGCAGATGATATTAACTACGCAATAGATATTATTAACTACTCAATAAATATTATTAACTACTCAATAAATAATATTAACTACTCGGTAGATGTTAATAGCTACACAGTAGACACTGGGAAGACCTTGAAATCATTAAAATCTGCAACCTTAAGTATTTTATGCAAATAAGGGCGGCAAACTTTCTATTTTTTCATTCAGAACATCAAAGATTTTTAATATTTCGTGGTATTCGAGTTGTCATTGTAATTTTTTATCAGTCCCACATGATGAATAATTCATAACCAGTCTCTAATTAAGTATTATGAAGCATAAGTAATTAAGAATTGTTGTGTAAAATGTGCTCGTTTGACTACAATGTCTGAATTATTATTACTGTTTCCATTGATTGGTTCTAAAGCATCCAACCTTGGCTTCACCCGACGCAGGTCGCCCTAATTCTTAGAACAATTCCTTAGCACACGACCGACACTAATTGAAAAACACAGGAATATTACAACGACAGAGTAAAAGTATTTCAGTGCTTTCGAATGAAAATTCTGAAAAAATATCAGCCTTCTTCAAAGAGTAACATATCTAATTACCGTGGAGCATTTCATCCTTCATTTAAAGAGTCAGGGAGTCTCAGCAGAGGCCATTGATATTTTTTCATCGCTCGAGATATTTTTCCATCGTCTCTCACATTTCTGCCATTGTGAACAGCGTCCTGCCCACCTCATTATGTTCTATTTCTGCTCTCACGCTTGCTGTACACTTTGCTCACCAGCATGTCAGGCAGCGACTATTATATGTATGTATATATATGTACGTTTGTATGTATGTGTATCGTACGTACGTACGTACGTATGTAAGAATGAATATGTAACATGTAGAGATCCATTTTATAATTTTAAGATCCATTATTTTCGAAATAATTTTCCACAATTCTTGCCGTATTTTGCTTTTTTGAGGTACTTGATAATCGTACTGATTTTGAGTACAAATTATTCTTTGTATCAATATATTAGATTCCTGATAAAACTTTAAGATTTTTCCTTTCCTTTGATATGTAACAAATTTATTTGACATTATTAGGTTTTGTGTTATTAACTTCTAAAAAAAGTGAAGAGACTTTTGCTTCACCCGTTATGTACACATGCATGTACTCCGTAACGCACAACTCTGTGTTCCCGCTGTTTAATGACCTGGTTTATACTCAAGCTAAGCCTGCGCTGCATGTGGGCTGAAAATGAGCTTCGTGTTGAGTACTTTTAATTAATGGAGGTAAATCTGTTGCAGAGTTCACAAGATACACTGGTTCTGCCTTAAGTTGCCTCGTATTTCACAAGTGGGGCGTGAAATGAACAAAAATGATCACCTGAGAGTGGATTTAGGGTAGAAAGTAAATGACAGGCTCAGTAGAAGAGGATATGATGTTGTTTCCGAGATGCTCGACGGAATTAGAGTTTTTACTTTCTTAGACACATCCATACGTTCATAATAAAGCTACTTGGCTTTGGAAGTGTCATTTGTGTTGAATGATATGATACATTGTGTTAATGTTTTCATGTGAATTCTACCATTCGACTTATCCCATTTCGGTCCAGTGGACCATTCATTGCCATTATATAAAATACAAAAGCAGGCTATTTGCGTTTTTGCTGTGGTTAAACTTTCAAAGCAATAAGCTTAAATTTATTTGTGATGTTCAAGTATCGATCTGCTCTCTCTAGATAAAAAACTAATGAATTATTTCACTTTTGATTTAGCGTTGAGCTGAGATAATCTTGCCAAGCACTTCAAAACATTCCCGTACGTTGTGCTGTAGAAGTTACATGTTCTCGTAGAATCTCGTGAAACATTTTCGTTGTCACGTGCATACTCTGTCGACGAGTACGTGAATTAAAAAGAATGGCACACCTGACAGATCTTTACTACTTCAGAAATGCCGTTCGCAGCTCAGTGAATGATGTGTGTCACCTCAGTACACCAAGAACAAATGCTTCCCTTCACCGGTTACGAAAATTAATGAATTGAAGAAAAAGTTACTAAAACGAAGGCGCTGTAAAATTCATATATATCGCTTTTTGACTCTCAGAAAAAAACACCTCAAATTCATCAACTAAAGTTGTTGATTGGTTTGTGCGTTTAAAAAAAATGGAGTTACCAATGAATGGGGAGAGTATCAGTGGAATTGACTTGGCAGAAATGAAGGTGTCACAACTCTATTTGATGCATTCAGAGTTGTTTTTACTTGAATGAAAATGATCAAGTTTAAAAATCTATGGCTCTAATAGACGATTTTGAATGATTGTGCTTAATCACAAGAGTTTAAATTAGGATGAACTCACTTTTTCTTTAGTCTCTGTACTTGTCAGTAAAATTTAGTTGTTGGATTAACGGTAATTTTTGTCTTTTATAACATCATTTATGAAAAATTACGTTATTCCTACGAAATAAGAAGTTTAGTTCATTCCCCTATTATTTGTAGCATACTTCACCGATATCCCATCAGGAAATTGTCGTATCTGAATTTTATTGATAGTCACATCTTCATAAATTCCTGTAAGTGGTATTATTTCTCCGAGCTATTACTCATTGATAAATTATAACGAATATTATGATATGAAGCCAATCTGTGACTCCTTATTGATCAAATTATATACACTAAAAGAACCTGACATCGCTTGCTGATTCAAAATTAATACAACGATACAGGTAGTTAAACAACCTATTAATACGATTTCTGTTTTCTAGTGTTCTCGATAATATTGTATCCAAACAAATGAATCATCATTAAGTATTAAAGTTCTTCTTGCAGTAATCCAATAAACGTCGAAACTAATTTTAATTCCTAGCAGCACATTGTTTTTTAACTATTCCCAGTGAACTTTCACATGAGCAGTATATTTTTATTTAATTCCAATATACTTTGAGTTTATGAAGTTTTGTGCTCAACTGTACTTTTTCTTCATACTAAGAGTACGGAAAAATAACTCAAGCTTACTCCAACATTCTCCACTACTCCTAAATATAATACAAGTGCCAGCAGAGGAAGAATGTCACTGAGGAAGGAAAGAATAACTCGGGTTTGCTCCACCACGCTCCACCACACACAAATACACGTGCAAGAAGGAGAAGAATATCGCTCAGGGAAGTGTATCGTTTAACCCTTTAGCGACCAATTTTTTTTCTAGTTTGTACGTCTAAGCTCACAAAGACCGTCTATACACTGATGCAATGAAGCACGCTGAGAGCCAGGCAGCCAAAAGAACGACGCTGTAACATGCCGAAGCGTTCAAACCTAGTAGCAACCTCATATTGCTCACTGTTTAATTATTAGAACAATTCTCCCAAAGACCGTAAAACAGGACCGTATGGTCCTTTTCGTCGCTAAAGGGTTAATTATTTCCTATTTATTACAGAAGAAAAATCATTGAAGTGAAATCATAACTGGTATACATGTATTATAAGCATTGTATTGTGGATATCAAAGGAACCGGATCACTAAAAAATAAGCTATTTTTTCTGCTATTACCTTCCTTCACTTACATAGCGATGTTATCGGTGGATACGATACAGAATAAATGTTCTGTATACATGTATGACGAATATGCAGGTTCTGATAGTATCACGGGTAAAACTGAAAAATGCATTTTATTTCATAGATCTTAAATTTCATCACTTTTAAACTGTGGAATTCTCATGGGTACTATCCGGGCCATGTTATCGGTAGATCAGACACAGAATGAAAGTTCTGTAGCTATTCATGAAAAATATTCATTTGCAACACAATAATTTGTCCTATATCTTTTATACATTCGTGTTTATAATAATTTCATATTGATCAAATCTAAACCGTAGAATTTGCACGGGAACTATCAAGTAATAATAATAAAGGAATTACACTTGTCAGTGGCTGTCTTTTTGCGTTGACCATCTTAGTATAACTAGTTCGATGATGGGATACAGAGCGTTTATAAATTCGACTTTCCATTGCACAAGAATCAATATAATAAATTATTTTTTTCGGGAGGAATGCATTTCCTCTGAAAGCTGTCATACTTTTAAAAAGTATCCACAGTAGTTTTCGTTCACTCATATCGAACATTGTAGTGATCCAGGGAACCGCTATTTTAATGGAAGAAAGATCAAGTTCCATAAAAACAGTCTTTGAGGGTTTACTTAGCTCTTTGACTGTTCGGTCTTTAAAGCAGTCTGTTGAAGAACACAGCCACTTGAGTCAGAGTATTTGTTTGAGCTTCATTAACCCTGCTCAGAACTTTGGCTTAACTTAGAGCTCTTAAGTTGATCGAACGAAAACTTTAGCAAAGGAAAAGCACGGGGAATGTTTTTACTTCCGGATTAAGAGTTACTTTAGAGTTCAAATTGCATGCTGCAGAGCAATGCTTGAGTATTCACCATGCAGTGAGGAGGAGCAGTGCCAAGTAAGCTCTAATAATATTGATGGGTTTGATTCCTTAGCTAATATCAGTCTTTCTGCACACTTGAACATTGACTCCGTCTGGGATATTGTAAAAAATACAATGCCATCAAACTAAATTAGGAGTCTGTTTTACTTGCAGTTTTAAACTGATTGGAGAGTTCAATACTACTTAACTAAACTAGAGTTTCACCATGTATATCAAAGTTGTGAATTTAGTCATATGATATTCTATGTAATGACAACTAAGCATCGGAATCGAGATTACTGAAAAAATCCTTGTTTTAGACATAGTATATTCTTCTTATGATTTACTATATTTCAGCTACAAAAGGAAAACTGTCAATGGATTCTAACACAGAGAAGATGGAAATGACAAAAAATAGAATAGTAAGTTTCGAGCTGGTGGTGAAATTCTAGTTTTGTATCTCTGTATCAAGAAGCTTGGACCCCCATAGAATAGAATAAGGCAATAGAAACGAGCCATTTAACCCATTCTTGGGTTGACAACTAAGTCCCATGCGGTTCTGCTCTATGCCGCACTCATGTGGGCATCTTTTAGAGAGTTGTGCTTCCTGTTCATGTTTGTTCAAACTGTGCGGAAAAATAGTTTTCCCTGTTAGAGCAAGGCGTACTGAAAAGTTATAGTGGCATGTCGTAAGCGGTCAATGAGGTTATTATATATCTTAGAAAAAGGGTTTTCACTAACTTTGTATTTAGGGAACAATCAAGATGTTGCTTCACAGATGTGAGACGCCAAATAGTTTTCACCGATGATTTTATTTATGTTCCTATGCGTTTTGTAATGCAATATAGGATAATTCATATAGATTTTCGTATCAGAGTCTCTGCTGCTATCAGATCAAGGCAAAACATTTTACCTGTATATGCCAAAGACATCAGTGCGTATGTATGTATCTATCTTAAGGTCAATCAAGTTCTAGAGTCATATTTTTGATGACCATTTTTACTTATTTTACATTTTGGAAATGAAACTAAAACCCTGTAACTCAAGAAGGTGCTTGCTTAGCGCAGCTGAGAGCTATTCTGTACAACTACAGTGAAAAAAACGACAACTTTTTATCATCCCCAAAGCTGTCACTTGAAAAAAGTACGCTGAAACTAAGTCAGATAGGGAATACATTTCTGTTAATATGCATATCTACAAAGTTTTTAATAGAAATATTTCAAAGTTTCATATTCTTTTCAGATGCAGCAGGCTTATGAACGACTAGCTAGTCAAAGTTTTCTGTTTTGAATAACGAATGTTACTTTTTGTTTCATATTTAGTTTAAGATTGTATTGAAACAACTTATAGCTCTTTTATTATATTACAAAATGTTCATTTTAAAAATTGTAATGTTCATGAACGAAAGCTACTAAACACACTGAAATTAAGATTTTTTTGTCATTAGAATTTTTTTATTCATTTCATGAATTTTCAAGATAAAGAGGCTGGCTATATTGCCTAGCAGGTAAGCTTTGTGTTATTGCCTAGCAGGTAAGCCTGATGTTATTGCCTACCAGTTAAGTATGACGTCATTGACTAGCAGGTAAAAATATCGTTATTGCTTAGCAGGTAAAAATATCGTTATTGCTTAGCAGGTAAGAATAGCGTTATAGCCTAGCAATCATGAACAGTATTTATGCAATATAGAAATAAAAATAATGTTTACATGGAATACGAGGCATGTTTCGTTAATTGCTCTCATTAAGGAGTGCCATACAGATTATGAATGTTGCTAAAAGAGGTTCGAATTGTTTTTACGTAAGATTCCTTTCACTCGAACGCTGACTGCACCTCATGTTTTTTTCCAAAAATTAATATTTACCAACACCTAAGTAGCTTACAAACTCAGGTCAATAATCTGTTATTAGGTATCAACAAATATTTAATCAATTCTCATACGAGTACATTGCCTTGCACTGAAAACAAGTTTAAACTAATTATTTAAGAATGCATTTTTAATGATGATTTTGACAATGGTTTCTGTACGAGTTGTTACTGCTTGTAGCGTCCTTAGCGTGAGACTGGCTGTGGATAACATGGTCCCAATTTTGGAACTTTTTTCCTTTTTTTGAGGTCGCAAAACCCTCAATGCGCTCACAAAAATGTCCGAATTTTAAAGATTTTTTGCATTGAATTCTACTAAGAGAAAAGTGAAAAATGAAAACATATAAATATATATATATATATATATATATATATATATATATATATATATATATATATATATATATATATATGTATATATATACTCGTATATTTATGTATGTTTTCATTTTTCACTATATAAATTATATATATATATATATATATATAAGTGGGCTCATTGAAAATGCCTACATATTATTATTATAATAATATGTGGAAGCGTGTAAATTTTCTAAAAAACTGAACATTTGGCAAATTACCATATCTGTAGTTACTATGTGAACAAAATTGCACATGAAACATCATTCTGCAGTGGCAAGCAGTTCAGTTCAGTGCCCCTTAGGTATAAAGTAACAGCTCCAAGGCACAGTGAGGTTCAAAAAAGATGTCGTAAGCGATCGGAAATCAATGAAGCACGACAACGGCATTGTGTGCTATGCTCATACATCATGTTTTTGCACCCCAAAGTACGGGAATCTAGTTCCTCCCTTGCATATCAACATGAATTTCGTAGCATATCAACATGAATTATTCAAGGCGAGACAAAATACAGCGTCGCCTGCCACCGTTCGTAAACATGAACTCTTCCTTTGATAAGCGCGGAAAATACACTAGAATATCCAAGCTACGAAAAATAACGCTCGTTCAGCATGGTATTTTTTCTGGCTGAGCTTTGCTTGGATTTTTCACTCATGTGCGTATAAAATATTCTCCACAAAGCAACTATGTTTATTTTTAGAAAGTCCTTGACGTACAGTAGTTGTGGTTTGTGTGCTTGAAACATAGTGTACATAGCCACATTTTGTATGAAAAAAATACGTGTGTACACATGTTAGTTTTTTCGATTTTTTCGGAAGAACTATTATTAGTACATTTGGAAAGCGTAAAAGTGTAAATAATTTAAGCGACGCCTGAAAATCATTTCTTGTTTTTAAGACAAGTGATAACTTTATAGCACAATATTTTGTTCCGTGTTTCATGATTCAGCTGAGGAGTAAATATGAGACACATTAAATTTAGGAAATAAGTTGTAGAATAAAGTTCAATAAGGATGCTTGAAACTGGATCAAATTACACAGCTTCAACAGTTTCTAGGTGACCTCAAAATTTCACGATCGAAGAAGCCATTACAAAATTACTCGAAAGGTGAAAAAATAATTTTTTTAGCACAATACTACTACGAGTGCACATCGTTAACGTTAATCAGTAAGCCATATGAAACGAGTAATTTCATACTTTAAATGCCACTAATATTACTATTTACCTACGTACATAATTCTCAGCGTCAATTTGTGGAGCCGGCGCCAGGAATGGAGTTCGTAACTCGCTCGATCAGCGTCCAGGTCTCCTTCCTAGCTCGACCATCAGGAAAATTTACCGCCCGCTGAAGCATAAGTAAACAAGGCATGAATACCTCAAGCGCTGTACGAGTGAAACCATCAGATTATCACGGCAGCGGGAAATGTTCAAATATATATTGAGTATTTTTTTCAGTTTCAAAGCGTCGATTTATTTTTCCCGGAAGTATTTATTTTGCTGCGTTTTTGGACCTATTGAAACTGCTGTGCCAGTTTCAGTACCCCAGCGGCTTCTTAGATTAATAATGTTTTCATTTCGTTGTCGTGAACTGCTTCGAAAAATAATGAGCAAAACACAAAATTCTAGATGAAAAAAAATGGGACGAGTATTATTTTTTATATTAGATAATGAATTAAGTTAACTTAAATTCTTTAAAACGAAGAAGACTGAAACACAATCGGAAAAATATTGGACACCCAGAATTACTCATTGATAAAAACCGAACAAGCAAATGAATGGCCAGAGTTTAGTTTTGAAAAGTCTGCATGTGAACTTTTACATAATACATAAGTAATATTGCAGAATTAGTGGCTAGAAGCTTATTCAAAAATTTGTTTATGAACAAGCAAGTGTTGAAATGTGTTAATTATCTTAAATTTCCTTGCAAAACTGCTACTACAAATTCTGTTTTTGTATTCAAGTATCTAGACCAGGAATAAATCTATGACCTAATAACATGAAAAATTGTAATTTCTTTTCCACATGGCTTAACCAGACCCCAGTTCTGTTGCTCAAGGTGGACAGAAGCGAAGTTAGAAGAAGAAGTCATGAAATTAAAAGTGTTCGCAGTGAACATATGAAGAAATAACAACCCAGAAATAATGTTAAATTTTTACGTTGGACTGTATCTATATTTGCGGCTCTCTCTGGTCGGAAACAGTGGATACAAAAACAGTTGACCAAAAATTAAAATGTATCTTTTTAAAGATTATTTTTACCTCTGTGTCTTATAGGCGTTTGAAATATAATGCATAACGTTCAAATTATGAGTTAAATTTTTAGTTTTTTTCCCTTGATCTACCGTTTCTAAGCAACGTTAACAGTCGTATGAATCAATTGTTTCCAACTAGACGGAGAACTTTCTTCTGGTTATTACTGAAGTTTTTCACATATAACTTACTCTCAAAAGTTCTCCTTATGTGCAAGGCAACAGACTCGAAACAAGTTTCGTACATTTTAATGTTAAGCTTTCGTATCGTTTTAACACAAATCAAAGTTTGTAGCACCGGTAATCTAAGAGCAAACTGAACCAATCTACTGTAAAAGCAACGAACACGTCTCATTATTATAAAATTATTCGAGTTATCACCCATGACTCTAGCAAAAAACTGCTTTTCAATGATATTTATACTCCAATTTTACGGCTCTAGATTGTATTTTATAGGGTAACTGCGATCTGTAACATTAATTTTAGCTTCAGCTCTACTGGGAAGAAATCTTCATGAGACTGATTTCTGGCGCGTGATTTTATTTGTTTGTACTGCTGCTGCCGTGACACTTGCCTCAGGCTTCTATTTTGGCTGTCAATGAACCGAAAATCTACGAAATTTCTTCGTCAAAAATACAATCTTTTTGATTTGGTAGTAAAATCAAAGCAGTAATTTGATTCTACGTTGGTTTTATGGTCAAAATGGTACTTATACTTTTGTTTTAGAAGGAATGCAATTTGAAACACTTCCTTCAAAGAGATACATTACATGAAGAGCAAAAAACGTTACTCTCTTCATAATTTGTCAAAGTAAGTTAAGGAGCCTTGAATTTATGTCTCAAAGTATTTAGTTGTTGTTAAACGATTGACGAATGAATAAAATATAATCTCGAGCGAGGGTGCCTGACAAAACTCAAGCAAAAGAACGATCCTTTCATCTTTATTTCTGGCTTGGACTTCTGGCACAAACAGCGGAAGGCGTTTAAGTCAAG
Source organism: Trinorchestia longiramus (assembly GCA_006783055.1). Lineage (NCBI taxonomy): Eukaryota > Metazoa > Arthropoda > Malacostraca > Amphipoda > Talitridae > Trinorchestia > Trinorchestia longiramus. The sequence continues at coordinate 216,895 of VCRD01000680.1, read as the reverse complement.
AACAGAAAGGAAGATATCGTCCTTATCATCGGTAAGCATCACCAACTACGCAGGGTTCTGATTATTTGACTTTCAGGTAGAAATTAAAAAGAACGCAGATATTGGAGTAAATTAGGATTTAAGCTTGCAGTTAACGTTGTTTTAGTAGTTGAGTGTGAACAGTACTAGTAAAATAAAACGATATGAAAATGGCAGGTATTTTGTGTATAGCTGAAGTCTCCTGTTGTTTATGTTTTATGCATTTACTATTTCATGCGAGGACAAAAACTTGAAAAAATACTGAAAATTATTGAAAATTATATACGAAGTGTGTCAACCATCAGAACCAATTGATTTTACTCATTTAGAAGTGCATGGTCACTTTCATATTAAATTAAAATGAATTACTTGTCTGTATTCACTTGTTCGAACAGTTATACTTCCTTTTGGAGTAAAAAAGATTACAAGTTTTCAGAGGAAATTGACGAACTCAGCTTCTAGTTTTTATTTACAATGCTTTTTGTGAACAAAAAACAGATAAAAACATCCTGAGGTAAAGGGATTGTTTACTGCAACAACCCTTGGACAAAGCTCATACGGGTAATATGTTTTCCCAGCCAGAATTTTGCAGTTATCAGTTCTTATTCGAAAGAACATCCATGCTCCATGAACATCCATTGCTTTCTATGTTCTTTATAATTTCAATCACAAAAGAGCAGCTACGTCCTAAAGAAATTTCCAGCTGTGAGAAATTCAACACGAAATTTGACATTCCAAAAGGGATAAGCAGCGTTTCAAAGATTACAGTGCTGATGAAGAATAAGTCCGTCGTAACTCAGAATAGCATCTGCAAAAGGGAGTAGAATGGGGGTTCCATTGTTGATAAATGAATCTCAAAGCCAAGCTTCAGTTGTTATTGAAGTCTCTTCGAAGGCTACAAAAATGATCGGTATCTATCTGAAGAAATATTTTAAGCACTTAGTTCTATTCTAAACATTCTTTCCTTCGTTAATACTTGATAAGCAAGATGTTTGGCTTTTAAGTTGGTGCATGTTTTCACTCGCAAATGTTTTTTAAAATGCTTGCAGTTTGAAATATCAAATTATATTTTTTCATCTGACGAAACATCGTATTTATTTCCTATATATCGGCTAAGAAATGTGTAATTGTCGTGTTACTCGTTAAAAAGAGAAGCTACATGTACAGTACATAGATCTTTAACTAGCTGATATTATCAAATAAATTAATTTGAGACTTATTCGAGGTGCTATTTACCGCTCTCTCATGAAATATTCTCTGAATTAAACAACGCGTGTATCTGTCGTATGTAATCACTTAAAAAAACGTCATATTCTGATTTCTTTGAATTTTGACAGACTTTACAATCCAAGTGATTAGCTGCTGATATATTTTTATCAATTTATTACAGCCTTCTTATTATGTAGCAATCGAAAACCTGTTTTTCGCTTCAGGTCCTCCAAATTCTTTGATCTGAGTTAAGGTCGTGATAACCTCGTTTTTGGCCGCTGAAGTTTGAGGAGACATGAAGTTTTCAACAAGCTCATTTGTGTGTAACTTTTTATGTATTTTCTCGTTCCACGACTCAAATTAGTCGCTAGAAGACCATCGTTACGGATGACCAATTCACTTCTAGGGAAATCTGCTTGCATTTTATTGAGATCATTGGCTTCAAAAATTGAATCGGAGGCAGCCGAATTTGATCTGATGCTTCTAGCCTCATGAATCGGAAATTTTCATTGACGTTCAGTCAGGATGAAGGATTGAACTTGGTAGTTCCTCCACTGACCGAAATATTATGAATGACCTAACATTTCCAGAAATGCTGGCTTTAGATATGGGCTGGGACCTTGAACTAATGCACATAATCTATATGGGAAGATATTAAAATTTTCATTCATATTCCTGCTACGGGTGGAAGCGTTTTGTTTATTTTTTCTGTAATGAGTTTACTCCCAAAATATTCGATTCGTTACTGGCATTGAGCTCTCTAATGCCCTGCACTGAATATCCAAACTCTTTTATCATCAGATATTGCTATGAAGTTTGTAAGCACGTGTATGGATAGAGATAGAAAATAATTAAATCTTTTACAAAAATTTGTAGTTTGTGAAACCAAAAATTATGTATTCTTTTTCGTCGAAAAAACATTCTTCGTCGGAGAAATTTTCAGAGTATTCTTCAAAATTTGCGGCGCATAACTTTCCCAAGTTGTGAGAGGTCGAGGACTTTTTGGTCACGTTGAAGAACGTGGACAAAATATGTTTTAAGAAATCAATAAAGGCCTCTCAAAAACCTACCTAATGGCCTGCAGAAATATCAATCATTTCGGAGAGATGGGTCACGTAATCCCGACTGGAATCCATGATATCTTGCGGTACAGGATTTGTTGGAATCTCCGTCTTCTTTGTCATCATGATAAGGAGAAAGCGTATTTGTACCAGGATGATGTCGAATCTTCTTCTTTTGAGTTCTTTGTGACGGCAAACCAATAGCACTGATGAGTGGAAAATTTGTCTTTTGCGTGACATATTGAAAACCAAATGAAACTCAGCGTCTGGAGCATGATTACTGGTTGTGATTCCCATGAAAATAGCATACTGATAAAGTTTGATAGTGTTTTGTAGGAGTGATAAAATTGCAGTGATCTTTTTAAAATGAGTGGGTTGGCCACATGAGATGCCGTTAAGTTTCAATTTATTTTTAGGATAATCAGGAGCAGTTCGAGTAGAGAAATTTTTATATATAATGAATTTTGGATCCATGTTTGTCTACTTTTATGACAAAATAGATAGGAATTTTTGGCTGGATAGAGTGTTTCGATTTTTACGACCCATATAACTCTCAAAAGTATTAACATATATTCATTATCATATATTTGACTTAACAGGTAAGTTTGACTATTCACAAAATCACTTTGAAAAAGTAGTATCATACATTTATACTTCAATTAAAAGAAACACACGACAGGTATGAATGAACAGGAAACACAGAACATGAATTTCAACTTCTGTTTCAAAGCTAACAAAAAGTTCATTTTATACGTCAGTATATTCATCAGCGTCCAAATTCAGTTCATGTAGCTACAGTGCCTGGTCAGCGTATTGATAATACCCATACTCCTAAGAAAAGCGTGTTGCCTAAAAGCAAATAATTGCTCCTACGCTGTGGAAAACATGACGTTGTAATGCAATGAAAACTCAGTGGCACGTACCTGGAGATACTTTTTTTGACCAAGCTTTGATGTAGCACATCAGTTGAAAGTATAATTCCGAAACGTGTGCACATTTACTATCGTCCAATTCTGATGTTGAGAGTTTCTGAGCTGGCTAACATAAGACTTTTCTTTCATTGAGTGATTATACAGTTTTTTTTACAGCTAAGCAGGTCTGGAAGAGTCATAAAAATCTTTTCATGAGCATTAACAGTTTTAACCTACTTCTGTCATTACGAACCATGTCAGCTAAAGATACAGCCAACGCCCTTGGAAGATATTGGAACTGTAATGCGTGTATAGATTATCGGTTCTACTGTGAACTCTACCGTTGCGTGAGAACGAGTGGCATAACTAGAACGTGTGCAAGCTATTCACTTATTTGGGGAGCATTGGAAACATATTAGCCACTTCACGTACGTAATGCAATGTCGGCTGAGCTTTGATATGGCTCTTTTGTAACAACTTATAGCGTGCAGAGTAAATCGATTTGCACTTGTGCTCAAACTGGTGTTTCTTCAGAAGCTGTAAGCGAGCTACTTTAGACGATGTAAGGCAATGGTGGCAATAAAAAGGCAACCTCTATAGAAATCATATCAAGAGATGCCCAATAAATAAATTAAAATGTAACTATTGAAAATATGCTTGGAGTAATCGAGAGAGGATTTTGCATGGGCATAGTTGTCGAAGTTAGCAAACTGCACAACAGCAACTTTTTTTTAGCACATTTTGTTATTTGAAGCTTGTAGCTTGGGATTTTTATTATCGAAACTCATTTATAGAAAAAACTACAGAAAGATTGAAACTTCATATTACTGTTTTATTCTTTTTATCATTCACAGAGTAGACAATAAATTCAACTTCTATAAATGATTATTTTCTGTTTCGTAAAGAACAGAAACAATACAGACAGATTTTCATGACCTCTATGATAAGTTTCTAATATCAAAGTCATGGAGGCCTGACAACTGTGGTGCACACGGTTGTTAACCTCAAGCTACTCACGGCTCACAGTCTTCAATTAGGCCTTCAAGCTACCGAGCGAAATGTCCGTCACAAAAATACTTACATACAGCAAATTGAACACAACGGAATTAGCATCGCATGTTATGCTGTAAAAGCATAAGTATGGTCTACAGAAACGAGGAATTGTTTTTATGATCCAAGTGTCAAAGACTCTGACAGCGATTGAATATCAATATGAGAGGCCTAAAAGATGATTGATGCGATCCCTTTTAGAATGTTATAAACTTTTATGACTTTCGATTTCTTTCCTGTTATTTTGAAAGAAATTTTGCTCGGTTTTAAATCTCTTATCTTCGGTTGTTGGTAGTTGTGATTGCATTTATTTTACGAGTTTATCTTTTTTTGTTAGTTCATGGTCACAACTCACGAGTTCAGTCCCTATAATCCTTGATATTTAGAATGTCTTATTTTTTTAAACATTTATGTCGTCGTTTTGATATTTTTTTAGAAATTTACTGTTCTTTATTGATTTTTATCGTGCTAGGGTGGTACTTAAGTAAAATTAGTTTATTCAGTTTGTCCCAAAAGCACGACCATCGTTACAAGGGAAAATTACCTGGAATTACTGCAGGATTTTGCCCTCCCAGAACTTCAGGTGAGGAGTGACCTTGCTAGCGTTTTTTCAACAAGATGGAGCTCTTCCCCACTTCGCTAGGTCAGTGCAAGATTTTATAAATATGAAGTTTCCTAATCAATGAATTCACGTGTGGCTCCACTGGTACACAGTTTGTTGCTTGCTTGCTTGGTCCGTGTCTCTGTTAAGGATTTAGATAGGAGGAAATTTGGTAGGGTATACATGTATTGCATTGTGGTTACCAGAAAACTCACATCCACTGGCAAATCAAACAAAAAAATTAGTAAAAACACGGGAATTTTCACGTGTGGGCCTACTAGTAAATATGAAGATGTGTGAACTGATATACAATACACTTTAAGTTCTTTCTTAATGTTGTACTTAGATACACAAGCAGGCTGCTAAAGAACAGTTCGAGGACTTTTAATTAGTGATGCCATCGTTGTTGATCATATTCTTAGACTAACGAAACTATGAACTCCTGAACACAAGCCGTAAGGTACGCCCCTTGCTTTTTCACAGAGTAGCATGAGTCTGTAACCAGATTTATGTTATTCGTGTTTCTACTGTTGTATAAGTATTTAATGTGTTTTCTACTGTTGTATGAGTATTTTTGATGTGAAAATGTAAAGAATTTACGTAAACGAGCTCAAGACGATTTACTTTTGGAGTGCGATATGAAATCTTTCGACCAATTTTATAAACGAATATTAACGAAAATCTGCACAATGGATTAGAGAGAATGGATGTCATGCAGTGAAACTATGAGGAAAAAAGTGTTGAAAAGCATATTGGAGGATAGTAGTTAACCTAGTCTAGCGCCAAAAAAAATAATTTTACAGAAATCTTTTTGGATCAAAATGAACAGTAAAAATAGAAATTCAGACTAAATAGAAGCTAAAAGATTATTTCCAAGACACAACGAGAAAACCCTCCAAAATTCGAACAAGGACTGAAACCAGGCCATGCAGTGTCTGTAGTTCTCATCTTGAATTAGGAGATCGGGTCACAATTGCTCCCGATCACATTCTTTTGAATTACTTTTAGCATTGTCTTGATTGGATTGAAGACGAACTCGCAGTCTCCAAGAGCGACACGAGATGTCTCCTTTCATTGGCAACAGCCACTCGGGCGTCACGTTTTTGCGAGATACTTGCCAGATGTGATCTAGGAAACCTGGGATGGCAGTGCCCGATTGCGCTGCTGCACTTCTGGTTGGAATATGGTGACACGAATAGCCTTGGTTTCTGCCGTGTATTTCCCACGAGGAAGCTAAGACTCTTCATGGTTCCTGATGCTTGTGAACAACACACGGCGAAGCAGAACCATAGACTCCTCCAATGGGACATAAAACGCTGAAGCAAATAACTTTGCAATTTCTCAGCGATCTTGTTTACTTTCCTAAGCCGAGCCTCAATGAGATCATTCTCCAGGCCGTGTCTACCTCTAGGGATGCGTAATGCTAGTCATTTCGTTCAATTAGGTTCTGTTGACGTTCTGACTGAAAATAGCTTTGAACTCAGAGGAATTTAGGCAATTAGGCCCAGAGAAAACATGAAAATACAAAATGACGATGTCATTGTAACTAAGATTACCTTTCATCTTTTGGTCAAAATAGTGAAGAGATTTTTTTTTTGCTCAGAAAGATGATAAATATAGTTAGAGAAGATGTGGCTCAAACTAAAAAACCATCGCTTTTTCCAAAACCAATTTCCTTCTTTGGAAAGCGGGAGTACTGATAAATTAATTCTCCACGTAAAAACAATTATTTCCACTCTACCACCTTTGAAGCAGGAAGAGAATACATAAGACAAAGTATTATGATTGCTATCTTCAAAAGAAATTTCAGCTTTTCACTTTTTCATCGTAGCAACACTCTAGGCTTCGAATTATGTATACCAGTTTATCATCTTTTTCACATCACATTTAGCTGTTCACGAATCAGCTTTTCCAACTCACGTCTAAACCAACCAAGTGCGAATTGAATAGGCTTAAATGAAGCCTAATCTTTGACTATAGTTTGATAATTTCTGATAGTATGCTACGCTCATAATAAAGATAGCAATTGAGGGGAATGGACACTTAGATTTAAGTTGATAATTGATGCGAAATTTTTCAGTGGTGCACAACTGGAAAATTTTTGATATTGAACTTTAATGAGCACTTATTGATCAAAGTTTGCGATCGATAAAATTTTTTATAGCCTTGAGCGTGAAGTGAATTATAATGAGTACTCGCAGCTCTTGATTTCTCGTAATATATATTTCAGTATATTCAGTAATTGTATCTAAAAATATAGTAATCAGGATGAATGCATGCACATTTGGAATTAACATCTATCCAGCAGTATTTTTACCATTAGATTTCAGTAAATAAACGATCAGTATCTCTAGAACTTTTGAAGGGGAAGAAATAATGATCATTTAACTGCATTTTTCTCATCACTACGTTTGCATGATTTGGGTCAAGGGAATTTAAACCATTATTGTTTATGTGCATTTTATTTCATGTTCACAAAACTATTTCTCCATACAAGACAACTTGTTTATTGGAGCTTCCTTCTTAAATACATCTTCACATGGAAGTACATAGCAATAATTTCAGAATCATGTTCCTACTGAGATCCGAATATAATTAATTAAACATTAAGTCATTAAGTACTGTACGTCAAATACACACACATACATATTACTATTCAGAGCGCGAAAAGAGTTTTTGCGTGGTGATGATGGAGCAAAAACGATGATCGAGCGTCTCGAGAAGATGGCACTGCAAGTGTTACTTGTGAAACCGCGTTTCTTTTCCTTTTGCAGGGCCTTAATCCGAGGATACTGGCGAATCCATGCCGACGTTTTTGCACGAGACATATTGAGAAAAACGGAACAGTCAGAAGTACTATTTGATTATTTTCTTAATTTCGATTTATAATGGGTATAAAAACGATTTTATATCGTTATAATCGCGATTGTTTGTGGATATTTGTTTGCTGTCAACAAATGCTTGTAGTGTTTCGAGGATTTCATTACAGGAGCAAATAAATTCTGAATAAGTTCTGAATTGAACATTTAAAGCAAGGATGAAAATAAAATTAATGGAATGCTTTGCTTGTTCAAAGCAACACACATAAAGTCCTTTTTTCAAGATTTTTCTTGACACGCTTCATTGACAATACTGAACAATTAGGACTGAAACCAAAATTTTGAATCGTCTGTGTTGGACCTTACCATAAGTTTTTCAGCCCAATATTCCCAATCAAATTTAAACAGTATAGTTCTTCACTGTTTTACATATCCCTTCCTTCTATTATGTATTAATACAATTTTCATCTCTCAATGCTGAATAAAATACGTACACTTTTTCAATTCCTTTAAAATACTTACATGCACATACAAGGAAATTCTTTATTCACTTGAGTCACATGTCACATGCCACATGCATTTCCCAGATGATTTTCAAATACGGATACACGTCTCGCTGAACAACTCCATAACAGACGAATGCTGTTCTCCTCCTAGAAAAAGTTTACGTTGGAGAACAGCCAAGGAGCGTAACTCATTAAACGCTCGTGTTCTAGATATCTAGTGGGAGAAACCTCGGAGCGTAGAATTAGTTGCGGAGAATTAATTTCGTGCACCAATTTTTCATTATTATAGCCTGTAGAATATAGCCCGTTTCCCTGCATCAAAATACATAACTAAGGACCTGTCTTGGTGACTAGTTTATTTGCCTTCAATCTACATCCCGTCACCTGCCAGTTCATTGGAGCCCTTTTCCCACGACCATTTCTTACGAGAATCTGTTAACAAAATGATGCTAAGAAATCCAAACACAGTCACGGTCCCAGAGGGAACTAATCGATAAGCAATCTTTTCGACTGACATGGCAGTAGAGGGCTAAGTACTCAGAAATAAGAACTAGTCACACAATCATTAAATATCATTTTGTTCGAAAATGAAACAGTTATGACTCAAGAGTACATTTTGCACGTGCTATTGTATGTAATTTTGACTCATCTTTTTTAAAGGAGAAGGGTGTTTGCCTCATGTTTTTAAGTGAAAAGATTTTCAAGTTATCAACGTTTTGAGTAAGGTATTTTTCTGGGTGACTTTGTAGCAAAAATAACGAACAAATATTATTTATAAAAGTCGCTTACGAAACTAGAAGCTCGTTTATAAAAAACATATCGATAAATGTTACTGAAAATATATCAGAGTGCATATGTTACTGAAAGGAATAATTCATACCAAGAACACGTACACTTTTTGGTCGTTGATATTTCATGAGAGCAGAGACTGCTATTAAGATCTCTGTGCTATATGCAAAGCCTGCATTAGCTAAAATAAACTTTTGAGCAGTAGGATAAAAGTTTTCGAGGAAAACGTTCATTTATCCATGTGTTTTCTCGAAGTTCTACTTCCGTGTTAGGCCTGAGATTCATGTCTGAGAAATAACTCGCGTCGAGAGATCTTGTAATCAAATGACGATGAGAAATTTAAAGTTTGGCCGTGCTCCACGAGGCCAGGGGTCGACACCCCTGCAAATTGCTCGCTTGCCTCCGGAAATGGGCTCAGGATTGAACAAGCAGCCGCGCTCCTAAATATCGCAATGTCGCTTCAGAAATTGTTGAGGACTCACGGCACGCTTTTCTGTGGCTTGTGCTAGATTGTCGAAGTTGGATAGTAAATTAAGGGTTGAAAATAGAATTTTCAGACCACAGTCTGGATAACAGTGTTTATAGTGTAGATATTGTAGAGGTTAATAAGGAATTTGGAGCAATATTAATGCATGTCGTAAAATTCTGGTCTCCACAGGCAAGATGTTTGTAGCATTACAGAACCTAGAGACTGTAAATAAATTTTAAACCAAATTTTAATATCACGCATTAGGTATGCTGTAAACATGTTGGGTTTTAGCTATGAACCGTCGGGCTAATTCTGAGAAAAAATGTCAAGTGGAAGGCCTACAAGCAGCCCCTGACTCAAATTTTCAGTTCTGCAAACAAGGAATCCAGAATGCCTACATTTTTGGGCTTACTTTGTAGGAGGACTGGTTCCTGGGGGTAATCTGGTCAAATGAAAATTGGTTTGTTTTGCACCAGTCACCAAACAAACACTGAACAAGTACTGAGCTCCAATATGCCCGTACTCTGTAACCGAGTGTAAGAAGGCTCATGTGGAAAAAGTTATGTCCTGGACAGGGATGGAGGATGGGATGATTCTTCATGTAATTTGGTTTGAAGGATCCGTCAACTCTGATGTCTACCTTGTGGAAGTCCTGAAGAATACACTCTGCTCTATTCTTCAGGACTTATGGCTGTGCCATAAGTCCTGACCATAAGTCCACCAGACTGTGCCATAAGTCCTGACCATAAGTCCACCAGACGTCAGTACTATGTAGTTTCATCTACACAGCGCCACTTGTCATGTAACTGTCCCTTGTTTTCAGTTGCTGGAATCCAAGTGTGGTAACAAATTGATTTCACGACGGATGAACCACCTTTGGCCCCCTTAATCTCCAGATTTGTGATCCCCTGATATCTCTTTCTAGGCCCAGACTATGGACACACATCGCCAGGTGTCAACCAGGCACTCAGACAGAGTTGAAACGTGTTGAGGGTTGAAACTCAGAGTTGAAACGTGTTGAGAGTTGAAACACAGAGTTGAAACGTGTTGAGAGTTGAAACACAGAGTTGAAACGTGTTGAGAGTTGAAACACAGAGTTGAAACGTGTTGAGAGTTGAAACACAGAGTTGAAACGTGTTGAGAGTTGAAACACAGAGTTGAAACGTGTTGAGAGTTGAAACACAGAGTTGAAGACGTATACCAGCGAAAAAATGAGCAGAGCGGTGCATGGGACAGCTTAAAGGGCATTTGAATATTTTTAGCAATAAAATTTGTTGCTGCTCTACATAACATTTGTTGGCTGGCGTAAGGACATGAATGAATGAATGCATGAATCCGATTTATGGAGTATCTTTGTCCCATGTTATATAAAAACGTAGGGATTAAATATTTTTTATGAATTGTTCTTTTACTATCACTCTCTATCACTCATTAACTGTAAATCCTTCGATAGAATAGTACTTAAGTTAAGTACTTTTGATAATTGTAGATACGTATATATTATTATATTTTTTTTATGCATAATAATATATAATTTTGAACTCTCAGTAATACCTATTTTTGACCGTATTTTAAAATAAATTGCTCAGTTAGAAATACAGAAAACATTTTTAGAAGCTATTTGACTGTAATGTTTCGAAATGCTATTAATTGCTTTGTCAGAAATTTGAAGATATACTATAAACATTCTTGTATCAGTTTTTAAGGTTCATATATATATATATATATATATATATATATATATATATATATATATATATATATATATATATATATATATATACCTACAGCATAGGTTATGCGAAAATTATATTTCATAAAATACGTTTAAAAATTTTGTTGCTAATGCTTCTTTCTTGTCTAATGTTTGAGATTAGTTTCAACCATTAAGCTTTTTCCGCTACTTTGCCCATAAAAACTCTTAAAGTGTTCACAACTGCTCGCATGGAAAGTCCGACGAGGCTCCCACGAGAAACGTTTAAAATAAAACTCCTTATTTTACGACTTTCATTGTGTTTCATAAGCGGCTGCAGTAACGAAAAATTTGACTCCAGTCGTAGAAGCTGCCTACATGCCAACAGCTCGACATGCACTCGTCAAAAAATGCTGAGCTTGAGAGATAGAGTTCCTAGAGGGCCAAGCTATAGGGTCACTTAGATTCTCTCAGATGTTTTCCGAATACAGATTGTGAATTATCCGTTCACTCAGAATACGTGGCTGGCCTTACATTCTTCCTCTATCTTCGTATCCTCTTTCCCTCAACAGTTCGAATTTGGTTGGCTTTAGTTGAGCCGCTGCAAACTCGGGAATATTTTTTGGCTTAAGTGAAGTGAGAAAAAATGAAGGCTTTCATAAAGTGGCTATTAGGTATGAAGAAGAAGATTTAACTCCGAGTCTAAAAAAGCTGAGTGGTCTCCACACCGAATCAAATCGTTGTGAGTTACCAATTGCTTTGGTTATTATGATGAAGTGTAATCACTAAACACAACCAAACACACAGTTAAAAGAGCATATGATTCAACTTGAACTATGCTAAAATGAATTTATTGTTGTTGATGCTGCGAATTTGGTACTTTTTGAAGCTTTCAAAAAGTAGTTCCACGGATGAAAGAACTCAACTCATATCTGCTCTTGTCCAGCATTTGTAGCCTATTTTTTTCGACAATATCATAAAATAGTTTCAGAAATCCAGATCGTTTTTCATCAATGTTGTTTAATTCAAATTGATTGTCCAATTTAAAAGTTAAATGAGCTCAGAAGAAAGCGTACAGACAAATGAGAGTCAAATACACCTTGAATTAAAAATCTTCTCTTTGAAATGAAATGGTTTAGTATGATCTATAAGGATGTTACTCCGGAAGTTGAGTTTCATTAAAATATTTTACGGAGACAAAAAGCTAGAGAATGGAAGAGACAGGAACAATTTCAGTAACTCTCTAGGAAGAACTCGACAACATGACAGCATCAGCAAACAATGACGTGATAAAAAACCAATTTAAAGAGAATTACAATGCTTATTTTTCTTACTGCAAGCTTTAATCCAGACCAGACGCCCAAATTTCTTCATGCAGAAGATGTATGGTCAGTGGTCACTCTTGCAGCACCCTGGTTAACACTGACCAGTAGAGGTCACCCTTGCAGCACCCTGGTTAACACTGACTAGTAGAGGTCACCCTTGCAGCACCCTGGTTAACACTGACCAGTAGAGGTCACCCTTGCAGCACCCTGGTTAACACTGACTAGTAGAGGTCACCCTTGCAGCACCCTGGTTAACACTGACTAGTAGAGGTCACCCTTGCAGCACCCTGGTTAACACAGACCAGGAGAGAAACGTTTGAGTTTATCGTAGAGAAACTTAAACTTTTGTAGCTACTTCAGGAAGTGTTTATCAGTGATACCACTGCAAAAAAATGTTATTCAAATTTGTACTGTTTATCTAATCTTGTCTTCTATTTTACTATAAAGCATTCATCTTTGCCAGTATTTTTAAAGTTAAAGATGTTTTTATCGATTTTCACGAGTATTTTGATCGTCCTATGATGAGTGAAAGACAAATGTCACCTCTTACATACCTCCTAATAAAGATCCTACTCTCTTTCAAAATAGTTAAGTCAAGTCTATAGGTCAAGTCTTCGATGGAATGTAGTTTACTTGTAATATATTATTATATATAGTTATGTTTAGGCTTTAAATTTGGCTTCATTTTAACTAACAATACCACAGCTTCCTAGTAAACAAATAGCAATGAGATTTTACTCTGTTCTGGTATTTATTGATCAACCAAGATAAAAACAATTTTACATGCAGTCATTTAACACAATTTAGTAACGAATTTCCAGGCTGGTTGAAGAACCAATGATATAAGCTTAGTTTAATTTCCAGAATACTTCCAAATGTATTTTTATATTATAATAATTTTATGCTACAGATTAAGATTAAGTTGCGCTCATTGCAGAGGCTGAATAACATGGATGAATTTGTTCACAAGGGCATCACAAGTTCTGTGGAGGTCATTTGACATTGACATAGATTTCCTTTTCAAAACATACAGGACTAGTAACACAGAAGAATATTGCCATATTTGTATATGTCTGATTGTTATGTATGTATCATTTGACATTGAAATATATTATCTTTTAAAAACATATACGACTAGTAAAACAGAAAAATATTGGTATATTTGTATTTGTTCAATTGTTATATTTATATCACTCACGTGTTCTAGTTATCGAGCTACAGGGCGGGGGTAAAAAGTTTTGATCGCCTCATTGTCAATCCTAGAGCTGCTTCTGGCGATGACTCAGCAAAAAGAAGTCTATTGAGAAAGTCTATCACGACGACCAATCTTGAAACTTTACACCATTTCGAAGATTTGTAGTTTCTCCAATTCTTCTGTTCGCACTTGCTTCCAGTTCCATAGAACAAATCTATTTAATAATCAGACTAAAAACAGATGTTGAAAGACACTATGGGGATAACATTAGCTCAAAAAACATGAGTTTAAGAAACGAGAAAAATATTGCTGAACATCAAATTGAAGGGACTCAATGTGATGTATTGTTTCCATCTCCATTTGTAACTATTCCCGTAGCACAGAAGTAGAAACTTGGAAACGGCTTTTTTTGTCAGAAAAAATCAAGAGCAAAATGTGCACAAACTTCTCAATCAAAAGGACTTTTGTCTTGACAAATTGTAAACATTGTAATTCTTCCGTAAAAATCTTTTTATTACCAATGTATTAAATGTTTAAGACGTATATTCTGGAGTGAAGGATAACATTGGCATGAGCAATCAATGTATTTAAAGCGGGTCGCATGAAGTATTAAATCACTCTTTGGTGCTACAATAATTGATTTTCTACGTGATGCTCGAGCTCTTTGAATTTCATCGGCTAAAGCTTAAAATTGAATCGAGCTCAGAGTTGGTAAGTTTCTTTCCAAATGAAAAGAAATGTAAATGTTTAACAGAGAAAACTACTAGCTAGTTTTTCTTTTCAATATTTTTAGATACTTGACTTGGCTTCACGTCCCATGCCAAGCTTCAGAAATGCCACCGATGGGCAAAGCTTTACTCCAGTTTTTTTGGGAAGTGTAATGAATAACGTTGAAGCATTATTAACCAGTTACAATGAAGGGCGTCTTTTGAATACCAAACTTGAGTGAACTTTTTCTTCACCTCTTTCTAGAACAGTAAAATCTCCGGACCAGGAAATTTATTCATGGACTCGTGCCATGAAAAACAGGACCTATAAACCCAATGCGAATGAAATAAAGTCCGGGATAAACTTGGCTTGGATGCAAGATCACGCTTCTGACTTTATGTATCATGGATTGTAGCATGCATTTATCATTCATTGCTACTTCTACAGACATGAATAGACAAATTCAGAAAGTCAACTTATGGTTAGAATTAGCTTTTAGTTGTGATTATTAGTAAAACACGATAGTCTTCATATCGCTTTTTTCTTTTTATACTACCAGCAGATATGAGGTGTTTATAACCAATGAAATTAATTACATATCGATTGTACTTCTGTGGGTACTTTAATATTTGAGTGTAAGTTTAAACAAGTCTCCATCACATTTTTCGCCCATTTTACTTTCAGTATGCTTTTAGTGAATGTCTTGTAAGTACATACCACACCAGTAACTATGTGCTACAGTCTTGACTTCGTAAATTTAAAACTTTTGAATATTAAATTTAAGTGAATGCACTAAAGTATGATAACGAAAATGACGAAATAAATAAAACAAACAAACAATCTTTATTTCCAATCAAGTACACAGTACATACACATTTAGTACATTGGTTTTTCAAATTCTTAAGGTTAACATTCTTAGAGTAAGGGTGATGGTGAGCTCCATGCGACGATCCTGGGATGTGTCCATGGGTGGGGATTTGAGGGCTTACCGATAAGTGCGAGCTCACGGCGTGAAACGAGAAACAGCTCGTATTCATTGCCAGGTTTCGAACCCGCAGTCTTTCTGCACAAGCAGAGACCCGATACAGAACACGGGCCGCAGACCACTCGACTACGGTGGCTACTCTTAATTTAAATAAATATAAATACTCTTCAATTTAATACTAAAAATTCTAAGTGCCTAATTCCAGAAAAAGTGTCTACGTGATTTGATTGACAAATACATAAATAAATTGTAATTGATAAATAAGTAATATTCAATATTTTATTTGTTTCTTAACAAGTTTTCATTTAATTAAAATTTGGTCCTAAGCGTGTTGTGTGACACGACTGCAAGCGCTGGCTGTGTGTCGCTGCGGACATCTCATTTTTTTCCGTCACAGCACCGTCATGTGAGCATCCGTCACAGCATCGTCTTGTGTGCATCCGTTACAGCACCGTCTTGTGAGCATCCGTCACAGCACCGTCTTGTGAGCATCCGTCACAGCACCGTCTTGTGAGCATCCGTCACAGCACCGTCTTGTGAGCATCCGTCACAGCACCGTCTTTTGAGCATCCGTCACATCACCGTCCATTCCTTCCTACTTCCGTCAAACTTCATTTTCCTCTTAACTTGAATGCGTTTGAACTAGAAGTTACCTTTTTATTACCTTTACCTTCACGTTACCATTATTTCTTCACTACTTAAACGCTATATAATCTCTTAACAACAGCCACCGTAGTCGAGTGGTCTGCGGCATGTGTTCTGTATCGGGTCTCTGCTTGTGCAGAAAGACTGCGGGTTCGAAACCCGGCAATGAATACGAGCTGTTTCTCGTTTCACGCCGTGAGCTCGCACTTATCGGTAAGCCCTCAACTCCCCGCCCATGGACACTTCCCAGGATCGTCGCATGGAGCTCACCATCACCCTTACTCTAAGAATGTTAACCTTAAGAATTTGAAAAACCAATGTACTAAATGTCTATGTACTGTGTACTTGATTGGAAATAAAGATTGTTTAATTCTTCACACAGCTTCATCACCCTTTTGGTCCTATGCTTTCTAATATTCCCTTTACCCAACAGTGCAATTAACACCCTGCTACTCAAGCACCTTGTTGACACTTTTCTGCTTTCTTTCTAATGAGGGATCCTGTGTTGGTTAGGCAAGCAATATCAAAATAATTTAACGAGGGACATGTGATGCCAAGTGCTCTGATGTGCAACTTTTTGATAGGAAGGCAATAGGCTCAAGCTTATGGGAATACAAATTTCAAGATCATTGGGACAAGAAAATTTCATTGACCTCATAAATTTATTTTCCAAGCATACTTGAACCCATGATGCTTTCGCCATCAACAATATTTGATGTTAAATGGTGAAAAGATGCATGGTTGACTGACGTGAACTAGGCAGAGTAATTGTCGGGTGTACCTGCTCGGCTGACACAAAGCTGTATTGTTATACGAGAAAAGCCATGCCTTTAAAAATCTGCGTGGTCTGCATCTCAAAACTTTGCCGCGGCCCCATTTTAACAAAAGACCTAATGAAGTGAAGCGGCCTGTTGCTAATCTTGAGTGCCGTGAGGGCTAGTGAGGGACAAAAGAAGAGTGTCCAGATAGCAGCAGTGCGTCACGTCAACCGAGGAAAATTCGCAATCATCACAGTGCGCTCTCGAGCTTTTTTTCAGATTTCGCACCAGTATATTTAAAATATTCTCAGTTGTTGAAAGTAATTTTTAAATGTTGGTTCGTGAAGTGTTGAGCGTTCACTTACATTAATGTAATTCCTTAGTTATTTAGTCGTCATTGAGTCGAAAATGGCATATTTTGAGGTTTAAAATTCTTCAAATATATGCATCGAAATTAGGGATGTCAATGAAAATGTAGACATCAGCACTAATATCTACACGGACTGGATAATAGATTTCAAAGTATAACTTATTAATTAATACAAATGAGTCCATCTCCTCCATAATAAATTAATATTATGTAGTAATTAATCGTAGATACTTCTATTTGTAGCAAGATACTTCATTTTTTCACGGTCTAAATATTTGTTTCTCAATGTTTTTAACAAATACCATCATGGAAAAAGTGTGTGGCTGCTCTACGACGTACATACACTCTATGTTACTCGAATTCTGCTCCAGCCTCTGAGTGTCCTGAATGCAATGTTGGAAGATACTTCGATAAGCACATGGAACACGTTTAACATTAGAATAGAATAGAATAGAATGAGGCTATAGGAACGAACCTTCTGGCCCATTCTTGGGTCGGATAATTACTTCGATAATTATTCGGTTGTTTACCCAAGTCCCATGCCGTATTTCTAGCCGCGTCAACCATGTCGGCAGCGGGATTCGAACCCGGGTATTTCCGCTCGCAAGCAGATTCGCTCACCAGTCGACCAAGCTGGTGAGGCGGTAACCTTTCGACAAAGATCTTTTGAGTAGACATTCTGTTTTGTTATCATGAGTACCACACCTGTGAAAATTTTCAATTCTTTCTTTCGTTTCTTTTCATTTTACCAAGAAAGACTACATCTCAAGCGGAGTGTTTTATGAGCATGAAAGCGACTTGTGGATAAAAATCGGATTGCAGAACGTTATTCTTCTCGGTTGGAAATAAAAACCTCAGTAGGAAAGGTTACCGCCAGTGTGACAGAATAGAATCGTTGGAAAATATAGACTCTGCACCTTGGTACAAAAACACTCGTAACGAATTGTGTAGCAATGAAGGCGATGTCAGTGAAATAAACAGAAAAACAATTATCAACAAGGACTACTTCTATAGCTTGTTCGTATACTTACCCACTCTTAAGTCCGTAAAATTGAGGAAATTCTGCTGGTAACTGGTTCACCAATTCAGAATACGTAGCATTAATAGATACTTCACAATATAATATGGGTGATATTTCAACAAGAATTCAATGAAATTGAAAGCTCCGAGCATTAATTAGCTCCCCATTAGCGATAAAACCAGGTATAATGAGGCTTCTGAAAGTGGTGTAATATTTTTCTGAATAAAAGACAAGAACATAGACTCATATTATGCTCTCTGCTTGTGCAAAGAAAGAGATGTTAGGTGCATTTCCAGCTCTCAAAATTATCGTGAAAAAAAGTTATGAAATAAATAGACAATTCCAAATAATCGAATTTTGCACATCAATAAAGTTCGATCGCTTCTGTTGATATGTCTCCTAAAGAGCAAGACAAAATTTTCTACAAATTTTATTCTTTGCCTACAAATACATATAAATTGTAAAAATTGCTCGGTCATCGAAGCGTTGGAAAGATTGCGTACTATGCACGTTCATGCCGCTTTTAAATTTAATACTTTCCATGAAAGTTTATTTCCAAAAATGAAAATACTTGTAGTTTTTACTAATTGGAATGATAGAATAGTTCGTTTTATTTCAATCTCCATTTAGAATAATTCAAGCATCCTGTGATATGTGATACCTCGACTGACGATTGAAACTTTAGGAGGCCAATAAACGCCGATAATACCACGCCAATTTGAAGGCAATCATAATATGATTGCGTCCAAATATGATTGCAATCATAATATGATTGCGTCCAAATACGATTGCAATCATAATATGATTGAATGCGAAGATATAGGGGGCATGTTCCGACAACAATGTGACATTTATCTTTTGCGTTTTCAACGAATTTCTATACCATGGTTATGACATCGATGGTTTGTAACGATGCATAGCAAAAGAAAAAGCTCAAAATATCTTCAAGTATTGCAGGTGATGAGTTTTAGCATCTAAATTTCTAGCATCTAAATTTCTATCAAGAGCAACCGAGAACACGCCTCTTCACTGGTGTCATTGTTTGTGTTCGCGAGTGATCATTGCTTGTTTTAACTGTTAAAAATAAATAGGTATTGAAAAAGGAAGCGGTTTTTAGACTGGCAATGCAAGTAAAAATATCAGTGAGCGATGTTAAAATGTGAACTTTGTCACTCGTGATTTTCTACGTTTTACATAATGTTAACTCTCAAGTCTCCTCCATAATTCCTACCAGGGAAAATATTTTGTCCTAGAATTAATTTATTCGTTGAACATGATATATTTATTTGTTATGATTCATTTGGCTGTTCCATTTACACTGATTTCGAATTTTAGGGTGATTGCTGTTTGCTTACTCGCATTGTAATAGAATTAGGAGCTAAGCATGAATTTTACTGAGCCGAAAAACTATCCATCAATTCAATTGCATTACCTTTGTTTCATTCGTACGCTAAACTTTATCCAGCCAAAAGCTCTTTCTTAAGACTCACAAATGAGGAAAGCGCCTTTAAAGGTACACAGTAGGTAGGCTTACTCGCTTCAATAACTTAGGCCTAATGCATCAACTTCTCATCCAGCAGGGGAATCCAATTCTGTAGCCACTCTACCTCCCAGTCAGCGTGTTGTGGCTACTGTTGTGGCTACTGTTGTGGCTACTGTTGTGGCTACTGTTGTGGCTACTGTTGTGGCTACTGTTGTGGCTACTGTTGTGGCTACTGTTGTGGCTACTGTTGTGGCTACTGTTGTGGCTACTGTTGTGGCTACTGTTGTAGCTACACCCACTCTGTTACTAACAGTACGGGCTAGACAGCTAGACTATGATTTAAATATCGATGTGGCTTCAGAAGTGAATGTAAATGGTCGATTAAAATGAAAAAATACTAGTTTAGTAGTTGAATTTTTCTATTTACATTCATACGTAGAATGTTTAAATTGTAGTAAATGTATGGTGAAAACATTACTGTCATACTGTGTACAATATATTGGAGGTATTGATTTTTTTCATAGTAAAATTTAATTGTAATGCACGGGTCATATTTAGTTCACCATTGTTTTAAGTAAAATCGTTGAAGAAAATTTCAACAGCCTTTCAAAATAACACTGATTATATATAATACAAATAGAATATATACTATAGTTGTTTCATCTAAGACAGTAAGTGTTCTTCATCCTACATGAAACAATATTTTCAATTACTTGTAGATCAAATTCATCATACTAAATCGTGTATAACTTTCTGAACACTTCTAATGGACTTGTACTGCTGTTTTGTGGAGGAGGTGAAACAAAAAAGGAAAACTTGCATTTATTGATGTTTCTTTGCCTAGCCTAAGGCTTCTATTTTTTGGTGCAGGAAAAATAATTCTACCAAATCGACCTTTCAGAAACGCCGGTGTTGACTTTTCCTTTTAAATTAGATAAGAACAATTTGAGTTCCTTTAGTATCCATCAATGAACACATGAAAAACTGTTTACTGAGCATCTGGAGAAAAATGAGCCTACGAAACCTAGGAAATAATTTACACCCATTTTCAGGAATTTTATCATAACTGCTGTCTGAGGCCGAACAGTATAACTGATTTTCATGGATAAATAATTTCAATTTAGGATACTTGGCCACTTTTCAATCTGCGTTTTTGTTTTTCATTGATAACGTAACATTTTCAAAAAATTTGTTAATCTTATCTATATCACTCATCCAACAACGTCGCATGATTCAGTATAGGATAAGTTATACTGCACTTCATCCTCCCGTTCGTGTACAGAATTATTTTAAAAAACACATTCATCAGAAGCTCCCGCACGTGATGCTTTCAAGAGGGATTACAGTGCATGCTCTATGAAGGAATCATTCTCGTAACAAACAACAAACTATTTCAAGTCAGAACTTGAGTCATGTCTACAGTACAACTGAAACGTTTCTTAAAATTAAACACGTTTTAGCCCTTAATTCTCTCAAAATTTACAAGTGATAAAAATTGCTTTAAGGACATGGTGGTTGCCCTCTTATGGTCGCTCTGTTTCTTGATTCAAACATGAATCATGTTATATTTTATATGCTATTAGATATCTTGAGTTGGTTATCTACTATATGTCGAAAAAGAACGTTTTCATAATTTTCTCCCTATTTTATTACATTGTTATAAATAATTCTACTTAGATCAGCCATGACTATCGAAGGGAAGATACGTTGTGGGGGACGTAAATGCCTGTACGGATTGTGTGAGTGAGTGCGCGTCTGACACAGAAATGAATGGAGAATGAGTGTGGGTCGGTCACTCTTTCAAAAACCCTCAAAACATCCGGGTCGCGAACGAAGCCATATTTTGAGATGTCGGATTGCGACAGAGAAATCGCTCCTATGATACAGCAAGGTTAACCTGCTAAATCTCTGTTTTGCGGCGCATGAATAGGAAAACTAAATAAATATAGCTTGATCTAAAAGTCAAGCTATATTCATATATGTTGTATTATTGAGGCCATTGGTTCAGGTGATTCTGTGTAGCATTTGGCCTGTCTTCGTCACCTCCTAGTGTAGGGTGGGTGTGGTGAACTATTTATTGTTCTGGTAATTTTTTCTTTCTTGCTATCCATTATCCAAAATTTAGAATCATTATTATTCACTTTATTTTCATTACTTGCAATGCAGTTGTTGTTAATAATATCATTATTATTTGAAACCACATTAATGGTGCTTTTCTTATAAATTTTACGAATGAAATTATATTCCTCCAGTCTTCAACCGGATTACGTAAGATACATTCAATTCCATGCACAGAGTTTTTCTAGGAAGCTTTCAAAACCCACACCCTCCTTGACTTGTTCTGAAGAGAAGCAGTGTCTTTATTCTGTTAATCTGTATAGATAATTTGTCCCACGTACTAGTAGAAGCGCAGCGCTGTTCGTCTACCAAAGACAAGATTGGAGAAGTAGTGCTGGTGGGACGCTGTAATGCTCTCGTCCAAGTCTCATGCAAACATTCTCTTACTTTTTTACGAAACCTCTGGGCCAAGCATCAGCTTCTCTCCCTGGCTAACATGCTAGCAGAACAAACACAACTTGTCGCAGTGTAAACTGAAGCATAAAAATACAGTCTGTGTCAAGCCTTCTTCTAGCGGTCGAATTGTTGTCGAAATGCAAGTGTTGGGAGACGCAACGAAAATAACATGTCCCTAGCTAGCACAGACACAAACGGCGTTCTTGCATAAATCCTGGAAGAACAACATCGAGATGTTGTCGGCTAACGCTTGAGGGAAATTGAGATTGGCCAAGAACACTTAGCTGGTTCAGATTGAACTTTGCGTCACCATCATTGTTACATGAATGTTCCTGATCCACGATTTAGCTCCACGTGGACGATACAGCCTTATCACTGCAAATTGAAACAAAATTTTAGAAGGATAATTGTACAAAATTTCAATTGAGTACAATTTGCTGATAGGTGAAATCTCACATTTAACGCCAACAAAAACAGCAAATTTACTAGTGAACTAAAACTGTAGTTATTTTTTAGATAAGCAATAAGTTGAATTCACAAAGTGCAGACACTCGTAAAAATGCTATACAAGGTTTATGTTGCGTACCGGACTCCATTCATTGTTGATGTTAATCTGCTCAAGTAGTGTAGCATAATTCAGAAACTGGTCATCGAATTCATTGCTAAATGGAAGATGCAGAGTAGAATTAAGAGTATCAGTGCCCCTAGAACATTGGTTCCCAACCTGGGGGTAAATTACCCCCTGGGTGTAATTTAGCAATTTTTCGGGGGTAATGGAGGGGTGACAGAAAAATGTTAAGAATTCTGAAAATCAAGAAAGCAAGTGTTGGCAAAACAATTGCAAAATGTTGACAAAATTTTGTGAAACGGGTAACATGCTTAATGTGGCATGCTAAATTGGGTAACAAGCTGAAAGAGAAGTTCTGGATATTTTAAGTGTACTTAACTATCTCCATTGCAAATAAAAAACTAAGAATGGTGATACGGATTATAATACACGTCTGCTGAAAAAAGTATAGGGTGAACTTTGAATAATTTTGAGGGTCATTTGAGGCTTACGACTTGATGAACTACAACCATTATTTTTTTCAGTTCATCAGAGCTGAAGTCGTTAATAATAGTGGTTGCCCAGCTGAAAGTAGTTTATATTAAAATATGAATGACTGTTGCACATCTACTTTCCATTAAGATTAGTTACTAGTCCAAAATTTAAGATTAAAAAACTTTTTAACAATTGAGGTGAAATTAAATTTTATGATGAAGTCTAAGAATCCTTTAAATTGCTGAAATGACTTCAAGAACAATTGCCTTGCTAAGCAAATTGAAATGAAATTATGATCGATGATTAAATTCATGTGATATCAAAATGAATTTCAACACTGAAACTCATTTATTCATTACCTGAGTAATAAGAAACGATAGCGAAAAGGAAACTTTTGAATTCTGTTACTGCGCTTTTTTATACTGAACTTTGGGTAGCAACCAAAGAACACAAATGAGGGCGTTCTCGTTGCCATTTAATATTTTGTTTTCAACAAAGTATTCCCTTAAATTACGAGTCATTTTAAGATTACCCATTTGTATTATTTGTTTTACTGAGATATCAAATTAAAGCGTCAAATCTAATTTTTGTCATATATGGTTTACAGGTTGAACACATTTTGAGTCCAGTTGCATTTCTGCTCATGCCTAGAATGCTTCCAGAAGAACGTGATCCTTTAAGCACAGCCAGATCGTAACTGCCAAGTTTCTACCAAAATTCGAAACAGCAACGTCTGATTTCGCATTGAGTTTGCCAGTAAGTGTCATTTTGTCAAAGCTTGATGTAATTTTTGTTGCTTCTATAGATGCAATTACCGCAACATTGCACTCAGTAGGGAAAATTATTGAAGAATCTCCTTCGACCGAACGGTCCAACTTTGATATTTTCAGGTCCTGGAAAGCAAACAACGTATAGCTTTGAAATCTCAATTCGATTCTTTTCATGGGTAATGGGTCTCTAAGTGTT
Organism: Trinorchestia longiramus; assembly: GCA_006783055.1. Lineage (NCBI taxonomy): Eukaryota > Metazoa > Arthropoda > Malacostraca > Amphipoda > Talitridae > Trinorchestia > Trinorchestia longiramus. The sequence continues at coordinate 192,757 of VCRD01000680.1, read as the reverse complement.
GAACATTAGGAACCATTTGCAATGGTGTAAATTTTCCCTTTCCATGTAATTGTACTACTTCTCAAAAACGACTCATAATTTTTAGATTAAATTAATCCACAACACATTGCTCAATATCACACTCATTACTGAATTTTTCTAAAGAAAATAAAGTGTACGATAATTTCAGACATTATACATGCGGCTCCAACGTTAACACAAAACCTTATTTCTGCAGAGGCGGCTATCGAAACGTGCTCAGCAATGTAGGCAGTCTCGAATTGTCCTGCTGAAATTAGGCCTACAACTGCTAAACATAATTTTGCTGCTTACCTTGAATTGCTGACTCCAATTTTCCGGTCAGTTCCACTTCTAAGTGATTAGAAAGTGAACATTTTATTCTGATTTGAATTAGAAGGTGTTCGAAATTTCTTGAAAATGGAGTGTTATTAATTTGACTTTAAATTAGTGTTATGGTGAAGTTCATAGAATTAGAAAATGGGCGTTTCAGTCGTGCGTCCTCAAACACTTGTGAAGATAATCTTATGATTGTTCATTTTTATTCCAAGGATTGAATTAAAATTCCTCGAAGTGTGGCAATTTTCATAGCAAAGACAGCAAATTTTTATAATATCATTTAACTTTTTAGGGTAAAGTGGTATGAAAAATAGTCATACAATAGGTTATGCAATGAATGGTTGACCAACACTAACATTCAAACATCAAAAAATGGTGTTGTTACTCCTATCTTACTTTACTCCTGGTGACTGTGTGTGATTGAGGTGTCTGAGCGTGACTGATGTCTTAACTTAAGACGGCATGGAACTTCGGTGTTAGAGTAAAAAATGAACCACTTCGCTAGTTCTTGTTGCTGTATTTTGTTCTGTTTTTAATCAGATTGGAATTTATTTTCATTAATCATCTATTTGATTCTGTATATATTTTTTATCATGCTCACTCCTGTAGATGCTCTTACGACATACGATGCAAATGGATTCAAGTGTCTGTACTGCGTCACTGTTTTCTATATGTTTCTACTGGCACTGTGAATACATTCAAAAATCGTCTTGACAAACATTGGATTACGTGCCCCCAGTATTATAACGTACTAATTCTATGTTCCTTATTCCTGCGGCCAGAGTATGATTGTGATACATGTACGTGACTGAAATGCCTGTGATTGAGTGAAGTGCGTGTACGTGATTGGAGATCCGTACGTGATTGATGCCTTTACTTTAGACGGCATGAGACTTGAATAGCAATCCATGAATGGGCCAAACGGCTCGTTTCCATTGTCTTGTTTTTTCTATTCTATTCTATTCTATTCTATTCTATTCTATTCTATTCTATTCTATTCTATTCTATTCTATTCTATTCTATTCTATTCTATTCTATTCTATTCTATTCTATTCTATTCTATTCTATTCTATTCTATTCTATTCTATTCTATTCTATTCTATTCTATTCTACAATAGAACTGCATGTCTGGAATGACTGACATCAGTTAAGAAATGAAGGGTCACCGACAACAGCCTTGTCGTTCGGGACCAGAGTTGGAATCCAAGAACCCTTTGTGGAATGACGTCTACGAAATGATCAAAATTTACGTTATAAATAAACCGAATACAGTAAACGTTTTCAGTAGTGTTGGTGTTGTGAGTAACTTACGCAATGAACATGTCACAAGAAATCAAAAGTTACCCACTAAAATAGCGAACACCTTCTTGAATTGTGAAGTTAATAAAGAAACCAGAAGATACAGTCGAAGATTCTTCATCAGCGGACACCCCTAACACAAAATGTATACGTATGGAAACTATATTAGCATTAACTAACAACTGATATTAAATGAACATTCTTTGCCGCGAGAGAAACTCCAAAAGAAAAAAAAACGATATTAATAATTCTTTAAGTTCCATTCTGTAAAATACGATTTGCACAAATATGCATCGATCTAAAGCAGACAAAGGTACCGAATCAAGTAGCTAATAGATAGTTACAAACCAAAAGTATCACAAAACACTTAAAAAAGTCCCTGTTAACAGTATCATACATGTGGTAATAATTATTAAGATTTTAATTCAACCCGTTAACAATAACAAACAAGAAGTAAATGAAACTCAGATGCCCACACGACGAAGGAAAGATGAGTTTTAGACCCAGTTTCAGAGATGTTATTAAATCAGAACACAGAGATGTTATTAAATATCAACAGAGAAGTTATTAAATCTTACATGGAGGTACAAAAGCCCCTGTAAACACCAGACAATGCTGTGATGCTCTCATGTAGCCGTGCTACCAGGTTACACACTACATATTTTTTTATCTCAATAGAATATTAATAACGCGCGTTTGAATCAAAGTTAATGGTATTGTGTGTATCTTGGATACTCAAGCGGTCGACGTCATATTAGCCTGATTCTCTCAACATCTTTCCCAGTGACATATTCTAATATATAATTTCTTTTAGAGTTATCCTTTGTGCCTCCGGACTCCCGTTACAACATCAGTGGCAGGGTGATATTTTTTTGTGGTGTGAAATTGTTTTTAGAAAAATTGTTATCAGTTTGAGTAAGAATCATCTATTCCCTTGAAATAACCCCCCCAAATGTCAGTCTATTGAAAATATTTGATAGGACTTCTAACACATGAAACATGACTGATGAACTCATAAAGTTTATTGAATACGAACAACAGATATAATTAATAACTAAAATATGTTGATGCACAAGTAATGTTGAGTTGTGATGCAATGTTGCTTACTGAATGTTTATGTAAGTCACGCTATGTTTCAACATAAGGTATGCAAAGTGTTCATAATTCCTGCGAAAAACTAGTTATTAAACAGCATGCAAGTGATCACAAATGACGAATTGCGCAAGCATGACTAGAAAAATGAACACAAAGTAAACATTTCCACTCGTAAGAGACTCGAAATCTATAATGTTGTTCTCATTGCTAGACTTTTTTTCAAGCTCGCAAAACTAAGTCACATAAAATGTGTAGTTTTCCATGGATGGTTGCCATTTTATACGAACGTAATTTGGATGATTTTACGACGCTTTCTGCTGTGTGAGGGCAAAACGTAATCTATTTAACTCGTTATAGATGCCAACATCTGAATTTATCCTGCAGGAGAAACATCGAACATAAGAGACGGATTTTAAAATTAGAAGCAAGTTCTTCATACCGTGATACATGTTTTATACTTTTGATTCAAGATAAAATATATATTGCATCAAATTAGTTCTATTCTACTTCTTTCGGCTAAACATGATATCAAAAACCATAGGGAAGTTTTTATCCTGTTTTGAAACAAAAGTTTTAACTCGTGCCTCTACTGGTAATTTTCTCCTGCATATTTGATTGCGCGCAAATCAAATCTACAAATTACAAACTTTAATGCATATTTTATGTCATGTTTTTAGCGAAATAACTTGCAACTTTAATTTCATTTCTCACCGAACAAAACTCTTTCAACTCTTGACGTTGTTGATAATTGTTTTTTTTCTAGTTTTTCATAGGTTTAAAAAATAAATTATTTAAACTTATCGTTCTTAAGATATTAAGAACGATAAGTTTTTAATAATTAGGCACGTAATTGAAGGTAGCCTCGACTTTTGTTTCTTGATAAAAAATAAACAAGTTTCAAAATTAAGTTTTCATTAGGGCATACCTCTTTTATGAATACATAAATAACATCTAATAACTTTAATAAATGTAGCAATACGCAGAACGTCTAATTTAATTCGGTGTTTACTGTTCAATAAACGAAAGGACTTTATGAAAAATTCTTATTCCTTTATCTAATACCTTCATTAATACTCCTTTATTTAGTACCTTTATTAATACTCCTTTATCTAATATCTTCATTGATACTCCTTTATTTAGTACCTTCATTAATACTCCTCTATCTAATATCTTCATTAAATATAATCAATAAGCAATAACAAACATAAAGATTGTTTAAAACAATACAAATGAGGTTTTTGAATAAAAATCTAACATTTTTTGAAAAAAAATGTAGAATTAAATCATTTGGTGATTAAATGAACTTTTTCAACTGAAACTCAATACTCCTTTGCATTAGCAAGAGTTTGTCTGTTAGAAGTGAGTGCTGAGACATGCTTCTACAAGCCTTGGACTACAACACTTCTTCAATGCTAAAGATAGTACAACTGAACTTAAGTTGAGTGTTGCTCTATGTAAGTGATGGTCTCTATTTTAGGTATTCATATATATATAAGAACAAGTGCATTTTGAGAGTTCATCAAAAAATCGGATGTGTTTGTACAGTACAGGTGACCTGTTGTACAGTACAGGTGACCTCTTGTACAGTATAGGTGACCTGTTGCACAGTACAGGTAACCTCTTGTACAGTACAGGTGACCTGTTGTACAGTACAGGTGACCTCTTGTACAGTACAGGTGACTTCTTGTACAGTACAGGTGACCTCTTGTACAGTACAGGTGACCTCTTGTACAGTACAGGTGACCTGTTGTACAGTATAAGTGACCTCTTGTACAGTACAGGTGACCTCTTGTACAGTACAGGTGACCTCTTGTACAGTACAGGTGACCTGTTGTACAGTATAAGTGACCTCTTGTACAGTACTACTGATCAGCAATCTTGCTTACTTACTGTACTTTTTTAAAAAGTCTACGGTATAAGAAACAAGTATTTAACTTACTCCGAGGCTCATTTTTTTAGACACAGTCTGCATAATGAGGTCCGTCTTCTCATTGCCGGTTTCTTATAATCTGCTGTACATGATCTATTTAACAGATAATATCATACTAAGTTTGAATATTTATCTCACATTTCAGTTATAACTTCTATACAAACATAATAAAAATTTACTTTTGTATTCGTTGGGAATAAATAATAGTGAAATATATAGTGTTTTACTGATATTTTAGTCGAAAGCTTTTGTTGATAAGTTCAGAAAAAATGTCACTCATTAAATGTTTATAATATTTGAACAATACGTAATGGGTCTAAACAACATAACACTTGAGGAACAGATGAAAAATAATTTACAGTAAACCGAAGCAAACACATATTAGGTATTTTATGTTTTTCTGTAATAGTCGGGAGCATGTACTAATTTTAGGAGCTTTTGCCATTACTTGTAGCTTATGATACGAACAAGTGTATATGCAGGTAGGTAGAAAGCAATGCATTGTAATTCAGGTACCTATAAAAGTCATTTGTTGACAAGTGACTGTTCAGGAGTTTTAGGTGCCATGACCAGACTCGTAAATTAGTGCAAAGTACACACGAGCTTTGGTACCACTTTCTTAAGTGGTTGCATCTTAAAGAAGGGAAGAAGTCTCTGTATCACAGATACGATGCCGTTCTTTTTCTGAATAATGTGCTTGATCCAATCACTTAGTTGCTTGCGAGTGTTTCTAAGTCAAACTGAATAAGGAAATACTGGATGACACATTCAGTTCATCAACATGATCTGTGTAAATGAGCTCCTTGTATGAGAACGCAGAGTTTTATCTCTACACAATTTTTAAGAAGGTAAAGCGACCGTTAGCCTTCATCAATAGAACCATCAAAATTTTATCATCGCTTTTAAAACAAAGCTCGTTGGAGAAAGATATAGTTATTGCCAAATAGAAAAATTATTCTTGCATCAAATATTTTAATCAACATGCATAAAAACTGAAAAATTGGAAAAAAACTTGAAATATATCTGAGTTGGCCAGTGAATCGTTTAGAATAATAAAAGTTCATGTGCAGTACATGTTGAATGAGTTTAATTCACAACATTTTAGAAATTCAGAAAATAATTTTCAGTATCTCAAAAGTTGTACCGAATCATCTTTTACGTGCATGTTTTAGCACTAAATCTGTGCATTAATTTGGAGCTATCCAGACTTTATTTTACTTCTCTCGTTACTCACGTATTACTTCATGTGTCCTATCACTATTATCTTAGTATTTATATCTTGAACAAACTTCGTTCACAGATTAACGAAGGAGACTTTTCAAGGACTAATTGTTAGGTCGAATTCAAATTGACCTCTGCAATGCGTACATGTTAATGTGTTTTTACGCGTATGACAACTATTTTTGTTATATGTTAATGGGAATGTCGATATCAATACCCCATTATTCAACACAACATACTGTAAATCTGTTTCGAAGTTGCGTGCCACAAATAGGAAAAACAAGAGATGTGTATAATGCAGGAACGTGTTAAATAATTGATATTCAACGTAGATGTATTACTTGACTGTACTTCAAACGGTAGAGATTTAAGCATTGCATCGAACGCTAAAGCCTCAAACATAGCATCAAACGCTAGAAACTCAAACATTGCTTCGAACGGTAGAGATTCAAGCATTGCATCAAACGCTGAAGACTCAAGCATTGCATCAAACGGTAGAGACTTAATCATTGGATCAAACGCTAGAGACTAGAGCATTGCATCAAACGCTAAAAACTAAAGCATTGCATCAACCGCTAGAAACTAAAGCATTTCATCAAACGCTACAGACTAAAGCATTGCATCAAACGATAGAAACTCAAGCATTGCATCAGACGCTAAAGACTCAAGCATTGCATCACGTTACTCTGAAGCTGAGCTTCGACTTATAGACCTGAGTTTTTCCAAAGACTGTTATTCAAGTTCCCACGAATAGCGTGCCTAATTTTATCATTGGAACGAAGTTCCTGATCTCCTTATTGACCCCAAAGATCATCTTGTTCAGTATGCATGAACTGGCTTGGATCGCATTCTCCTCCCAAGTCTTCCCTTCGATGGATTTCCGATTGGAATTCTCGACTGAAATTGAGATGGACCAAAAATATAAATTCATACCCAATGATTTGGTGTAACGAACAAATTTGGAATTTAACAAAAAACTGGGACGGTTTCAGTCTGGGTACTAATATTGGCTGATAAATTTATTCATGCAGTAAAACACGTGGTTTCTACAGATGCTTTTCAAATTCATGAACAATTGATTCCAATGTTTGTACGCTTTGTCGAGCTGAGGAATTATTAAGACTACAATGTTTTTAATTCCATTCTAAGCCTAAGCTTGCGTCCGTGAAAAACTAATTCAGATATGATTAACTCTCCTTAACTATTTCAAAAACAACCGATTTCCTGTCTTAAAAAGTTCTTATCATAAACAACAATTTACTTCAATTTTTACAATAGATTACTCTCCATATCGATGTAATATTCTTTCTGAAGGAAAGCAGGCATGAAGAGTGATAACATTCTATTTTAGCGCATTTAATTTATGATCCTTTCAAATCAGTTTTCTTTCATTTAACTCTGTACGACGGGTATGTTTTTATTTTTTGTGGTTAGTTTTAAGTTGTAAAAATCAAAAAATTAAATTTTTTATACTGTGTCTTTAACGAAGGCAGAAAATTATTTTAATTCAACAATAAAAATTCAAGGATTCGTCTTCAGAATTTTTCTATAAGATTTTTATCAAACCCAAAAATAAACATTTGCGTTTCAAATTTATGCATAGGAACCACGCGCTTTAATATCTTAAAGCTAAAGCCGATATACTAAATCGGAGCTACAGGAATCTTTTCAAAAAATATAGCATTCATCTTGGTGACCCAGGGCAAGCTGGATAGGAACGTTTACTGACTGTAGCCACCGTTAGACAAACTGCTGCCACTTCTAACCGAGACCTCAACGACAATCCTAGATGGACCTGAAACGAAAACCTCGAGTTCAACACTGTCACTAAGATTGAGAGGATAACCCACTCTGAAAATAAGTGTGCCGCTTGAAACGTAAATTCAGTGGGAAAAATGTATCAGATCGACAACATGGCAATCAATCGTAAAATACTGCCCACTATATTCCTCTCAAAGTGGAAATATACATCCCTCGAAGACGTGGAAAAACTCAAAGTTCAACAAAAGCACATTGTTGTACTTACACCCATGTCCACATAGTGTAATCAACGCAACATGCTACCAAGAAAACGAGCGGCGTATTAGACATGACGACAATACCTAGATTTACCTCTGCAGCCCGCAATTCTATCACTGCAAAAAGCACATGAACAGTCACAAATTTCTTGACAGCCTGGAGGACTATAGTAAAATGTTAAAAAAAACTGTAGTAAAAACGTGCAATACGTGGACCAAGCACAGCTTTCGGAGACCAATCGTCAGGAAATAAATATCAAAAATCAACCACCGACGGTGGTCGATGCGCAAACTGAAAGCGAAAATACCGACCAAAATATAAGGCCCCTAAAGACATTAGTGGGCAACATGCAAAGAATCCCACCGAAAACACAGTAAATACAAGTCATAGCATCAACCTTATCCCCTGACATAATAGGTCAATGAAACATGGTTAGGTCTAAATGGAAGACATCTCCCTGTGAAAGTCTCATTGAAATGACAAATCTAAGGCAATGTCGGCATAAGTTCGCGCAATAATAGAGGTGGTTACCTTATTATATGTATAAAAAAAATCTGCAACCACAATTCAAAACTGAACAAGAAAACTGAACAGAAAAAATAAAATTACTATCATACATCTCACTATATGTACATACACCCGCAGTAAAGAAAAACCCTCAAAATTATACTCATATTTAGAAACCTAAGCAGTACAGCAACTGATGATGAATTCTTTGGTTTCCTACAAAATATTTTCAGTACTTTTCATGAAACACTAATTTTAGGAGAGTTTAATGTTCTTTACATAAACTGGACTACTCATCAAAGTCGAGCACCTGGATCCAAGCCTATCGATCTGAGAAATACAAATTCTCTGCAGCAGCACGTCAGCGAGCAGATTACACAGAATAATATTCTTGGGCTCGTCATCACGGAGCCTGACAGAATAATTAGCTCAGAAGTTCCCAAAAATGTTGGTGATCACAATATGATAGACTTCGCACTGCAAGTCAACTACCCTGACACTATAGATGACGAGTTTCTTATAAGGTTAGGGTTTGTTTGACTTTTTTAGATTTTCTGAGCATTGTAGTTTGCAACACAAAATGTTAGTCAAGCTCTCTAAATGTCTATTTAAACTGCGAATGGGCATAAATGTTTTAAATTTACACTTGCATATAATATTTCAAACAATGTTTACATTAACATTCCTAACAATTTTAATGGAAAGTCCTTGTCTTTCATGATTTTCTGCATCTTATTTCAGCACAAAAGAAGCCCAAGATCTCCAGAGAACCTGAAAATTCCATTAAAGTATCTCTAAAGGGTGCGTTCAAATGGGACTAATAATAAGACGGATTCTAATCTAATTTATCCACCACTAATGTGTTCTCAGACTGTCATATGGAAAATGTCAAGCCGGCAGGTGCCTGTTTTTTCCAATTTCTCAAGTTTGAAATGTTCTCAAGTTCACCAAAGGAAATGCAATGGAAATAAAAGAGGTTATGTGAAGACATCGACGACGCTTCTGTGTTTGTGATTTTCTGCAAGGCGTTGGTCTCTGTTCCAAGAAATACTTTTGAAAGAATTTCAAGCATTTGTGAACATGAGAGAAGCTCGGAACATGAGATGAAAAAATTCTGTTCTCGAATGAGCGATATTGAAAGTTGCAGAATCAATTCACCGAAAAAAGTTATTTCATGAAATGCATTTTACTGTTTGGATAATTGTAATAGGGTGGTTGAAACTAAGAAATATCTAGTACTCTTATTTTGATACCGGAATTAAGTAATATACTTGGTGTTCAACAACACCAGCCAACAAATTTCAACTTTGTCTCTGCTGCTTTAGGAAATTGTGTCGCAACCAAAAAATTTTGGCACCTCATTCCAACTCTGAACTCGTATTTTTTCAACCACGTTAGGTTCCTGTATTATATAATTGTATATATACACTATATATATATATATATATATATATATATATATATATATATATATATATATATATATATATATATATATATATGGTATATAGTACTCGTATGTACATTAATATTATAACCCTGGAAAAGTGATTTCGTTAATACTCGTACATACAAATTGCAAGTAAATTTGAATATTTTTCCCAAATTTTGCTTTCGAATTTAACGATAGTTCAACAGGATTACTGATCCATGTTGCAGTGCTACAGTACACTTGACAGTCAAGCAATTCAAATGTAAAAGCTTGTTATGGATTCTTCTACTTAAGACCAAGGTCATACCTCAACTGAAAAACAATAAAAACTAGAACATCTGTTGTTTGGAATCCTCATTGTAAAATACGGTAAAACATAAATTGCCGTAAAAACTTTGTAAAATGAAATGCAGGAAAATGAAAATATATCAGTAATTCAATTGAGCTAACATCCATATCAGTCGAAATGTGTGTGCTTTTACAAGTATGTCGAAATTACCTGCATTTCGTTGACTTACTGTAGAGTACTTATACGTGTGCATAACATAAGAAACTGTATTCATTCGATGACAACACAATTTCACTTATTATATTTTTGTTGCATGCTACTAATTATATTTATAGGAACTTTATCAAAGTATAATTTTGATGCATTTTTCTGGGACAAGACGATTTCCACCCCCACGTACAAGACAACTGAAGCGAGTTAGTCATGCAGAATTGAAGCATTGCTTTTTGTTCATCTAATACTGAAAAAAATTCAATTAAATTTTTTTTATTAAGATCCCGTAACTCTACGCATTTGTGAATGTTTTGCCATGAACTATCCCGCAGTAAATAAAGTAGTTATGAAAACAGGACTCAGGTGTCATTGAGACAAAATTTCCTGAAAAACGAGCAACTGCAATTCATTGTTTTCTAAATCTTCCGAATTTTACTTGCATGTAAGCTTAATTAATATAAAAAAATAGGAGAATTTTTCGTGAGACGTGCGCCCTGTGATGTTATGACAACAAATTCCATCCTGGGAATTTTTCACGACGCAAATTTTCTATCGAATTACTTGGGGCAGAATTCGAAAATATTGTATAAAATAGTGTATTCTACAAAAAAGTATATTTGTAGGTTCTACCAAGCAATATTACTTCATAATATTTACTGGCAGTATCAGTGACAAAATACAAGGTGCATAAAATGTTTCATTACATATTTGTTATTGGCTATACTATAAACTCTTTAACGTGAGGAACTTTATCACTTATACAATAACTCGTAAAACAGGGTCACAACAAAAAATTATACATTTTTAAATGGCTCACTAATTTTTATCAGCAAAAAGATGAAACAAAAACAATTTGAAGGAGAAGAGTCTGAAGTTTCATCCACTATCTAGTATCCTCTGCTTCCTTCTGATAATTTATTTATCAGGATTCCTTCATCATGGGCAGCGATCAATAAATAATTCAGGGTATACTAAGTGTGAAAAGAATCTACTTATATAATAGACACAGTATCTCTATCTCTCTCTCTCTTATTTTCTTTCTTTCTCTCTATCTGTGTGTGTCCGTCCCATTACTTCCTATCTAATACTCAAAAAACTATTGAACTGATCACAGCGGGTATATATGTATTATAAGCAATGTATTGTAGATATCAACGGTGCTGGATTACTATAAAATACGCAATTTTCCCCCCTTATTCTTTTTTTTTGTCCTACACGGGCAGGTTATCAGTAGATAAAATACACAACGGAAGTTCGGTTTATAATAATAAAAAATATTCATTGAAAATGCAATAATTCGTTGTAAATGTTCAATACATTCTTCTTTATATTAATTTCAAATTATTGAAACCGAACCCGTGAAATTTCCACGACAAATTTCTAGTTATTAAATAAAACTGTGGAATTCTCTTTCTCATATGGTTTCACAACGGTATCGTTGATATCGATGTATAGTTGATACATCCTTTTTACGTTGTCAAAACAACAACAAAATCCAAAGTATTCTGTTGCTTACTGCCGGAATTCTAAAGCAGGGTTCGATGATTCATCGGTAATATCGTGCAGATACGGAGTAGGTAAAATAATATTTGAGCTCCGGCTAAGCCTTGGCTTTATGAATGCTGACGATTACGAACATCCTCTTACTGGAGCATCGCTGTTGTGATAGGCTGGGTTGTGAAGTAATGGACATCAACTGTAATCCAGAGTTACTCATGGACAAAATTTACCCCTGAATTGGTTTGAAACAGGAAAACGGTTTAGAAGAACAACAAATTTAATACAGATGTGGCAGACCCGAGAATTCCACAGCAAGTGAACGCAAGGTAAACTAAAATAATAATTATAATAATGAGTTAATTTTTGTGTTCATGTGCTGGCATCATTGATCTGTTTCTTTACTTCAAGAAATGAAATATTTAGCCGTAGACCAAGTAACTGCAAGAAATGCTAACTTAAAACTTGTTTCTCAAATTTGGATTACAAATGCGTAATTAAGCGAATATGAGATTTGACAATAATAGTGGAGGCCATTAGGCTTTCTTTCGTAATATGTTTGTTTTCAACTTTGTATTGTGGTACTACATAAAAAACATTTGTCACATTTTGAAAGACAATAAGCTGGTGCAGTGTTCTGATAATGAGATGAAGCTTATCTGACAAAATACCTAGAAAAACACTATAGTTGATTCAATTGCGCCCGACAATTATTTGCTAAAGAACATTTTATAATGCTCTGTGCTTCATAGCATGGACTAAACAAACATAATTAGAGACTTCCTTTGGAAGACTTCATTCGTAAACATGTCCTGTAGCATGACAAAGATAAATAATTATTACTCACTTTCAATGCTTACGGGGTTTATTTCTGTCCCACTTCCTCAGAACATTTTATATCAGAAAAGAGTGGTTTCCTGATTGCTGCTCTTCCAAGACGTTGGATTTTATCAAGTTCACTCTGCCTGGTTTTTGGACCCTGTTTTATAGTTGTTGATATAACTTTTGCACGACTTTAGGTTCTCGTAACCTTATTCTCTCCAATTTCTATTAGTACACCCTTTTACATACGAGTTTTTTTTACAAACAAGACGCACGCTTTTTATGTGTTTTTATATACGAGTCCCACGGGTAGATTTAATTTCAAATGAATTCATGAAAAAATTCGTCAAGCTTAATTAATGCAGTTGACGGATTAGTACCACGTACATATTTTTTGATAATAGGGGAATTTTACTTGTAATCTCTGTAAAAAACAGAAGTTTTAAGACATGAACTCGGATCAGGTGGGAATTTAAAATCTATTTTTCGTGAAGTTAAGGTAAGAGTATTTACTCGTAATTAAACAAAATAGTTTGTTCTATTAGGATTAAGTTTTAAATTGCTCGACACTTCAGGACGAGCATTGATTTAAAACTGTTAAAAAAAACATTTTACTCAGAGAACACGTGCTCTTTAGCCTCGGTTTTGATCGGCTAAAGAAAGAAACATTGTCTAGGAACGGATCAGTTTCGACGTAACTTATTGAGCTACATTTAAAGGCCCAAAGAATTCACAGGAATTTCATTTTGAAATGCAAAGACTGCTCTAAACGAACGCAAATGCACAATTCGCCAAAGATATTTTTTGAGAAAACGTTCAAACAGGTTTTTTATTATTTACGTTTCAGTTCGTACTGTTGTAAATTTTTTAGGAACAAGGCACTTATTAGCTACACAATGAATCAACCCAAACATCTTTTTGCAAAGATATCCGAAATTCAAAAGGCAATTTCACGATGTCGAGGAAATTGCTACTCAACTAAATAAGCTCACAGTATTAGGCCTTAGAAGTCCCTCCATAGTTTTTTCGGATTTTGTAACTGTATTTGTATTTATTGTTGAGAAAATCTTCAGAATTTAGTATCCTTTTTTATCTGCCGTCACGGTGTCGGCAAGGTAAATGTTGTAGTTCCGTTGCCAACAATAAGGGAAGACCCAGGTTCGATTCCCGTAATCGCCATGGTCTGTTTATGTCTGATCATCGGCGGACGGGAAACATGTCCGGCATGCTGCATCACTGGACGCCCGGAGTAAGACTAAACCTTCATTGTGGTCATCGAAGCATCCCTAAGAGCCTCTACTCCAAGTTGTAAAAACATTGAAAAATACATGTTCACACTATGGATACATGCCTTCAAACGTCAATTAGCATACAAAACGAAACTATTTTTAATGTATGCTGAAGAAGAAGAATTATATGACACGTTTATGATTCATTTCATAGATAACACTAGCTTTTTACAAGCTTTCACAATAGAAATTTCGGAGAAATGTTTAGAAGTCTTCATCGACGAACGGTGAGTATGTGTTAACAAACATAAAACGTTCATCAGCTAAAGAGTTCTTCGAATGTAGTAGGTATATGCATAAGTCAATTTATCTTCATCGTCTTTATCAAACCTTAGTAGGTGGATGACTTGCCTGAATCCAGCAGCCTTTCATAGTGTCTCTTTTCTTCAGTAAAGTTTGGTGAGTGAATTTTTTGAATTCATACATGTGTCAACAGTGTCCCTTTTCTTCATTGAACTTTAGTGGGTGAATTTTCTGAATTCATGCATGCCTCAACAGAGTCCCTTTTCTCCAGTGAACTTTGGTGGGTGTGTTGCCTGAATTCATGCATGGGTCCACAATGCCGCTAGCGGTTTATGGTTCTTCAGTCTTGGCTCTGGATGCAGTAGTCCGGTTACAAGTCCATTAGGCACAGGGCATGAGTACAAATGTAGGGCTGTGTCTTTCTTTGCAAGGAAATACATTCGACGCAAGGTAGAAGCTCAGCCCAAAAATTAGAAAAGAAGAAAGGGAATACAAGTTTACAGGTCTTTTTATTCAAATCTTCACATTCAAGTGAAACAAGAGTAACGAAATACATTTAAAACTGAACAAAACAAAGTTGGCACTAATAAATATCGTCCAAAAATGCACTCATTTTTCAAGAACATACACAGCTAGTGTTGCAAAGTATGAAATGATGAGAAATATAACACAGAACAACCCGTTTTAAAAAGATCACAAAGGTATTTGGATTCTGTGATGCATACACCTCACACAAGGCGTAACACATCATTTCGACTTTAAAAAGCTCTTGCACAAACGTTCGTTTCTCTGTTCGTAAGAACGTTTTCCCTAAATCGTGTATTAAATGTTTTATGACTCGTTCAATAAAATAGTAATTGATTTGTTTAGCCCCAGGTAGTGACGATATTATTTACTATACCCACGAGTATTCAATATTTTCAGTTATTTCTTTTAATATTTTAGTTTCAATTCCAGCACGACAATATCCTCAAACATATGTTTGTCTAAATCTGTGACTGCATGGTTCCAGAAACCTAAAATAACTGTTTTACCAAGGCTTTCGATGAGTCCTGACTGGAGTTCACTTGAAAACATGTGGTGGAAATTGAAAGTTTGAATACATCGTCAGGCTCTGTAAAAATTACTTTCTAGAAATACTCTCTAGAATTTGAACATGTGGCTTTTGAAAATGAAATAATAGAATAATATCTCAACAGAAACACGTTTAAATCGATTGGAAAGTATAAAGAATATTTGATGAAAGTTATTAACATGGACGGTTTTGATATTCACTATTAATACTATTATTATGTTTCTTTGTCCTAACTGTACGAAAATAAAGTAAATTTTTTTTAGTTTAGAAAAAAATGCTCATATTTAAAGTCCATTACGATTTGTGAAGAGTTTCGTTATGGTACAAGGAATTGACTTAAATATTAAAATTCATTATAACTTGTGAAAAGTTTCGTTATGGTAGAAGGAAGTAACTTAAATATTAAAGTTTATTATAACTTGGGAAGAGGTTCATTATGGAACAAAAAACTGACTTAAGCCGCGTAATTCTTTACAATCCACGAGAACATGAAAGGACGCCTGGTCAAGAAACAGTCTCTGACACTCACATAATACTGTACCTACTGTATTATGTACCTACTGTACATATACTGTACCTATTGTATGATGTACCTACTGTACATATACTGTACCTATTGTATGATGTACCTACTGTACATAATACTGTACCTACTGTATTATGTACCTACTGTACATATACTGTACCTACTGTATTATGTACCTACTGTACATATACTGTACTTACTGTATTATGTACCTATTGTGCATATACTGTACCTACTGTATTATGTACCTATTGTGCATATACTGTACCTACTGTATTATGTACCTACTTTACATGTACTGTACCTACTGTATTATGTACCTACTGTACATATACTGTGCCCATTACATTTGACATCGTGTTCAGAATTTTGACAAGTAGACATTGACTTGATTTCTTTCGTGCTGTGAGAATCTGATCCTCGTAAATTCAATGATTGCTAAAATGTCGATAAAAAGAAACTGATGAAATGAAACAAAATTTAAACACAAACCAGAAACTCTTGCGAAGAGGGAAACGGATTTTAGATTTGATGAGAAAAGAGTAAATGAAATAAATAAAGAAATTGCATGATTTAAAACATGTGGTGCAGAGTAAATAAAATCTGAGTTTTCAGGAACCGTCGAGAAGAAAATGTTGGTGTAATAATACTGGTAATAAATACTGAAGTATTTATTAAGTTTAAGGTTAGAGATATTATTTAATCTCAAATAACGTAACGGGGACGCACTGAGGAGACAAATGTTTGTTACACAACGTTGAAGCTTCTGAAACAACATTAGTTGTTTCAATAATTATGGAAATTACTCCACTCTTCAGTAACTTTGCGCGTATGTGATCATTTCTTCAAAATATGATGAAAGTATTCTGCCTCAAGGCTGCTTTTTTGTACTTAATGTCTGCAAAGATCTTTCATCTAGTAATCATCATCCCGAAATACAAACTCTGATTTTATTTATCAAATAATTTCATACGCTCGATCATCAAATGCCTTAGATAGTCAGGGTTTGCACACATAAATCTTAAGCATACTTCAGCTTTTGTGTCTAATTACATGTCTACGTAGGGTACAATTTAGCATTTTCCGACTCGAGTTCAGACGCGTCTACATTCCGTCTGTCAATTTTAGGTGAAGAGAAAATTTTTTTCCTGAGAAAACCAAGAAATAATCATAGTAGCTCCGATGGTGAAGTGACAGACCATAATTGCAGTCTGCTGCTGACTGAATCTTTCATGATGTGGAACTTTCTGAACTTCACGAAGCAAGGCGTTGATATTCCGTAGAGTTTTACATTCTTTTTCAAACTTCGTCCATTGATTTTGGTAGGTGAAGTGGATTTGCAGTTAGCATACAATACAGAAAGGGATTAGAAACATTTAAGATTTAAATTAGAGAAGTCCTTTATTTGAAATGAGTATTTTCTATATAATATATTAACGCAAGAATCGGATTTAATTATGTGCTAATTTTAAAACTTGATGTTATCTTTATTTCGTATCATCAAGGTTTTAGTTCATTAATAGAAATTTTTAGGGCTCTACATGTCTTAGCTATATTGCATATGATTGTGCAGCACTGTAACCAATTTCTAATGAATAAGAGACATTGAGAAAATACGCATTCATAGAACACATGTGCTCTGTCGCTGCAATCAGTTCCCCACTTTAATACCAATGAGTCTTTCTTTCAAAATGAGTTGCTCCATAAGTTCTAACATTTCATCACATGTACCGTGTCATCAAAGGCCTCGCTTTCGTGACTCCCATGGAGAATATTATGCACTCGTGCAAGCCAGTGGAACAGAATGGCGAGTTATGACCGCATTTAACACAGCGGGGACCATGTTTTCCGGTCTCCTCTCTTCAATCAAAGAGACCATAAATTTAGAAAACAAACACTGGAAGTCTTGCAGAGAAGCTTCAATCAATGCCAGAGCTCTAGCAGCTCGTGACTTGGAAATGAAGAACAAATAAATTACACTTTGTTTAGTCAGGACGATAATGCAACGCAAATTTGAAGTTAGAAAATGAAATGTCTTAACACATTTCTGTGTAATATTAAATGTAAGCAAAGAAACACTTTGAGTTTACTAAAACCCAGTGAATGTTCGGATTTACAAAAGTATAATTTAGAGTATATATTGAATAAGAGTTGTGAGACATGCAAGCTGGCCAAATTTCTGGATACACATCAAGCAGCTTTTTTAAATACTGTACATAAATACTGTTTGCTTGTAATTATGAACTAAATATTGTAACTGCATCTAGTTACTATATATTGTAACTGCATTGTAAAATTGCACGTTTCTTTCCTGCAATGAACGTCAAAACGTTTGTAAGCGGCCACACATCACTAACTAAACTAGTTGATTCAGTGGTCCCCAACATTTTTATGGCCGCAGATCGGTCCCTTTTTAATAAATTTACCACGGCCTGTTGGAGGGTCTGTTGATAACCCATTTGCAGCCGCTCAATTCTCAGTTAATCTCTCGTTCATGGAAAGTTATTCAATCCCAAGAGAAATACATCACAGTAAATACAATGGAAATAATGAAATGTTTTTTGTATTGCCCGGTATCATTTGATTTACGGACCGGGACCGGTCCGCTGCCCAGGGGTTGAGGACCACTGAGTTAATGCGTTACCAAATATATGTACTAAACTATCAAAAACGATCACGGCTTGATCATTTTCATTAAAAAGACTTTGAAAACTAGATTTTTTCTTAACGAATATAAAAAATTGACGATTTTTTAGTTCATTGGCCACAACAATTAATTCCTTCAAGTTTTCAGCTACTGGTCAAACACT
This sequence comes from Trinorchestia longiramus, assembly GCA_006783055.1. Taxonomy (NCBI): domain Eukaryota; kingdom Metazoa; phylum Arthropoda; class Malacostraca; order Amphipoda; family Talitridae; genus Trinorchestia; species Trinorchestia longiramus. The sequence goes on along the minus strand of VCRD01000680.1, from coordinate 174,154 downwards.
ATCTTCAAATAAAAAATATCTGTTAAAAGTATTTCATCTTTAGGAGTGCAGCAAAGAAAAAGAAGAGGATTTCAATCCGGTGGATTTCTCACAAACTGTCTGAATTAAAACGCCGTGTTGACGTCCAGCGTATTCTGATCTCCGACAAACAGGATGGTCCGAAAAACTGAGCTGCATCTTTCGAAGAAGTCAATCACATGAAGTAATGGAGACTGACAGCAGTACTCCTGCTCTCGTCAACAGGCAAAGAAAACACAGAACTGGTAGCTGCACAATTACAAATTCTGTCATCTAGGATTCTAATGTTGAGTTGTTATACGTAGAGCGTAATCTGTTCGTGTATTATTTTTATTCTCATGTTCCTAGTTTAATCACCGCAGTTCGTGTAGTATAATTGAAATAAATAAAGTGTAATCCATTCGTTCAAATATCTCTTTGAAGTCATGATATACCCAATTCTCAAATTTTTCAATCTTACAAAACTGTTTAAGTTAATTACAGGGTTAATATTTCAAAACATTTTGACTTCCATAGATTCTCTCATATTTTGAAAGCTTTTATACGTAATGATCTTGAACAAAATGTAATTTTAATGCAATGAACAGTTCATTATTAGGTAGAAAAATAGGGTATGACTTTTATTTCAGTCCATAGACGTTATGTAGAGCTGTAGGACGGTGACAGCTATTGTTACAATAAACATATTCAAAAATAAGAGTTTTTTCTGATCATGACTAAATAACAAATTACAATTCAAAATAATAACTGCTATGCACAATGCGACTAACGCAACGAAAGTTCATTTAATTTTAATTAAATTATTATGTTATTACTATTATTATATTATTATTATCTTATTATTATATATTATTAAAGTGTTGTGATTAAATCATTATTTAATTATTTAACTTAATTTTCTGAAGATTATTGCTTATAACAAACACAGGTAAACAATTTTCAAAATTTAGTACATAAATCGAAATTCATCAATTTTATTTAAATTGTAGCACAACAGGTTTTATTGGTTTTATTCCTTCTATTTTTCATTGTTATCTATCAATGAAAACAGAATAGGTACTTCATGTGGGGTGATTTTAGCCATGCAATTACGAGAAATGTTATTTACTCGCTTACCGCTTGGCAATCATCAGCTATGTCTTTCTCATAAGAAATTACTGTTGTATTCATTGATTGTTATCAGAAAGTCAAGTTATTTATTTAACCATAAAATGAGCGATCAAAAATGAAAATTTACATTTTGGTTGCAAACTGTTTTATAAAAATGTCTTTCAGTTGCGAGCTTCAGCTTACAATGAAATAAAAATGTTTCTATACAATGCATGTATTTCTTAGCGATGTAAACGAGAAAAATATTTAATTGAAACAAGAGAATAATCTACAAATGTAGCCGCAATCTACGGTCAGAAAATACGCCTTTTCATATTTAGCAAAATGAGGTTCTTCGTAGTCTGAGGAGTTGAATAAAAATCAAAGTGAATTCAAAAATATAGTCGCATATCAGTTTCTGGAACATCGACGTTTATTCAGCAACCCAATTATTTATGTATGGTTTGTCTACTGCTGAATAATATGTCACACAGGTATATCATTTTCCCCTTTACAAGGCTAGCAAATGTCACATAAAAACCGAATATGTCATATCAGAAAATAACAAACGAAAGTTTGTAAGATAAATTAATTGATTTTGATTTCAAGTCGAGTGGGATTTCAGTTTGTAGCGAGCGTTACAGAAAGTTCAGGATGAGATAAGAGAACTTGAAGCTAGGGCTTTGTTTGGAATCCCCACTAACGCTACAATCGTCACTGTGAGCAAAATGAAACTTTTATTTTTACATCGCGAAACTACAAATAAATTCAGGAAGCAATTGCAGAGCTCGGATCTTTTTTAGGGCAGAACTAGAGAAGCCTTCCTTCGCTCTTTCGATTGCAAGGCACACCGACCGTTCATATTTCATCGTGGCTAATATTTTTGCCTTCGTAACTGAATCTCACTCTGACATAGTGAGGGCACTGGGGAAGATACCTTAATTACTAACTTATCACTGACAGAAGAGCACGAGTGCGTGTTTTTTCTTGGCTGGTGAATAATTTCTTAGTGTCACAATCAACGCAGGTACTTTTGAACATTCCGGTTCAGCTTAGAAAAATAAGTAGAATTTGTAGACTAGAGAATTAGATTCTACATGGACTAGAATATAATATAGAATAGAATAGAATGAGGCTATAGGAACGAACCTTCTGGCCCATTCTTGGGTCGGATAATTACTTCGATAATTATTCGGTTGTTTACCCAAGTCCCATGCCGTATTTCTAGCCGCGTCAACCATGGCGGCAGCGGGATTCGAACCCGGGTCTTTCTGCTCGCAAGCAGATTCGCTCACCAGTCGACCAAGCTGGTGACTCAGTCGACCAAGCTGGTGACTGTTCACTTTATACTTAAAGGTGGGTGTTTAGTGAGGAGAGAAGACCATATTGAAAAGAGAGATTTCAAAGTTACATTTTCTGTCACACATAAAGTCTCACACCGGTGCTAGAACTTTGAATCGAGATGATTGGATGCACATGAGGTTCAGGCTGAAATACAGAGCTATTTCCATTTATTCGTTTTTATTTTACTTAAAATTACGTGCTATTGCCGCTACTCAACTTAATGATACGTTATGCTGCCGTGACTTAATTTAATAGTATGTTACATTACCGTTACTTATCTTAATGTTATGTTACGTCACCGTTACTCAACTAAGTGTTACGTCACGTTACTGTTTTTATCTTAATTTTATGTTACATTACCGTTACTAAGCTCACTGTTGCATTACGTCACCGTTAACAATGTATTCAGTGTTTTTAAACGGCTCTTCATAAGTCTATGTGAAAGTTATGTACTTAGATGACGAAAGTAAAAATATCTCCCGACTATTCTAACTAATGATAAAATGTACACAAAGTGTTCCATGTTTCCCGTTGACTTCCTACGCAATCTGAACATAAAAGATGAAGGCTTCAAAACATCATGAAATTTTTGGAGTCGTTCTACCAATTGACAGAAAAAGTCTACTAACATCATTAGGAAAGTTGTTTGGAAAGCTGACGACTTTTGATGTGGAGTCAAAAATATAGATTTATGTAGGGAACAGACCAATTATGTGTTCAATGATGAATTGTCTCAACAACCACAAAAAAATTGCGAATGTTTTTCGAAAATAGCGAAGTTATTTCACCTAATTCTCGCAGCGCATTCAACTCGACGCCAGAGGGATGGGAACCCTGAGGAAACTGCGAGGATTTTTACAGCTCTGCAGGATTGTCCATTTGAGCTGAGGCTGGTGTTCGCTGTAGTTCAATGGACAATCTCTTGATAGCCTTCCTGAATCCGCCCTCGTTGAAGCTCGTCCGAATTAGACTGCTTGATCTCAGTCAAAAACGAACTTTAAATCGGACATCTGGCGTTCACCAATTCTGGAGTATGTTTTGGTGGGAGCGAGCCGTCATCCGTTGTGTTTACAGATAATTGAATTGCCGTGTCGGTTCCCTCAAAAAAGCTTCCCAAGCCACTCGACCGAACTGGTTCACTTACGAACACAAAGCGTTGTTCGTATTCAATTAAAACGCCAATGCAGCACTGAGCTAAAATTCAAGCAGGGTTTGTGCCAGTCGTTAGAGCTGCGCGAATTTTCCACGTTTTCCTCAGAGTGCAACAGCGTCTTTTCAAATTTTAGCGTCTAAGTGTTACTCATTTATTCATAAGGAAATCACTTCGAAGTTTCAAGATGTTTTGTACCAGGAACGATGAATCTTTTATTGGAACAAATTATTCAAGGAAGCGAAAGTGACAGAAAGCCAATGTCTCGAAACTTTTTTAATTTAACAAATCAGGTACAGATTCTGTCTTTACAAAGACATCTGAAATATACTGTGGCAAGAATAGTGAATTTTTAACAATCTCTTCAATATATTTTACTGGAAAAAATGACTTTCCTTCGATGAAGATGTGAATCAATTGACGCCGGTAGAAATGGAGCGTACATGTATGGTGAATACATAATGCATACATAGTGTACACACAGTGTATACATAGCTATGCAGTGTCTAGTGCACACGTAGCCCATACATAGTGTGTATACAGTGTACGCATAGCTATGTAGTGTGTAGTGTATACATAGGGTATACATAGTCCATTCATAGTCTGTACACAATGTATACATAGCTATGCCGGGTATAGTATATACATTATTCAAAGAGTAGACATCACAGTTTCTTACGACAATGTGTAGAGATTGATACAAATTACTTTTTAGAACACATATCAGGCTTGAAAATATACGGTACATTGAATACAGCACCAGCAGGGAATGTCGCTTATAATTTGCGTTCGAAACTTTCAAAAAATAGAGGAGAAAGCGTACTTTTTGAGAGTATATACATCATAAAAGAATTATTACGAAGATGTTCCATCATGCTGAACTGCTTTCTGACACAGAGTCTGAGAGCAATTAAGGTGTCACAGCCTTTTGCGTTGAACAAAGGTCAATGATAACGAGAGTGGCGTCTTCCAGTTAATTTAGATTGAAAAACGACTTTATGTTTAAATAGAAGGTAAAGTGTAGTTGTAGTTCACAATTTATTGTAATAACACAAGATGGAATAAATTGCAGCCTCGTGTACAATCAAAACACGAGTGAAATTTCACGTTTCTTCTCGGAAAAATTTATGCACATCTATTTTAACCTAGTCTGCGAACTAAAAAGAAAAATCAAACACAAAAGCATTTCATGTATCGACTAGTTCATTTGCAAAAGAACCACTCGTGTAATTACTTTATTAATTCTTTGAGTAAGAGAGGGACACCTCAGTCCCACTACATTTTCTTCATAAACCCTTTACACTCTTCACATTTTCTTAGCTAGAGACGTCCTTTTTCCATGTCTGAAAATCTTGTGGCTAAAATTAATTACCGAAAGTTGTTGACACTAATATCTGGGCTGAAACAACATAGATGGTAAAATTTTGATGAAATTTCGTAAAATAGCTTCAAGACTTGAAGTTGTTTAGTGCAGGTGGAATGCAGGCATAAATAAGTGTACTCAGGGCTCATGATGGAGGAAGTTGTGTTTGTAGGGCATCTGTGATGCCTGCAGGAGGGCAAAGCTTAGAAATACGTCTGCCGACTGACATGTTTCAAGTTGCTACATTTGTAGCTGTCAGCAGATGCGTACAGCTGCTGTGCTGTTACTTGCAGCAGACAGCTGCTAATGGTAAGCTGCTTCAGGCTATTGTTTGTAAGCTGTTATTGTGCAAGTAGAGTGGTTTGTACGTTATTAGACGTATACCACTGTTGTAATTTCAGGGGAAAACAATAAGGTGTTTCATTCCAGTACTTTAAAAAAGTACTAACTCGTAAGATGAGCTATAAAAATTCTTTTAATCTTATTTCCTTGTTTTGCATACTTAATCAAAATTTTATATAAGTAGTCTTCATCTCAGTAAAAATGAACGTTTTTACTTAACAACATGTCAACATGTTGAAAATATTTTAGGATTGAATTATCGAGTTGATATGAACTCCTAAATAATAACGGGTGCAATATTGGAGAAACATTTTTTCATCAGATTAGCTTTTGAATATTTATCATTTCTTGAAAATAAATCGTTCATCAACGCTTTGAAGCAGTACGTGTTTCTCCCATGTTACTCATGTGATATCTGTACACTCGTATTTTATTACTGATTTTAAAAATATTAATGCTGTTTTGTTTCTTCATCTAAATTTCACGATAAGGCTTAATTTCTTTCTTTTTCATTTGAATTTTATGTCTCTGCACAGCCCAGATCGTCAGAATTGACCTGTTGCTATATATGTATTATATAGAAATAATTTTATTCAAAAGGTTTCCAACCCATCAGCCTATTTGAAGAGCCCTTGATTTTAAAGTTTTCTGAGACATGATAAACAGTTTATTCGGAATAAAACTTGCTTCTCAATTGAATTTTTTATGAGGATGTGAAGCTTCCATGTCATATCCTCTGAGCCAGAAATGGTTACGTAAAGTTTTACGAGTCTCTGAACGAATAATTTAAATGATTTCAAAATTTGAAGGACACATCTGTTACTGGCTTTTCATTTAAACATGTCTGATTAACCAGTTTTTCACGTTAACAAAGATGGTAATTCTCTGCCAGAAACAGCAGCAACAAAGGAACAGTATGTTGTTTCATGAAGCTTGGCGAGCAGAAACTTTTAAAATAAATTTTTCGATGAGCTTTATTTTAAGTTGCACTTTGCAACTCTAAGTAATAGGCTTGGTCAGGTGCACTCCTATGACAGTTGGATATATACTGCGATGTATTTATTGAAGCTGTTTTATACCCAAAAGAAACAAACTCAACTGAACTATTTATTATATAACTTTAGTCGTATGGGGAAATTTTGAACACAGTTACCACATTAACTTTGTAGTGCGAGCACTGCTGTCACGACAGAATAGAATAGAATATGACAGCAGGAACAAGATATTTGGTTTATTCTTTGGTTGTTACGCAAGTTTCATCCGCAAATATATTGTTTACGGTAGTAGGTGACATATTTTGCATCAAAATACTATCAAAAACCCATCTTCAATTGTGCTGGTTTTTCACATTTCATTGAAGAAATTAACTTCATCTTCGTGTATTGTTTTGCATCAAAAGCGAAAAACTGCCGCTGGAAGAAAGTTCATGAACTTTATAACACGAAAGTCAATGTGAATACTTCTAACCTATCACTAAGGTTGACGGAAGTGTGATACGTACACCGCTACTTATTACAGATATTAGTTAATTATTTTAGCTAATTTTTTAATAAGGATTTCCTTCTTGGGCACCATTCCAGATAGATTGTGTTGTTCGAATTTATTACAGTTTTGTATCTTATATATATTTTTATGTGGTTAGGTATCGCAATTTTTAATCTAACGTTCCCATGAAATTTTTTAACATAGATTACTTGGTCAAAAACTACTTTTAATCATGTATTCTCAACACCTACACAGAAAAAATTAGGAAAATATTGAAAATAAATCGGGATGATGTTATTCATGATATTTTTTTTAATGTTAACGTCAATGTTGAGACGGAAGTTTCCTGTAGGATCTCAACTGAAAATATTTAACTGTGACTTACAAACCAGAAGTTAAACACAGGAGTTGTCCAGGTGGACTTCCAACGCAACACAACACTCGCGATATCCAGAATAAGAAAAATTAAATGTTCAGTTCAGGACTTCGTAACTCTGTATTCATTCTCATAAGTTTCAATTACACATATCATGACTTAGGAAGTATCACGCTTAAACACAAGCATGTTAAGATATATTTCTTACAGTGCTTTTTTCTATAAAACAAAATGATCTTAACTCGCTCTTGTTCACGAGCTCAGAATGCTAAAAGGAGACTGTACTCGTATGTATAGCTGTACTGTACATGTTCACAGCACTCAGGAAAGCTGACCAATTAATGGGTGCTTCATTACTGAAATCCTAATCAATATATTTTATTTTTTTAAATATTTTTCACTACTGAAATCCTAATCAACGTCATCATATTCCCCCATCCAATTAACAAATCGTTAATTACAGACAAGTTTTTAGTAACACACTTTCACTTACGAATCAGTAAAGGAAATGCCTGCGTTGCTGCAATCATTTGAAGAAATTATTGTAGAGCATTACTGAACTTGTCTGTGATGAAAATGTACATAATAAACTTACTAGCGCTGATCAAAAATGAAATTCATTTATTTAGGATGCATCTGTAAGTGTTTCTGGTTTCCTGTACCTTAGGTCTATTATACAGAGATTCGCTTGCTTCATACGACTACATATTTCAATAGCGTTGTAAATATAAAACTACTAGAGCCTTCGGTCCGCATAGAAACCCCAGGTGTACCATAGAACATCGCTGGCTTATTCCTTGCTCATCCATGTAAGTATTTCATGTTCTCTTACACGGTCTGGAAATCAATGATCTCTGTGGCCAGTGAGAAGGATTTTATAGATAGAAACTGCCCGTAATTGCTGTTTTCATGGAACTCGAATCATCCCCTTTTATCTCTGGAAGCTGGAAGCTTGACCTAAATACTTGGACCTATATTCTTTACTTAGAGTCTTAGACAATTATTGTTCCCTCATTTTGGAAGTCCTGTAAATTACTCTACACTAAAATGCGTAGACTTCATCTCAACACTGACCTTGAAAAGACAAGGTAGTACTTGTTTCAAGTTAATTCAGTTGAAATCAAATGGTCTTATTGAAGCCAAAATGAGAGTTTCGATGGTACGGCGAGCAATGAAATAATTTTGAGACTGACACTGCAATACAGTAAGACTCTCACTAACATCGTGGATACTCATTTACAAGACTCATTTCTTCCATTCTCAGCATCTTTCACATCATCGTACAACATTAATGATGTATTGTCAGCTAATACATTAGTACGCATTGTCAGCATATACCTGTACATCAGTCAGCTCTGGCAGTGTATGCATTAGTCATATACCTGCACATCAGTTACCACCGTCCCCACATACGTTCAGGTAGCGCGCCAAACGAAAATTTCCCTACCTTAAATCAGATTGAATCCAAGGGTAATAAAATTATCTCAAGTGTTTGAACTATTTCTTGCTGCCATCTTGCGTGTGTTTCCTTCACACGTGACTTGGAATCCATGCTTCAAGCGCTGGACCAACAACACGAGAGCCGTTCCGCCAAAAACCGGAACGTGTTAATTTGTGTAACTTGACCGAACTGAACACGCACCATATCACAAAAAAACTACATGCAGGGACACATCATACACTGACAGTTACTGGGAAAAGATGCAATAAACATTTCTGTAATTTTTAGAAAAATATATTCTGTGAAAGCTGCTTTGAAGCAATTGATAAGCAAGGCTCTAAAAATGTATGAACTCCTCCATTTTTCCAAAAAGTGTGTACCAATGTTTTCTAGTGAATAAATCCCAAACGAGTATAGCAATTGAACGACCTTTTTTCATCACGAGAATGTTCACTATTTTAAAAAGGCATTTAATTCAATAACATAAACACGAAGTAAGTTCGAGTTTCAAATGCTTTAGATTTGGACCCAACAGTTCCTTTTCGTTTATATTTTTTCAAATACTCGAAAAACTCTCTCTCCTTTGTTGCAGTTGGACAGTAAAACAAAAAATATTAAACCATTTTTAATTTGTTCACACCATGCACAAAAATGGGCAAATCGTGGTCATTAGATATAAGTTTTCACAAGCGTAGGTGTTAAAATATAGATCTTTTATGCTCCTTACGATATTTTCACTAGAAAAGTTACGACATTTTCGAACAAACGCATTTCGTATAAAATCGCTGCACCAGAAGCCGCACTTTGGAAAATTAAGATCCGCTTAACAATACATTCAATGAAAAAAAATACTCCATGTGGATAACTGCAATTTACGTGGTACCTCAATGAGTAGTGTACAGTCCACGTCACGTCGTGTACAGTCCACGTCTCGTCGTGTACAGCCCACATCACGTAGTGTACAGTCCACGTCACGTCGTGTACAGCCCACGTCACGTCGTGTACAGCCCACGTCATGTGTACAGCCCACGTTGTGTACAGCCCACGTTGTGTACAGCCTACGTTGTATACAGCCCACGTTGTGTACAGCCCACATTGTGTACAGTCCACATCATGTGTACAGCCCACGTTGTGTACAGCCCACGTCATGTGTACAGCCCACGTTGTGTACAGCCTACGTCACGTCAGACACTACCCTCAACAAAGACCAGCACAATGAGCATGAGTGAGCATGCAAGACGTGGAAATAAGAACGTGGTGACGAAGCAAAAACACAGAATATCAAGCGTGCTGAGACGGCCGTCGTGTCTTCAGCTCCCCCTTACCACTAAAGTTTTCAAGAGCCGAGAGGCTCGAGCATCCTCAAACTAAATCATGGAGGAAATATCTCAAAAGAGCCTCGCTGCTCAGTAGGTATAGCAGGGAAAAGCGAGAGAGTCAGAAGAGCACCAAGAAAAGAGGTATATATATGTACATATAGAAGGAAAAAAGGTTGCCTTCCAATAACCACTTTAGTCAATTCTAAAGAAGCCTTTTCGAGGTCGAACTGATGAAAACGACATGAAATATGGAGAGGTTTTACGATGAGGAATGACAGTGAAACAAAAATATATTCTCCATAGGGGCATAGACATTTGAGTAAACTTCTATTAAAAATGTTCATTTTTATAAGGCACATATAATCAGTTTTACTTGTAGAAAAGTACGACTTATTAGCGATTTTAACAAAATAGAGAAGAGAAGGAAGACTGAGCATAATGAATTTCACGAAATGAGTTTCCTTTGTTTTCAAAATCTGATCAACATCCAAAATAAAGTGCAAGTAATTTACCCGGGATTAACACTTGTAATTTTTATTTTACTAAGGAATGTTAAATTTTCACTCACGTTCACCTCTTTGTGAACAAATGATTTTTCATGTCTAAATATATGTTATGTCCCATTATTCGTATCAGGAGCTCATAATGCAAGTAAACACAATGATAAAAAAAATAAACTCAGTAGACAAGTTAAAAACTGCTGATCTGGAATAACACTTTTATCTTTAATATCAACGAACAGTTTTGCAAAATAACATGTATTTCGTTTATTATTACTTCTATTATTTACGTCATCGTCTGAATTCTTGAGGAAACAAATGTTAAAATTACCCTTTCAACATCATCGTTTCTGAATCGCTTCATCTCTCTTGCTGCTCCTGCTAAGCTGAAAAAGCTACAACTAGCTAAAAAATCTGAAAAAGCTACACGTGATCGAGTCACCCACGAGAAAATATCTCATGCAGGGTGCCTTCAAAAATTGCATCATCGGTATCAAGGATACCGATACGAAGGTTTCAATATTCATTTCTTTGGTTGAATGATTTTGAAATCCTTGTATTGGTATCGTTGATTGCAATGTATACATTTTTTGTGGACACGCTGTATAATAGGAATGCATCTCTCATGTGTAAAATGATGTTCATACGAACTCAGACGCTGCTTTCAGAGACATTCCTAACATGACAACTGCAATCTTTCTTTGGTCACACACTAGTAACAGATTCTTGGTTCAGTCCAGCGAATCTATTTCATTCTGAAGGTAATAACTACAAGAACGTCATATTGGAAGTTTGTTAATCGAACTTAAAATAAACTCATTTAAAAGTTTTTAATGAGATTTATGCATCACAGTATTAGTGCACATCAACGTTTTCGTCCACGTATTCAATGGAAATATATTCTGAAGTTGTATATCATTTCATTTAGAGAACATTCTTAAATTTAAAAGAAGCGTTCCATGTCAATTCTACTCATGATATCACAGTCATGAACTAGCCAGACGACCACTTATTATTGATCAATTTATCTCTTAAATAACAACAACGTATGTAGGTTGAACGTGATGCATTGGTGCAAAATAGGCTCGTGGTTTCTTTAATCTACCAACACGTAATTGTGGCGAAGTTTCTTGATTTTTGGAGGATTTTCTTGAGTTGTCAGGGATTGCCTCGAATAGTCGCAGATTGCCGCAAATTGTTGTCAGAGATTGCCTCAAATGGTCAGGGATTGCCTCTAATTGTCAGGGATTTCCTCAATTAATCGGGATTGCTTCTAATTGTCAGGGATTTCCTCGAATAGTCGGGGATTGCCTCGAATGTTCAGAGAGTGCCTCGAATTGTTGGAGATTGCCCTGAATGGTCTTAGATTGCCAAGCATTGTCGGTGATTACATCTACACGTAATTATTGAGGATTGCCTCAAAGTGTTCTTGGTGAGCACTGACGGGCGTTGGATGCCCTTCCTCCAGGGTGTACTTCTCGCAGTCTTCGAGCGTTGCTTTAGAGGCTGCAATCTTTGCCCCCAAACCGCCTGCCCACGTGCTGTAGCGACTCTGTGACACAAGCACTAACTTGTCAAGCGGTAAAATATGACGTGTTATACAGGGTGCAGCAACATCAGTTTCTTTTTTTAAAGAAAGTTCCTTTCAAAAAAGGAAGTCATGTTGCCGCACCCTGTACGTGAGATCGATGGTTACATTCTTTTCACACTGAGAGAGAATGCACGCAAGTATGTTAGGGGGAAAAATGAAGTCAATGCAAAATTGTTTCGAAGATAAAAGGATGAAGAAAAGAGATACTGACATAAAATGTGTCTTAAGAAAAATGTGTACGGGAACGATAGCCACATATAACAGTGTGAATTGTGCTTTGAATTGTGCCTCATATAACAGTGTGAATGTACGTGGAAATGGAAATTAAAGAATTACATTTCAAATCAATGTCACAGTAAAAACGACGATCGGCTAAAAGTTAAATGTTGTGGCAGCTAAACAATGAGTGTACGAGCAAGTATTGAGAATTCAAATGGCAGTTGAGAGAGACAAAATGTGAAAACACACTGTGAGTTCTCAATGAGACGCAAGTAGTAAGTAAGTCTTTAGCTTCCACCTCATAGCAATGACCTCGGAAGATTGAGAACTGAAAGCACCCTAGTGCACAATTAATAACTCCTCTTATGTAACAGCTATTTTTATGATTCAGAGTAAAATACCTGCGGATATCATAAGAAATAATACTTACAGCCACAGATTTGGCCAAGTGACCATCTTCTATGATCTTGGAGGCGTTGATGAGGCCGCGAGCAAAGGTGTCCATGGCAGCAATGTGGCCGATGAATAGATCACGGAGGTCGTTGGAGTCTCGCCGGACCTTCGCATCGAAATTGAGACCACCTGGAGCTAGCCCTCCCTATGGGAAACGAAAAATCCATGTTATCCAGTAGGAAAAAATTTGATGCGGTTTTGTGTCTAAGAAGTGTATGGATACCGTGCGGTATTTATCAGAAGAAAGGCAAGTTCTGGAACTAATTGCTGATATGAAGTAGAGGTTAGAGAGGATAATGCATGAAAGAATAAGGCAAGAAAGGTTAAGGGAAAAAGAAAAAGGGGAACAATTTAGTATTAACACGCAAATATCATTTTATTTCAAGTCTTTCTATCATATGGAATGTAACACCAGTTGAGAATAATTCAAGAAAATAAAGGCAGAGTGATACTAGGTCTAAGAAAATGAATAATAGCAATTTCAAGAGACAGTCTTAACCACTAGCCAAAACTAAAATTTTCAATTATTTGAGAGTTAGTTTATTTGATATTTAATTTGTGAAATTGTTGCAGAAAACTGGAAAGTGTGCAATATAATAAAAAGTTTTTATGACTTCTGTCTCTGAAGTTTTACAGGGAAATATAAAATACGTTAACAATAAAATAATAATCTGTCTCTTTTCTTCACAGATACTGTACTGCTTTCAGATGCATATAACTGAAGAATGAAAGTGCTCTGTTTCATAGTTTTAAGCTTACTTGAAAAGCATTTCTTCATGTAGACGTACATCTATTTGTGAGCCCTGAAAAAATAACTGTGCAAGTCCAAAAATCGATTATTATGATCATTCAATTACGCTTTTTACCATCAAAAATAGACAATTGTAAACAAAAATATCAGACTAAATCATAATTTTACGGTAAGTATTCTCATACTCGCGTGAACAAACCTGCTCGATGACTGTTTTCATGATTAGTGTTGCACTCTTCACGTCCATAGGGAACTGGTCAGTGTCCCAACCCAAATCTGGAGACCCTGTGTTAGCGTCGATGCTGCCCAGCTTGCCGTAGCTGTCAACCAGACAGTCATGTTAATCTTTGTCAGCAACAAGAGGAGTTTATCGCAGGCAATTAGTCAGTAGTTGTATATTTTATAACGCGTGAGGCATGATGAAGGTTGTTAAATTTCTTCCCACTTTCATAAAATAAATAAAAATCGTGTGTACGTGCGTAGCTTTACATCTGTATAGGGGCACATTGTAAGGTTACTGATCCATACTTTAGAATAAAGTGTCAGGGACACATGACCAAAATTTGGCTCGAAGGTTTGACACTAAAGTCAAAACTCAAAAAGAAATGAGCCAAAAATCCTCCAAAAGTCATTCATGACTCGAGCAGGTCATTTGCTACAGGTTGAGTTTGGGTTTTAAGCAGAATGTGAATGTATTAATGACTTTTTTCTTTTTGTTGCATTTGTATTCATCTTTTTGATTAATCAACAGTCTCTAAAAGTTGTAACATCAATTATTAAACGCCCTATATATGAGACTCATGTTAATACGACTGACAGTTGAGCCGTTCATTTTATATATAAACACGAGAATGAACATACTTGGACGTTATTTCATCAAAAGTCCTTTCCCACACAAATGGTCCAAATGTTGACCGTTCCATTACTCTACACTAGTGTTTCTCAAAGTGGTCCGTACCGTTTGAATGGGGGGCGTATATTACTGTATAATATAAAGTAACATAATCATTAGGGGGAGGTGGAAAATCAAATAGTGTCCTAAGGGGGCGGTGATTGAAAAAACTTCGAGAACCACTGCTCTACACAATGGAAACTATTGTTCTACGCAACTCAACGACCAAAGTCCACTTCTCTGTGACTAACATGGAGGCCATGACGACATCGTGCTCGTAGCAGTGGCCGGCCAAGGTAGTGTGGTTGGGCTCAATGTTCAGTTTGAAGTGATCACTCAGGCCGTACTCGTGGAGGAAGGCCATCACTGTCTGGGCGTCGTAGTCGTACTGGTGTCGGGTTGGTTCTTTGGGTTTGGGTTCAATCAAGAGCTGACCCTTGAAGCCAATTTTTTCTTTGTACGCTGAAAAGATGTGATCATAAATGTTGTATGTCAAGCACATTTATTGCTTCGTTTTTTGTTTGTGCACATCATTGCCTCATTTTTATTAATTTTAACGAGTTAAACTGCATCGTCACAGACAGCAACTATTTTGTGATAATTTTTGGCATGTTTGAGAAAGTAATTTTTTGTGTTTTCCTATCGTAGTAATCACTGTATAGAAGTGATAATTATTGACATTCAATTATTATCTTCTGCTTTCATTCTATGGGTATTAGATAACTCTGAAAACATTAGACCAATCAAATCTTCAACTGAAATTTAATTCGTCCCAATGAAATGAGATGAGCCTCGCTTTCTGGAAATGATTTCACTAAACGACATTTAGAATTTTTCTTCGTAAAAACGTGGTTTACTCTGAATAAAACTACGAATTACATCGTCAAAATGAGCAATCAGAGTTACGATAAAATCATGGTCCAGCTATCGTTTCTTTGCATTTCACTGTAGCACAGCTAAAAATACAGCACTAATAAACATCTATCACTAATAAACATAAACATCATAGAAAAACATCTTTTGAAACTGAAATATTCCTGTTTTCTATAGTAAAACGTTTCACTCACCCACAACCATCCTGAAGAAAGCGGCCATGTGGTCCAGTTCCTGCTTCACGTCAGAATTGAGCAGTGAATTGTAGCCTTCACGACCTCCCCAGAAGACAAAGTTCTCTGCTCCTAGTCTCTTAGCCACATCCAGGCACTTCTTTACTTGTGCTGCTGCATACGCTGTCACTCGAGCATCACTGCTGGTGGCAGCACCCAGCATGAACCTGAACATACGATTCATACGTTATGCAATGTATGTTTTTTGAGTGGCTTAGTTAGTGTAGCATGTCGTAAATACCCTAGTAATAATAAATAACATTATTATTAATATTATTATTATTATATTCCCAGTTTGTGTTAAACTGACAATTACTGTGGATGGTACAGATGGTATTTCGATGATACTCGAAGTAGAAAACATACGATCAGTTGTCGTCAGTTTCCCAGTTCGTTCTAAGTCCTCTTTTATTTCGATCGAAGATCTAGAAGTATGGTAAGATTAGTTATGTTTCCAAGTATTGTTGGATCTCTGGTACAACAAAGCTACGAACAAGCACATCAACTACAAAACATATTTAAGCATTCGAAAATAACGACAATCTTCTTTTTTCTAGACATGCTCTGTGTTGTATGATACATCCGTGCCAGGGTTGTTTTACATATTTAAAAACAATTTTTGAATCTTATGTTTTTTGGACTAGGAAATGAAACTAATTTGTGATAGAGTTTTTCGTTTTACACCAGTCTACATACACCCCTACAAGGTACTACTACAATCCATAATAGGATTGTTTTGCATATTTAAAAACCATTTTTGAATCTTGTGTTTTTTTGGACTTAAAAATGAAACTAATTTGTGATAGAGTTTTTTGTTTTACACCGGTCTACATACACCCCTACAAGGTACTAATACATAATAGTACCTACGAGGTACTACTATGGAGTACTACTCGTACTCTACTGTTGGAACTCACGTACGCAATCCTTGACATTAACATCAGAGCTGGAACTTGGTCACGCCGTTAAGTGGTGGAAATGAACGCAGGTTATGTGAATAAACCATTTTTATTCCCATAATTATGTGAAAATCAACTCAGTTATATGTAATTCGAGAATTGAGGGGAAACAAATAGTCACTTAAAATATATAATTATCTGACCGTACACGTGTTCTGTTTACTTAAAGTGGGTATTTTTGCTTATAAATTTATACACTTCTATGAAACACAAAAGCCTATTTTCTAATTGAAATAAAGACTCTTGGTGTGCATTCTTCATTACGTTTTCATCTATAACTTTTACTGCATTATTCTACAATTGCTCTGCTTACATCCTCCTAGAACCAGAGTGATATAATTTAATTGTGCACTTTAGTGGTGACCTGCATGCACGCCCTTGGATTAATCGCCTTTAATACTTGTATTCTACAGTTAATATGAAAAGTAGAATTCCATCTGGTTACTTCACTGCCTACCCATCTACTCATGCATTCTGGCTCCTGGCCACAGCTCATTGATTTGGTTGGGCGACTTGCTATCCTATGCTAACCTCTCTGCTGCTGACTTACAATGTTTGTCTGAAAAGACGTTTTGACTGAGATGTAACAGACGAATCGAAAATAACGGCCAGACTCCAATACTTGAAACATCGGGACACTGCAGGCTCTATATTTCTTTCCAACTAAAAAGTTTTGAATTTGGAACCAGCGACCAAAAAATATCTTCTTTTCTGGCATCATGCCTGCATTCAAGAATCGTCATGACCAATACTGGGTATGGAATCTCCCCATTCTAAAATACTGACTTGAGGTTTGATCAAAACTCCAAAGAATAAGAGAGGAATAAGAGGAAAAACCGTGTATGTGCACGTGTAGTAATCAAGATACATCAAAATTTGTCTTTATCTCTAAATGATCTCTGAACGTGTCTTATCTGAAAGCAGTGTCAACCTAAGATGAATGTTAAGCGAAAGTAATAATTTTGATATTGTAGATGATGTGAAAGACATATACGTTTTCTTACGTTCAGAAAAACGTAGTGTTGCCGTGTTGCTTTGCCTGTGCGTGAAGATTTATGACTTTGCGAGTGGTTGTTGCGCCGCCCTGCCACATTACCTTTCCCCCCTCTGGTGCATGTGCGTGATTGGTCTTTGACGGCTTGGTACTTGGATACTGGATCCCATCTGTAGACCACTCGGCACGTCTCTATTGCGACATTCAGTTGTCTTTCTATTCATATGAGTATCCTATTACTTCGGCACTGGGTACCCTTGCCTGTTGACCTACGTGTATCATATTGTCTACGCCGTTCTCCAGCACTTTGATTGAACCATACACTACTGACCTTTGTACATCCTATTTCCATCGCCTCAGCTACTAGCTTCTATTTTGTCAGTCGTTGCCTGACCTAGGATTGGAGAAGAGGTTGCTGGTTGCCCAGAGAAGCTTGACGCCAGTCTTTTGCATGAGTTCCTCCGCCAGGTCTGCCATGATGTCGAGGTTGGCGTTGGTGCTGGCCAAGTTGTTGCCTTCTGGAGCGATGTCGCGGTCGTGGAAAGTCCAATACTTGACTCCTGTCGTAAATGATGCAAAGTTTTCAGTATGCAGGAACTCGGAAGAATGATTCACTTTTTTTCTGTTACTTTTGGTTCACAGAAACTAGGGAGAAATAACTACCTCTGTCAACTTCTCTTAAAGTAGAAATATTCATAGAAACATAAGTGTAATAATGATTTCTTATCAAGTACTTTAAATTTTATTTCGGATATTAGGAAAAGATATATTCCGAATATCCGAACCGTAGAAATACTAGGCAATGGACTGAAAACACAACGGCATGAATACGAATTTAATCACTGGACATGCAGATATATAATAATTTGAAAGAGAATGTCTGTTATTTATAGCTGCAAATTATTCGATGATTTGTGAGCTAATATTATATTAAATTCAACTATTAATTTACTATTCATAAAATATCATGCAGTAAATAAATTATTTCCATTATTGGCTTACACATCGTTAATTTTTTAATAATCCTATTTTTTCCGAACATTTTTTAACAGCGAGGATGTTCATCACTTTTGAACAGCAGAAACAGAAACGTATCAAGTTTGAAACAGTACTTTATCAGTAAATTAATTCACTAGTTTCCTGGAGCAAAAATTAAAGAACGTTCAGAGTTTGTAACAGTGCTTCGTAACAGTAAATGTGTTCTATAGCTTCCAGCAGCAGAAACAGAAAACGTATGAAGTTTGTAACGGTGCGCGAAAGTAACTTCATTCATTATATAATTTCCAAGAGCAAAAATTAAAGGATATACCGAGTTTGTAACAGTACCTAAGAGTAACTGCGTTCATTATACAGTTTCCAGGAGTAAAAATTAACGGATATACCGAGTTTGTAAAAGTGCCTAAGAGTAATTGCGTTCATTATACAGTTTCCAAGAACAGAAATAAAAAGACGTACCGAGTTTACTGAAGAACTCAAAGCCTGCCCTCATCCTCTGCTTCGCGGCCTCGAGACTGTCACTGCCATCGTCCCAGGGCCTCGTAATGGTGCCGCTGCCGAATGGATCGAGCCCTGCAACCAAAACATAACTTCTCTCTGTCATAGATTCTTCTTACATGTTGATAACATTCAGGTAGACAATACAAAATGTGCTGCTCATAGATATAAGATACAGACATTTAGGCAG
Organism: Trinorchestia longiramus; assembly: GCA_006783055.1. Classification (NCBI taxonomy): domain Eukaryota; kingdom Metazoa; phylum Arthropoda; class Malacostraca; order Amphipoda; family Talitridae; genus Trinorchestia; species Trinorchestia longiramus. The sequence continues at coordinate 155,078 of VCRD01000680.1, read as the reverse complement.
ATGAAGTAAAATATGTTGCTTATAGACATAAGATACAGCCATTTAGGTAGACGTAATGTGTTGTTTATAGATCTAAGATACAGACATTTAGGTAGATGAAGTAAAATGTGCTGCTTATAGACATAAAAAAACAGCCATTTAGGTAGACGTAGCAAACTATGTTGTTTATAGATCTAAGATACAGACATTTAGGCAGATGAAGCAAAATGTACTGCTTATAGATACGACGTTTCCAAGTGTAGGAAAGTACTAGAGAAAGTTGTGGTTTTTGTACATGAACTCCTACCTTAATTCAACCGTTTGATCTAAACATTTTTTCATATTTTTTGCTCTCTATATAGTTTATATATATTAAGGAATAGGTACTTTAGATGCTATTATGTACGTGAAAAAAACTTCAAAAATAAGTTTTCAAAATGAGATTTCATTTAACAAATTTAACAAGAATACCTTTCAAAGAATGAACCGCTGAAAATATTCACATAGGTAGAAGAAGGGAATTAATTATAATCTTACTAGTCAATAGCATGACCTTTCATCTTGATAACTTACATCAAACTGTTTTTATACTTTTCAGTTATGCTTGAACATTTTGTGCAGGAATATTATTCCATTTTTCAATATCTACACGTTCTAATTCTTGAAGATTTTTCGGAGCCCAACGATTTATTCGAACTCTCAATTCTCGCCACAAATATTCAAGTGAATTCAAGTTAGGATTCATCAAAGGCCGTGGCAAAATTGCGATTGTATTTCTTTGGAGCCATGCAGTAACATATTTAGATGTATGCTTGAGGTCATGGTCGTGATGGAATTTAAAGCGCTGGCAAAGCTCAAAATTTTGCCCCGATAACTTCAGGCTTCCATTCAATATCTTGATGTAGTCATCAGGTATCATAACTTCTTTGATTACAATTAAATTATCAGGCCCACTTGAGCGGAAACAACTTCAAAACGAACATCATGTAACCACTTCCATGTTTATTTGTTGGTACTGCGTTCTTGGCGAAAAAGACCCTCACCTTTCTGATACCGAATCTTGTTTGAACGATCATATCCAAGTAATTTAATTTGTGTTTAACTCCTCACAGTACTAGTTTGCCCAAAGTTTGCCCAAGAAAGTTTTGGCAAAATTGACGCGTGCTGAAAGTTAATGTGGCGTGTGAAAAGGCATCCGTCGGTCGTGGTATGTGGCCATGTACACCAATCCTGTTTAAATATCTTTAAATTGTACGAGGACTTGTGCTAATACCGTGAGTATCCGAGTCTTTGGCGATGTCTTTCAACATAACTCTTGGGTTCATATTAACTACGCGACACAGATTGCGCGCAGCTCTTGGTGATAATTTCGACGGTCCGGCAAAGTTGCTCCCGCACCAAACTTTTTACACTTCTTGATGACACATCGTACGGTAGATCAAGAGACAGCTAGGCATTTTAAAATAGTTCCGTACCCATTACCGGGCTGGTGAAAGTCAATAATCTTTGCCTCAAATCAACGCCAAGCTCTTTTGTCTGAATCATCCTGCCTTCAAAGTAAGAATGATAATGATGATGCTTATTGCACCACGTTATGTTCGGTACTGCAATATTTCCAGATAGAAGACATCCCAGATGCGAGACATACCAAATACATGATATTCCTATGAATATACCAGGTGTATGACGTTCAAAGTATGTGTAAAGTATGTGCATATGACATTCAAAGTATAGACACATGACATATCAGCTATGCTAGCGCATCAAACTCCGCAACTCCCTGCAGCTGAGACACCTAACTGGTTCTCTTCTGTATCACTTATGGTGTCAGTGGCCCTAATCCATCTTCATAAAAATGTCATTGCTACTGAACCTACGAACTGTAAACACACGCACTCACCGACCCCTCTGAAGCTGTGCCAGAAACAAACAGAAAAACGTAGCCACTCCTCCATGGTCTTGCCGTGCACGACCTGAGACGCGTTGTAGTGACGGAACACAAGCGAATCATCCATCGGAGCTTTCGGGTTGTACTCAATCTTGGAGATACCTGCAATTTAAGGTTCATTGTATTCGTTGAAAATCTATGAAAATCTTAGGTGAAAAGTTAGTAATTATTCTTCGAACGTGCTGAATTCTATCTCTCCGATAGTAGTTAGCACTTATTTCATTGCGAGTTTTAAATTAAAGGTATTTATTTATGATTTTTGTAACTCAGTTAAGAAAATCTGGAAAATACAACCAACGACAACGGGTCACACTTTGATTCATGTGAACACAGACGATCCCAATGTATAAATGAACCAGACAACTCAATTTCCTAAATGCCTCAATGACATTACTGCAAAAACACTGGCAGCACCCATCACCCAATGTTAAGTTTAGATTATCTTTCACCTAATGAAAAGCAGTCTACTTAGGAACTTGCATGGATTTAAAACCTTCCTTTCCGTCAGTTCAATTCTCATTACCTGTTGTAGGGATATATTGGTCACAAGCTAGAATTCTTCAATGTTAATATAGAGTTTCGCTAGCGAAATATATTCATAGCAGTAAGCAAAATATTTTAATCATGGTTCTACTTATGTTTAAAAAACACTCAGATCTACTCCAACGACGAAAATAAAATTTTTAACACGAGTTTGGTGTTCAACCACGTAAGAAAGGTGTATCGAAATTAATGTGTTCAAAAATGCTCATATTTTGGTTAGATCTCTCTTTCTCAATGGGAAAAAAGGACTCGAGATAATAAAGCTTGTGTCTCGGTACAGAGTCATGCTGTGATCAACCAGAATTTCCAGTGAAAGGTGACTTGAAAGACGGATCGAACACTAGCTTTTTATAGCCATTGAAATTAGACTAAATAAATTTAACTAACCTGGGAAGTAATCTCCATTAGGAGTGGAATTCTTGCTCTTTTTAACAGACATCTTCACGGAGGTGAAATCGTTGGATTACGATGAACAGGGGATCTGAAAAGAAGGTAAAACAATTGCAGTTAATGCTTGAAGGAAATTCAACTCAGAAACGGACGGTAGCTACGAGATAAGGCTTACTATAATCGGAATAACGAAGAAAAGAAATCTTTGTCTCATGATCAATTAGGAAACTGCTAGTAAAGGTAAACTAAAAATGACTGTAGTAAAAGGAGTAGGATAAGATAAATATGCTGTCGGGATGGAGAAAACAATGAAATAATGGAGAATGCATGTTCAATATTAGTACTTGTCGTAAAGAATAGGTACATAATTCTTCCAGCATATTCTATGTGCACATTATTTTTATCGATACTTTTGAGATCCTTTAATTAGGAATTACGTGCCACTGATTCACCTATTCAACACAACGTACAAAACACGAAAAATGGAGTCTAATGGAATGAAGTGTGCGTACCACAGTGAATTTTTTCCGCTATAATAACTGATTCAGAGAAAAAGTTTACGAAAGATGAAGAACTTACAACATACTGTCTACTTTTATTAGCATTGTTTTTGCAAAACTGGAGAGGTCTTTTGTTCAATACTAACAGATAAATTCTATTGCGACAATGAATATGATTTGGTTCAAGGACACGGAGATAAGATGTGAAGACAAGTGGCAGTAGAGTATGGGTATGGGAAATATTTTTGATAACATTCAAGGTCTGACTTTGAGAACCCTGAACTTGCTGCATGTTATGAAAAGAAAGAAAGGAATAAACTTTATTTCCAATCATGTATACAGCACAAATATAATACATTGGATTTTCAAGTCTTATTGCTAACATCTGAAGACAAAAAATGATGCTCTCAGCAGCTGTTCCCGTCCTCAGTGCTGTAGTTTGAGGAAGAGCCTCGTAGGGGCACTACTATAAGCTTGATGGTCCAACTCCGAGCGTCCTGAGTTGCAGTAGGCAGGACGTGTTTCTTGCCAACCGATGATAAGGTAGAAACGACCAAGACGGATTCGGGACTTGAACCCGGGGATTGCGCCTTGTGAACGGTGACGCTTACTAGTCGACCACTGTACATGATCCAACGAAACTTTAATTGAAGGCTCAACAATAACAACAAGAGAGATACTTTTGTTCTTAAACTACAACTTGCGAGTGCTTTAGTTTCGATGTGGTAAATTTACCAGTTTGAATTCAATTCAGCAGTTAAAATTCAAAACAAACTTCTTCGAAAATCGATAATCTTTTTTTGACAAATTAGCAAAGATTGATAAATGGAAGAACAATTCAAGTAATCACTCGAATGAGTAATAACTACTGAATAAAATGAAAAACTTGAATAAATATACATTGAAATAATTCGTTGGGAATCATGGGCTCCAAATTTTAGTACTTTAGAGTTCAGTACATTTAATTAAAAATTAAAAATACACGCCGTTCAATATTGAAATTTTTTGTGATTATTTTTGAACAAAAACAAACAACAAAACAAAAACGTATATTTCCAATAAAGTTGGTACATAAGAAATGTAACAGCATTGGTCCATGAAGGAATTCGATTGTGTTGAATAATGTTTGGTTCAAACATTTGTCAAATATGGTTGCAATATAATGTTGGAAAAAACGAAAATGAACTTATGAACATGGCACTATGCTACGTGCCTGTATATATATCCAGATAAAAAAAAACAAGAAATAAGCAGGAATGGGAATCGGTATCAGGAATTGCGGCATTTAGATAGAATCGGCATAAAACTCTGAAAATTTGGGTATCGTCCCATCACCTACGAAAATTTTTTAAAACTCTCTAGGAACACCAGTGCATGATTCCAAGGAGAGATTCCTAGCTGTGCTCGAGTCGCAAATCCGTTTCCACTTGTGCCTGAGTCTGCTTGAAAAATTTACCAGAGAAATATTTGAGAGTAGGAAGAAAGAACTTTGAAATACTTTAAGTATTTTCGATGTTTGTTCATTCGACCATTTTCTAAGGCTATAAAAAAAAGTTATAGAAGTCTATAACTTTTTCGATACCAACATTTCGTCAGTGGAAAAAGAAGACGCAACAAAAAATACAAAGAAGGAAAATACTAAATGATTAAAACATGTCACATCAACATCTATTAAATATATCTTTTACCCTCGTTCAAATTTTGTGCATCGGCTGTAAGTACCTAAGCTTTATTTTTAATTAATTTTGAAAGGTGAAATCCATATTTTTATGGAACTGATTAACGCAGGCTCTAATATTGCTGGAGTCTTTTCAGTTCAACTTTGACGAGACATTAGCAATTCTCAACGAACCTCGTATCTACTCCGATTGAATTATGCTGATTTCATCACATAAAATATAATATTATTCGATTTAAATTCCAATTTGCAACCCCCCACTGGAGGCAAATGCAAACGATTAAATAGATAGATTGATTGCCTAGAAGCATTAAAATCTAGATAATGTAAATGATTATAAGCATGGAGTAGAAAAAAAATAATTGATCCTACGAAGAACTAAACGTTATTAATATTATTCCATCAAACGTAATCAATGGCAGGAAGAGGCCACTAAGCTATACAAAAAGCAAGCATTATTTAGTCGTATTGAACAGTTTCGATCGCCGTGCTTGAGGTAGAAGCATTGTTCAATTTTCAGAACTCAGCTATCGAGTCAAGGGCTTTTAGAGTCACAGTAACATTCGTGAATTTTAAAAACGGCTCAACCTATCATTAATTTTCAAAAGTAAAGAATTGAATATTATGCGCACAATGATTTAATTTCTTCACAACTATACAGAAATTATAGCGGTCTTTTTGCTCAGTGTATTATATGTGGAGCTTGATCAAAGAAAGTGACGAGCAAACGTTGCTGTTGTGGAGGTGGGAGACTGGTTTTCTTTGATACTGAGATCATTAATTTGTTTATTAGGTTCTTTTAAAAAGTTTTTATATCATGTGTCATGCTAGGGCAAAACTTTAAGAAGTTTGCGCACTCCTTTCAAAAATGTTATCAGAACTTATTTGTATTTTTAATATCCAATTACATACATCAAATTATTAGTACTGTAATTTGAACCTAGATGGAATTGTTTCGTAATAATTGCCTCTATTGGTATTTCCCTCATTATAAGTCATGACATGTTTAAATTTCATTTCTTATTTGTCTTCTTTCTTTGATATGTAACTTTTGATTTTCTTAAATGCTGTGAAGTTCTCAGTTAAATACGATAGTAATTTCAATTTCACAGACCATCAACACATTACACTGAGTGATCGACCGGCAAATCAGAAATCGATATTTTGAAGTTTCATTTTTTCTCGTTTACTAAATTAGAAGATTTTAATCGTACTGTTGAAAACTCACACTGTCAGATTCTTTTATGCAACTTTTTTCGAAACAAACGTCTTTTTGTAATTTCTACACTTTTTTGTTTAGTTTCAATCGTGAGAACATAACCATTGTTTGGGGTGTTATCAATCAATGTATTTCTATCGCTTAACAATCTTAATATTAAGGCATTTCAAAATCAAATGTTGACTATTTTGTCTCGACGCTATTGGAATAAACTGTTTTTTCTGCTCTTGCTTTGTTTTTCATACAGGGTGTTATGTGCCCAAGTAGCGTTTAGTGTAACATGTATATTTCTATGATGTATTGTCAATACTAAGTAGATGTGCCCAATTAAAGGCAAGCAAATGATAAAGAAGCTATTTTTTCCTAATAGACAATTACGGTTATAAAGTTATATTCTATATGATTAATAAATTCTACGTGGAAAAATCATACGGTAGCGAACGTTAATCATATTATAGGGCACTCCCTAGTTACTTTTGAGCTGTTGTACATTATCTTTTTCCCTAGCATCATATAATTAAGCGTCATACTAAGAAATGCAACACTTTCTAAACTCGAGCACCTTTACATTGGCAGTTATTCAACAGGGTTCAGAGTTCTACTAAACCATTCCTTACTTTGAAATCTGAGTCAAACATTCAGCAAGAAGTCACCATCACAATCAACGAGTAGTCGCTATCAAGAAGTGATCACCATCAAAATATAGTCTCCATCAAGTAGTATTCACCATCAAAAGTACTCATCATCAAGAAAAAATTTCCATCAAGAAGTATTCACCATCAAGAAGTCGTCTTCATCATATAATCTCCATCAAGAAGTACTCATCATCAAGAAGTAGTCTCCATCAAAAACTATACACCATCAAGAAGTAGTGTTCATCAAGTAGTGACGTACCCTGATGTCACGGCATCTCCTGCTCACACACAGCAACAGAGCGAGCAGGAGACAAGACTGTGTGCTGGCCTTGAAGCTCGCCCAACAACACCAGCTTCACTTGACTGGGTCCAGCAATGGCAGCTAAATTAAACGAGTCGGTGGACAACTGGAGTTGGAGGCTCAAAACCTGCTGTCTATTGGACGTGTGTGTTGATATTCCTCTGTTTCAGGGATGGTGGTTCAAAACCTGCTATCTATTGGACGTGTGTGTCGACATTCCTCTACCTCGGGGAGGCTCAGTTGGAGATGGTGGTTCAATGTTTGCTATTTATTGGAGGTGTGTGTTGATATTCCTCTATCTCAGGAGTGTCGATAAAAAAGGACTTCATTGAGCTTGTAGTGGAATCAAGAGTTTGAGATATATGGTGGGAAAAGAAGAATAAAAATAGGCGAATTTGCTGAGGTGTGCGTAATACTAACTAGTATCAAGGTTATGAGGTTATGAGCACAATGATTACTTTCTGTAAAAAAGTACGGAAATAAAATGAGCGATGCTGTCAAAAGAGGACTATTTATACGCCATGCATGATGTGAACTTTAATGTTGCCACTATGTGTACTAAACTAACGAAGCCATACACAGTGTTAGAAACTCAAAAGTACTAACGGTGTGAAGAAAATTACGGTCTGACGAAAATTTGATGCTTAATGATGATATTTTCTACGTAGACAGAGTAAGCAATAATTAGGCAGAAAAATGAAAATGGGATTTTTTACAGAGGAAAAACTTGGAGAAAGCATGATTAATTGAAGAAAAAAATTTGGATGGCAGCATCGCAAGGAAAGAATAAAGTGATTCTAGAAAACCACACGCGCCGAAGAAATAGTTCAACATTTCAGCAGCTACGTTCCTGAACAGATGGACATTTTAGTGACCTGATTGTTATCACAAGGATAAACTATGAGTTAGTGCTGATAACAGTCGATAGTCTGATAAGCCAGAAGCCAGAAGATGTACTTCTATGAAATGAAAGCAATAAAGCATTATAGATCGCTTAGGTAGACATGTGTAATTTCCCCAGTGAGTTTTACGTGTCAGGTCTACTTGAAAATACATTTTAATATATTACATTCGTGTGTGGAGCTCGTACATTTGAAGATAGATTGTATGTCGTTCGACAAACTGCCTCACATTTCTGAGTAAAAATTTTAACTGATGAACATGCACTGTATGTTGGTTGACTGTCGCACTTTTCTGTGTAAGAGTTTGTACTGATGAACATGCACTGTATGTTGTTTGACAAACTGTCACACTTTTCTGTGTAAGAGTATAAGTAAAAGAACTAAAATGAGAAGCTTGCTCACGTACACTATTTGTATGAGTGCGTGTGTCAGCGCACATAGCACCTGAATTGAGAACAAGGTAAGATAAAACGTTAGTTATGAACAGAGCATCGCTTGTTTCATTTTCTTTCTGTTTTGATTGTAGTCTCGTTTTTTCGATTGTAGTCTGAAACAATAAAATTGAAACAGTGCTCCAGATAGAAAGCTATTTCAATTTCAAAACAGCGATAACACCTAACCTAAGTTCAAGTTATTCATACCTGTTGTGACCCAATTTGCAGTTCAAATAAACTAAAACTGTTTATTGCTGTAGAATATTTACGACACACTATATCTCCGAAATGTTTTTCGAATGACTTTGCCCGTGGCAAAAATTTCGTGTAAAATAATTCTACCCCTATAAAAAGACTGATAAGAATTAATAATTTTCCAAATTGAGTCTGTCTTCAGACGGTAATGAGTGTGATGTCACATCTTTCCAAGGTCTTAATTAGGACTATATTAAAGAAAGTTTAGCAAGACCAATTTTCCTGTTACGGGCATTTCGTTCATAATAACCCGTAACCACGCTCAAACTCATGGATACAAACTTGCGTTATGCACAACTCAATGATTTACAGTTATTTTGTTACTGTTTTTCCGGACAAAAATTACCAGGAATTGAATGAAAAGATGAGTCTAGTTTCACTCACTCATGAACAAACACTCAAAGGTAAGTCGAGTTACACTCATAATGATGGTGCAGACCCGTGGGCCGATGCAGGCTACCCTCATTACCCTCATAACCTTCATTACCCTCATAACCCTGATCGAAACTATCCTACATCCTCGTCTGAACACCATCCTGTTGTATAGTCGTCGTGGTGTTGCATCGTCTTTTTCTCCTACAGAAAGCCTCGCTCTAGAAGCACAAAAACAACGAACCAACAAACACTGTTTTAACATCGCAATCAATGTCTAATATGGCAATTAGGAAAAAACTGCGATAATTGTAGTACAAAAGTAAGTTGTTAAAAAAAGTAAAGAAAACACCTAGTGACTGTAACGAAAACGCACGTTACAGGGGTAACACAATGTGCTCCTCAACAACACACACAACACAATGTGCTCCTCAACAACACACACAACACAATGTGCTCCTCACAACACACACAACACAATGTGCTCTTCACAACACACACAACACAATGTGCTCTTCACAACACACACAACACAATGTGCTCCTCACAACACAATGTACTCCTCACAACATACACAACACAATGTGCTCTTCACAACACACACAAAACAATGTGCTCCTCAACAACACACACAACACAATGTGCTCCTCACAACACAATGTGTTCCTCACAACACAATGTGTTCTTCACAACACAATGTGCTCCTCACAATACAATGTCTTCCTGACAACACAATGTGCTCCTCACAATACAATGTGTTCCTGACAACACAATGTGCTCCTCACAACACAATGTGCTCCTCATCACACACATGACAGCAGGTTAGCGTGGGCGCAGTAACTTGTGGCAGACGGAGTGCCAGGAGCAGGTTTTGGAGTCCGACCTTGAATAAAACCGTAGCTGCTCGGCCTGCTGCTGTTGCTGATACAGCTGTTGTTGCTGATACTGCTGCTGTTGCTGATACTGCTGCTGTTGCTGATACTGCTGCTGTTGCTGATACTGCTGCTGTTGCTGATACTGCTGCTGTAGCTGATACTGCTGCTGTTGCTGATACTGCTGCTGTTGCTGATACTGCTGCTGTTGCTGATACAGCTGCTGTTGCTGATACTGCTGCTGTAGCTGATACTGCTGCTACACTTGCTATTACTGATATCCAGGCCGTTTTACTGTTCTTTATGTTTGTGTTTGCGCTCCAAGCTCTTTATTCTATTGTTTGTACTTAAATATAACTATTTATGACAGTCATTGCTATTCATACAACTCCTACCGTCTGTATAGAATATATTTTTACTACTGATGCTAATATCCGGTATGCGTTTCAACTTTTAGTAAGTGTAATCGTCTTGAGAGATCTTTAATTGTTTTTTCTACTGAAGTCAATGTTTGCGCTGTCGTCCCTCAGTTGTTCCTGTGAAGACAACTCTGCAGTCCAACACTAAGCCTTCAGTTGTACGTCTTCTGTGTTTCAGCTATGAACAGCAGTTGTGGTGCAGTTACTGCCTTTGACTTCTAGCAGTTGTGGTGCAGTTACTGCCTTTGACTTCTAGCAGTTGTGGTGCAGTTACTGCCTTTGACTTCTAGCAGTTGCGGTGCAGTTACTGCCTCTGACTTCTAGCAGTTGTGGTGCAGTTACTGCCTTTGACTTCTAGCAGTTGTGGTGCAGTTACTGCCTTTGACTTCTAGCAGTTGTGGTGCAGTTACTGCCTTTGACTTCTAGCAGTTGTGGTGCAGTTACTGCCTCTGACTTCTAGCAGTTGTGGTGCAGTTACTGCCTCTGACTTCTAGCAGTTGTGGTGCAGTTACTGCCTCTGACTTCTAGCAGTTGTGGTGCAGTTACTGCCTCTGACTTCTAGCAGTTGTACTGCCACTGCACAGCCACTGGCAGCAACAACTGACGCCTTTTGTCGTATCGAAACAATCTTGTTTCCAGGTGCAGTTGCTGCAGCAGATGCCGCTGCCACAGCAGCTGTTACAGGAGCAGAAGCTCCATGAAACAGGTGTGTTGAATCGATTAATTAGTCTTTCCTAGTACTGGCGCCACACAAATACAGCACTACTACACACAGCATCATGACAAACCAAACAAATGCGCAAAGAAATTAGAAATTCGCGAATAAATTCGCCATCATTCAGTACCCAGCGTTACTAGTTAAAAATAATATCTTTGCAGTGTTATTCCGTACTCATCCGGGTTTTCAAATCGGCGCGGCAGTCACTGGTTATAGAAATATTAATGTTTGTTACATGTAAGTGAATGTTATATTTAGGTAAATGTAGCATGTAAGTAAATGTCAATACATTTTAATGCATGTATATGCATGCACATGCAAATAAATTGGAAGTAAACATTTAATGTTGAATTGCAGCGCAGATCTCAAAGTCATGACTGTTGTCTGCAACACTTTCCTGTGTTGCAAATTGAGTACAACAGGTGAGGCAATATTACGAGGCAATATTACGAGGCAATAATACTAGTTAAACTGACACGCCATATCAAAGCTGATATAATATTACTCGTCAAAATTGACATAATATTTCTCGTCAAAACTGACAATATTATTTGTAAAAACTGACATAATATTACTCATCAAAACTGACACAATATTACTCATCAAAACTGACACAATATTACTCGTCAAAACTGACATAATATTACTCGTCAAAACTGACAATATTATTTGTCAAAACTGCATAATATTACTCGTCAAAACTGACACAATATTACTCGTCAAAATTGACATAATATTACTCGTCAAAACTGACATAATATTACTCATCAGAACTGATATAATATTACTCGTCAAAACTGACATAATATTACTCGTCAAAACTGACATAATATTATTTGTCAAAACTGACATAATATTACTCGTCAAAATTGACATAATATTACTCATCAGAACTGATATAATATTACTCGTCAAAACTGACATAATATTACTCGTCAAAACTGACATAATATTACTCGTCAAAACTGACATAATATTACTCATCAGAACTGATATAATATTACTCGTCAAAATTGACACAATACTACTCATCAAAACTGACACAATATTACTCGTCAAAACTGACATAATATTACTCGTCAAAACTGACACAATATTACTCGTCAAAACTGACATAATATTACTCGTCAAAACTGACACAATATTACTCGTCAAAACTGACATAATATTACTCGTCAAAACTGACATAATATTACTCGTCAAAACTGACAATATTATTTGTCAAAACTGCATAATATTACTCGTCAAAACTGACACAATATTACTCATCAGAACTGATATAATATTACTCGTCAAAACTGACATAGTATTACTCATCAGAACTGATATAATATTACTCGTCAAAACTGACATAATATTACTCGTCAAAACTGACATAATATTACTCGTCAAAACTGACATAATATTACTCGTCAAAACTGATGTAAGTTACGCAATGCTCCCAATTTTCCTGTACACTTATTGCCTTTTTTAAAAAAATAATTTTCACTTTCGTTCAGTTCTAATTTGCAACTACATAACGTGAAGAAATATAATTGAAATGTGTCTCTCAGAGCATAGAAATAAAGAGCAATAAAAGTATGAATATGTACAAATATTAAATATTATTCACGATCAATGGTGTCGATAATTAATGGGCGTTGAATTGTAGAAGGGAAACTGAAGGAGATATACTATTAGCTTAGAGTTAAATGACTTGTAATTGTGTTAACTATTTATATTGAACAACAAACAAACAAACTCGAATAGATAACTAATAGAGCGACTGCTTAATTCGTATGAGTGATTTTGTGAGTGCAAAATGTTTATTGAAAAATAGCTCTTTTAAAGAAATAGAAAATGCGCAGTAAATTCCCTGATGCCACTTACGGTCTGTTTTTGGTGAAGATAACAAATTTGAAGGAGAATTCGCAACACCACACACCTCTTCCTACAAAGACTGGACACACTCTGACGCTGAAATTGAGTCTGAACTTCCGAAGTCTGACCTAGAGTTGCCAGATGCTGATTGCTCTTTATGGCCACAGTTCAAACCGAAAAAAGGCCAAAAGCAGCCTTGATGCCTATATTTACATATATTATAGTAAAAAATTTTGAAGGTAATCTTAATTTAATAAATAAAAGAAAAATTTTCCTCTACGTCAATATTCTTTTCAATAAGCATTAAAAATATTCACCTCATCTTTTTCTTTTGAATTTTCTACCAAGATAGATAGGCTCTGTTTGACTTAGACGTTGCTGGTAGTAAATAGATGTATGATTTAAGATATTCTACCATTGTATCCGTCATTGTAAGATTTTTGCAGCCGATTGAATCGTTAATAGGGTGAGCTTTTATTCGAATTAAAACAATCAAATATAAAGCTGCATTCTGTTTGTCAGTCTCATGTATCAGCTCTCTGTCTCGTGCAGAAAGACTGCGGGTTCGAAACCCAGCCGTGAACACGAGTTATTTCTCGTTGTTTCTTCGCGCTGTGAGCTCACACATATCGGTTAGGCTTACTGGGTAAGCAGTCAACACGCCCATGGACACGCCCATCAAACCTCCCGGGATCGTCGCATGGAGCTCACCATCACCCTTACTCTTAGAATGTTAACCTTAAGAATTTGAAAAACCAATGTACTAATGTCTATGTACTGTGTACTTGATTGGAAATAAAGTTTTTTTTTAGCAGCAGTTCCCTAGTAGACACAGACATGGGCTCCACGTGGGGCCCATGTGGTAGGCCAACACAGCCCATGTGGGCTCCATGTGGTTTTTTGGAAAAAAACCATGTGAAAATTTTTGTATGAGGATAGTACGCATTTTTTTGAGAATTTACAACCGGGCTACACCTGGGTTGACCATGTAGGGAAATTCCCATGGCTGGTCATATCATATCCACATTACGAACCCATGTAAAACCCAGATTTTAGGTTTCATGACAAAACCATCTTCTGCCCACTCTATGCCCAGGAGCTTATATATATATTTTGATGCTGCCCATGCAAAGCCCAGGGATCTACGTGGGCCCCACATGGGCCCCATTTGACCTGTCTACTAGGGTTAGAGGCATAAACATTCTCTCAACTTAAGTGTCCTAGACATTGAAGTGTCCTTGAAAGGTTTGTGGTGATATATGCCAAGCCAGAAGGAAATTGTACTGTCTGGAATGTTATTATCGAAGATAATTGCTGGTTCTAAGTCCTATAGACTAAAGTGAAGACTGCACCGAAGTCCCACACTGAAAAAATATCCGTCAAATCAGAAAAAATATTAAAATTGTGAAAAATTGGTTGAGCACTGGCCAATAAATGGCCAAGCGTAAAATCCGATGGCCAAATGGTTTCAAAAAAGGTCACATTTTAGTATTTCGATATTTTCACTCTGACAACCGTAAGTAAATCTGCTAAAGTAACGGAGTCAGAATTTTTAATCTAAATGATGAGCCTTTAAAATAAATATTACACATTGGATACATACGATTTTCTTAGTACACCAAAAGATATACACATAAAGTAGAATGATAGTGTCAGTGATTGATTTTACACTTTATTCTACAGATGATTTATTGAACACAATTTTGAAACAGTTATCGGCATCACCATTAAGTGATTTGGATGGAAAAAATGGCACTAAGTACTGTAACTCTTTTTCTGTATAGCAATAATTATGACTTACTAGTCGTGCATTTATTGATGACATTATATCGGTCAGAGTTTCATTTTAAAAATTCCAACACAAGAAGAGTTTGAACCGAACGTAATTAGTTCACAGTATCCCAATGTTTTCAACCAATGGAAATTTTTATTGAACTCGATTTTTTTACATAAAAATACCAGTAGTAAATGATGGTCAATATTTATCTCCTGACGAGCAAAGCAAAGACGGTGTAAAAAACATTAGAAAAATAAAACTTAGGAGTATGAGACAAAAATTTTAGGTATATTCGAGTAAATATTTTAAGCAAATTACACTTTATGGACCCAGTATAAGTAAATTTCATCGTAAGATCACAATAAAAAAGCTAGGTAAATTTCATTTCATAAGCTCTCTTTTTGAACATTGTGCTGGACGTACGATGACCGCACACGTGTACCTCTTGTATGCATATACCTGCTTCATACTTAGCATATATAGCTGCTGTTTACTGAGCATCTATACCTGCTGTATACTGAGCATGTATACCTGCAGTATACTGATCATGTATACCTGCTGCATATGACAGACGTATACCTACTGTATACTGCACAAGCATAACCCTGACGAGGTCAAGGTTCTCTTCAACCGCAGTTCAACAAGGCTCTCTTGATGAGGCTCAGTGCAGCCTCTACTCTTCATCTATTACAAGACGTGAGATCAGCAAATGCTCTCAGGTTTCAGTATATAAGCCTTGGTTATTACAGCCTATGTTATAATATTACTTCAATATGAACTTCAGAGCTCCGTGCACGTCAGTTTTCTCATTTGTTCTCGTTAATGAGTGTTTCTTGAGACCCAAG
Source organism: Trinorchestia longiramus (assembly GCA_006783055.1). Taxonomy (NCBI): domain Eukaryota; kingdom Metazoa; phylum Arthropoda; class Malacostraca; order Amphipoda; family Talitridae; genus Trinorchestia; species Trinorchestia longiramus. The sequence goes on along the minus strand of VCRD01000680.1, from coordinate 139,431 downwards.
GTACGTGCGGAAAAAATGCATTCATTGTGGATACACTGGAAAGGTAATTTAGAAATGGTAGTATTTTGTGCATTAGCCTATTAAGCCTGACAAGAACTAGAATATTTATGATTACTCTCATTTGCTATTTAATCTTGTTCAAAGCAAATTTTTGTATTTATTAATAGATCTTAGAACACTATAACTTGTCTTTTATTCAATAAAAAATGAAATAAATAAATTCAGTATAAATTAAGAAATTTCTTCTTACAATGAAATTCTCAGATATTAAACTCTCAACATCGAATTTATATAATTTCTTCCTCACATTTCTTTTCTCAAACCCCAGTATTGCATGTTTTCTTTATATAATACCTGATATAATGACTAAGTATTAAGACAAAACTATTTTATAATTGAGTAAGATAGGAAAATCTTTAACAGATATTACTAAAAGCTTGAAAGCTAACAGTATGTTCGTCTGAGGAACGTTGAAGCGGTTCAAAGAGACTGGAAAAGTAAGGAATTAGTTTAGACAAAGTCATTCTCGGTATGCCAGAACCTCAAAAGTGGCAAAATCCATCAGAAAAATCTCAGAAGATGCCCAAAGAGATGCCTCAGAAATTTGACACAAGAGAAGATCCGTCAGAATCTTATTCATCGTTCTATTTATAAACTTGAAAACCTCTCTTTACAGATATAAAAAGAAACAGCTGTTGTCTCCAGGAAATACGGACAAACATATTGAAAGAGCTGAAATTCTTCTCTCCCGTATCTGCGAATGCACGCTTCCAAACCTCGTGCTCGTACTTATCTACAAGTTTTTGCTTGCTGCGTTTGTATGCATTTGTTTGTATAATAAAAATGGGTTATCGTAGCCTTTATTGAATTATTAAACATCCTGTAAACGCTCAGTGATTCTTGTGTGTAGTGATAATTATTGCATAATTATTTCTAGAACGTAACTGGTTATAGGAACTAGCTGACAAAAAATACGTGACAATAAATTTATACAAAGAAACAATCTCCCAGCACATCTTCTAATTCACAAGCAAAAATGTGCAGTGTCAGCAAAAAATCAGCTTTCGGCTTCGTGAGACTTGAACCCACCATTATGACAACCAAATCTGCACCTCACACGCACTATGACTTAGAAAATACTTTTTAAGTCTCACCCAGGGATAATAAAAACAGGCATCGATAGTTGCTGGAAGTGTATTACTTGTCAAGAAAATACTACTCTGTACATCTTAGGCCACATGAATGCGTGATATTTTTTATTTTATTGCTGGTGAAGACACTGTGAATGAATGTGAGATACATGTAATGAACAAAATAACTTTCATGCTGATTAATGTAGCAGCTCAACCAGAAACATAAAATGTTTATGTTCAGACTTAAAGGAAACTGTACTTTATTTCAGTTTCCAGCATTTCCTCTACTGTCAGTAAGAACAAAATGTGAATTTAAATGATGACCAGTGTATGACCTCGAACATACCTAGATTTCGAGGGGAAAAGTCATGAAAATCTGTTCGAAAAATAAATAAAGTCAATTATCTGAACTATGATTCAAAAAATTGAAGAAAAATTCGATTGATATTATCGTGATGAGTCTACAATAAATGTCTATGAGAACTGATACAGTCGACGGAAGATATTCTTAGATATAGATAATTATCAAGAACAATAATCCAGGAACGTTAATAATCGTTATGATACAGAAATATATGCATGAAAGTTCGGAGTTGGGTTTTTCTAGGAATTTAGACACTGCAACTGTTGGCAACACCGGGACACTTTTATCCCAAAATTCGTCATTGTTCATTCTAGCTCCAATTATCTAAGCGGAAAAAACGTTTTAATGTGAAAAATATTCAGTCTCGAATGAAATACACAAATAGAGTAATGCTGGCAGAAACCTTGATTCATTTGTGATTAAAATGTGACTTCAAATGCACTTGATTTGGGCAAAAAAAATTTCACCTTTAAATTCTTTCAAAATTCATTTCGAAATGTTGCAAATAAATTTATTTGCGTCCGTGTACCTGCTTACACTTACAGAGTCGCGTACTTGCTTCTGCTTCACAGCCTTTTAACTGTTATGAACTGCATGGCAATTAGTCTTGAACAAAAGAAGCGTAATTTGCTAGTTTAAATTGACAAAAATCTTTTTATTCATATCCCTAAGTCTCAGTAAACGTTAATAATAATTAAGTTCAATGATCAGAAATAGAATATTTATTTTAACCATATTATGAATATCAGGAGAGAGCAGCTCTGCAGCAGCACAACTTCGATGTTTCCGTTGAATTTCCAGTAAGTGTCAAGATCTAAACTCAAATGTTTCATTAAATAATAATACACAATATTCCTCACTCATTTTGATCTACACAAGCTGGTCCAGATCGTATATTTTGACTAATGTACGTTAGTCAAACTTACATGATAATTTACATGCATTAGTCAATATGAACCATGTTTAGGAATAAACTCCTTGCTTATTAATTCCAGAAATAGTAAAAAATGCGATTCACTGGTTTTGGTTGATTGAAATTACACAAACACCCTAGTCACATAATAGTCAATTATTCTCAGCACATTCATTAAACCCTGGCATTTTACCTGCAGTTTGAAACATAAAATTACATCTCATACACTCAGCTACTTTCAAAGCGTGGAGTTTTATAGAAAGAGAGGGTTTTCAGTTTCTTCGCATCTGGTGGCATAACAAGTGTTTCAACAGCCACAGAACGCTGTGCACAACAGGGTGAGAACCCCTGAATAGAATAGAATAGAATGAGGCTATAGGAACGAACCTTCGGGCCCATTCTTGGGTCGGATAATTACTTCGATAATTATTCGGTTGTTTACCCAAGTCCCATGCCGTATTTCTAGCCGCGTCAACCATGTCGGCAGCGGGATTCGAACCCGGGTTTTACCGCTCGCAAGCAGATTCGCTCACCAGTCGACCAAGCTGGTGACAACCCCTGAAAAGGGGTTGTGATTGATCTCTTAACATACAAGTTGAATGTACAACTTAAAATTGATCACCACAGTCCCGTGTACAAAAAGATATATACTCAAAAAGTTTAAATAAAAATTTGAACATCACAATTGAAACTCATGACAAATTTAAGATTGATCACCGCGGTCCCGTGTATAAAAAGATAAATGCTCAGAAAGTTTAGTTGGAAATTTGAACATCACAATTGGATTCCATGACAAACCCTGCAATGGAAGACACAATTACACATTCCCTGTAAAATTGAAATAGTTAGAAACAATTGGAAGTTGAATTCGGTAGACGCCAGGTTACGTCGGGGTGGTGGAAGCTCTATTAATTCGTTACTGAACACTTCAGTGCTCAGTTATTTGGAGAAGTTCATGTAAAAATCCACATCAGTTGTGTTGATCTTAAATAATGTTTGCCGTTAACTGGAAAGAAAGAATTTCAAACCAGTGTGTATTATTCATAAAAGTTTAGACGTGGAAGAGTACGGCGCAAAGAATAACACACAAACGTATGCAGTCAGATGAAAAGTTTAGAATTCGTAAATAAATTTTTCAATGGAGCTATGAAAAACGTATAACACATGCATTTTGTATTTTATTCTCTGTTATATCTCTAGAGCTTGTAAATTTTCTTATAAACTGTCTCGGAAATATCTTCCTCTGTGCGCTAGTGTTGCTTAATTTACATGCAAGAATTTACATTTACATTTGAACTAAAATTTGATGAAATGATCGTTCCAATATACGAGTAAGTACTCTAGTAACACGAGTTGAAGTTCCCCAATGAACATCCGTTCAAAAACAGATACGTTTTTCATTTCTGATTCAGAATCTTGGCTAATCCAGCACTCGTAGCTGATCCAGCTAATTCAGAACCCTTAGCAGGCTGTCATTATTTTAACCGACTGTCATTATGTAGCAGACTGTCATTACTTTAGCAGACTGTCACTACTTTAGCAGACTGTCATTATGTAGCAGACTGTCATTACTTTAGCAGACTGTCACTACTTTAGCAGACTGTCATTACTGTAACAGACTGTCATTATTTAGCAGACTGTCATTACTGTAACAGACTCATTATTTAGCAGACTGTCATTACTGTAACAGACTGTCATTATTTAGCAGACTGTCATTACTGTTACAGACTGTCATTATTTAGCAGACTGTCATTACTGTTACAGACTGTCATTATTTAGCAGACTGTCATTACTGTAACAGACTGTCATTATTTAGCAGACTGTCATTACTGTAACAGACTGTCATTATTTAGCAGACTGTCATTACTTTAACAGACTGTCATTATTTGAAAAACTTGAATTCAATATAGAATGGCAACAATGATCTATTAACTTAGCGGCAAACAAATCTATTTATGTAAAAACTGCGGAAATACGTCCCTTTCAACAGAATAAAATTCATTGGATGAAAAATTATAAGAAGATGACGTCACTTACTACTCATATAAATTACGAGTACGATAGTATACGCTTTTCGTACACATGAACCATCTTTTTTTGCGATCGTTCATTTTTGTTATACGAATAAAAATAAATTATTTCTTGTGTATGTTTTTAATTTTAACGTTCTATGATATCCTACAGGAGGTTTAATAACTTTAATAACACGTAAAAGGAGGACAGCTGCTGTCACTTGTACGCCTGGCAGAAGCAAGAGCAGTTATCATACTTCAATGACACGCAATTAGTGCAAATAACATCGTCTAAGACATAAAGTATACAATGACAGTGCTCTAAACGGTTCACTACTTCTAAAATAGTTTTTTACAAAGTGAATTAAAATCTAAACAGCTATGAACTCTATTGCTAAGTTTGTTTGCATTGCAGTAATGCTAACAAATACGAAAGACTAGGGCTACTTCTTTCGTATGTTAATTTTCACTATTCAGTCAGCATACATACGAGTATGTTTCCAATGAGTTAGTGCAAGGTAATAATCAACTTAATTAATAGGCAATAGTCAATGTTACAATCGATTCTCTAAATAATTGAAATTAATACAGTCATGGTAGATTTCAGGCGTTCTAAAAACGATCTACAACTGCCATTGATAAAATAAGATCGTCAAACTCGAGAGAGTAAACAAGTATTAATAACATCATTGATTTATCCGTGCTCTTGTACAGCTGGAACATCAGCTTCAAACCTATCTTTACAAGACTTCATCCACCTAAGATTTCATCCAGCCCGTATTTAAAACTCAACACAGTCCATATTTTAAAATTGTATCCAGCCGATATTTTAAACTCCACCCAGCCCATATTTTAAAACTCCACCCAGCCCATATATTGTTCCGTGGCAGTGTTTGTTTTGTGTTTACATTCATGACTGGGATGTGTCACTGAACTCTGCTGTCACAGTTAATTGTTTTCTGACTACAATGCTCCTGTTCTTCCTCACTGACACAGCCAAAGCTTAGGCAACAAAGTGTAAGCCAACTCGGTTTAGGCTCAAGAATGACCAATAAACCTCCAGCTGAACGTCGACATTTTTACGAAGAAAGAACTCATGCTTTTGTAGCAGAAGATTTAATTTGATTTTCGTTATGGCAGTCGGAATGCTGTTATGACAGATGCCGTTATTGCAGTTGTAGTGTTGTTATGGCAGTTGCAGTGTCGTTATGGCAGTTGTAGTGTCGTTATGGCAGTTGGAGTACCGTTATGGCAGTTGTAGTGTCGTTATGGCAGTTGGAGTACCGTTATGGCAGTTGTAGT